>OU342441.1:13135000-13735000 GCA_910589575.2 Carcina quercana
TTGATGCTATACAAAACCGAGGAAGCCTTAACAGCGCCCTATATACTCTTCGTTTGAAGATTCCCAAGTTGTAGTGGTTTTCCTTCTGAATTTATGCGTGTACCCGCATCAAGCAAAAACTACTGCGCTAAATTGGATGCCGTTTTAACAGTTGTATTGTTGAAGGCCTATCTTAAAATTTGGTGCGTAAAATGCACACTTGCGAAGTCAGGTGGGTTGCTACGAGTATTGGTAAAATAAATACATACACTATTCAGATCATGATTTTTACTTCAAGTCAATTTCACTACGACCAGGTTGGACATGGAGATGACAATGTGAGGTTTATGTGTGCATATGCTGTGTTAGTGCCTTATTTTGACAGTGGTCTTGAAGCAGCACATGCTGTCCATCATGCTATCCTCGTCGAACACTTTCCACTTGAAGGTGAACGTGCCCTGGCGAGAGAGAGTAAGAAATTACATCACAGCAACTACTCAAGTCCTATAAACACTGCTGTCTGGCGCCACAGCTAGCATGGTTCGGAAATCTTCGGGCCCCACTTGTCCAATTTTTATTATTATCGAGTGAAGTTTATCAAATCGTGTATAATTCCATAATTTAGCAAAAGTATGACTACTAAACTATATATATAGTTGAAAAAACAATAGATTGAAAACTTCGCTGAAACTTTGGACACGGGTTTCCTTCGATCCCGATCTCCTCAGCTCGCGACAGTATAAACTTAGCGAGGGCAACTTCTTCCCCAAATGCAGGGTGTAGTTGAGGGTCTGCGCCACGCCTGGCTCCGTGGGACACTTAGAGAGCAGACAGGCATCCTCGTTGAGGTCCACCCAGCGCACGTCCTCCATGCCGCTGTCCCAGTACACCATCGTTTTCAGCTTGGGCGTGGAATATTCTGGAAACACAACTCAAACGATTCAATTTTAACCGGCAACTTAGCTTTCAGACATATCAGCTGGAAATAGCCTCGTTTTGTAGCAGTAAGATGTCGTTACTTTTTATATATATTGAAGATAGACCAACACTTGACCTTAATCTCACCTGATGGTAAGTGACGATGAGGTCGACGATGTTACGTGTTGGTCTACAAGGTGCCTATTTACTCTTCTTTTGAAGATTCCCAAGTTGTAGCTGTCGGGGAACACGGAAACCGGTAGTGCATTCCATATTTTTGCTTTACGCACGATAAATGTGGAAGCGAAGGCTTGGTGCGAGCTGTAGGAATATCTACAGTGTACGGGTGAAGGTCTGTAGATGCTGCTGCCCTTTTTTTCCAAGTCTTTCCTTTTTTACGACACCTGCGGGATGACATAAGATGGTCTTGGTATCGGCACGGCGGCTATAACAGTCCGATACAATTCGGAGGACGCAGGTTGGATTCCTCATGACTCACGGATGTCTATGCCGACGATATCTTCATTTTCCTAGGCAACCAGAATCTATATCATCCGTGTAAGTGCGAGAGAGAACATGATATGCGCTGTCTTTACCAATCCGCCGTTAGGGATATGGAGCATAATTGTTTATTAAGAGGAATATCTTGAGAAGTCTTCTTGAGAAGAAATGCAAAGATATGGTGTGATTGGAAGTATACCGTACCGCACTGGGCACGCATTGTATCTGCGTAGAGTATGGCTCAGTAGCGAAAGTGCGCAGGAGTTGGTGTTATAACATTAAGGATATTGTTAAATAGTGTAAAATGATAATATAATTAAGTATTTTAAGACCGTTTAAGAATTATCTTTGTGTAAATAATTATATTGATAAGGTCCGGAATGAGGAATTCCGTAGACAAACGAAGGTCACCGACATAGCTCGACGAGTCAGTGAGCTGAAGTGGCAATGGGCAGGCCACATCGCTCGAAGAACCGATAATCGATGGGGAGTAAAGGTTCTCGAGTGGCGACCAGGCCGTCCCCCTACTAGATGGACCGACGACCTGGTTAGAGGCGCAGGGAGTCGCTGGATGCAGGTGGCTCGGGACCGGTCGATGTGGCGTACCATGAGGGAGGCCTATGTCCAGCAGTGGACGTTTCCCGGCTTATTATGAAATAATTATATTTATTATTGTATGTCAGTATCTGACTAGATGTGCTGAACGATTAATCTTATTTAACAACGTACCACACACAGCTTACCACATCTACCACAATAAAATTTATTTCATTTCATGGATAGCTAAAAGAAGAATCAACTATTGCTTGCGTGGTGTGAAGTCGAAGGATATTTGCGCATTGGAGCCAGTCCTCAACCGGCAGAACTTCTTAGAAGTGCATGGGCTGATTCGGACTTCGTTTATCTTGCATTTGTCATCGGGCACTGAAAACGTATCGAAGTATAAATCCTAATCCATACTATTACTGCAAATGAGAATATGGGTTTTCGCTTCGCGTCGTAATGGTCAATCAGACTGACTTGATGTTTCGTATAGGAATAATTGAATAGTTGAAAAATATTTAGGCTACTGGTTATACTGATCTAATGAGAAGACTTTGAGGTAAATTTTGAATTCCATGCAGACCAAGTCACGGTCAAAACCATAGTAGTTTAATAAAGGTGAATGCGAGTACCATTATATGTTTGTTACTTTAGCGCCTCAAGGAATCAGGCAATCGTGGTGAAATTTGGCATGCAAGTAGGCTTGGGCATGGGAAAATATCATCATCATCAACAGCCTATATATGTACGACCCTACTGTATAAGCCATAGTCAACCACGCGGAACCAGTGCGGATTGGCGGACTTCACATGCTGTTCAAGACATGTAGGTTTCCTCACGATGTTTTCCTTCACCGTTAAGCAATCTGATAAAGTACTTGAATTGAAAAACAACTCATAGGCACACAGCTGGATTCGAACCCGGAACCCTCAGATTGAGAGTCCGCGCCTTATCCACTGCGCCACCGACGCTTTGGGAAAATATAGTAGTAATTAATTTCAACCCGTTTGTCCTTCTTTTACGCGACAACAGAGCCATAGTTTATCAGTTTAGTAATGACTATGAGTTCTCGGGGAAGAACTTCTACGAGTATAATTGCGAAAAGAGTTAACTTAATAAAAAATATAATTTATTTAAAGTAAGTTTTAGTAACAAGCTAGAGTTACGTTCGCGACATTTAAGTTGTGCGTGAACTTATAAAATTATCAGATAACATTTGATCTTTTCAATATAACTTTATAGTTTCGTCCAGTGCACTGAGTACATTCTGATAATAGCATTATATGGAGCAACAGAACAAAGTTCGTTCATCCTATGCCACAAACATGACGAATACGAATTTTTTTCTCGGTTTAGGCACAGATTAGTTATAGGTTTAGCCCTTTATTGAGCCTTATTTCACGAGAATATATAAGATTTCAAGTAAAGGGATAATTTATGACCTCCAAAAATACAAAATTGTTCTTCATAACAATCAATATTACATGTTAAAAAAAACTTATCGCCTCAATCGAACTTAATACACGTGGGCAATGACTATTAAAAAGAACAGTATGCTGTAGAGGTTATGTATATATCTTCAATTACCATCAGGTATTTGTGTAGCAAATAGTATACTGAGAGATAATAAGATAGTAAGTAACAAAAAAAAAAGTGAAGAAAAAAATCAACTTACTCCGAGACTAGCATTTTAGTAGATTTCGTAATGCATGTAAAAATGTCCAAACTAAATTTAACTGGCGACATGTTACATAAAATCCTCCAATTTTTAATAAATAGCACGTAACCACTAATAAATATTCAAATTATTTGCTACCAAAACTAATCGAAATAAAACTTCCCGCAATTCAACTTACTTGTGTTACGTTCGAAAATTCAAAATGCATTTGGCAAACGAATTGGCAAGCGACGAGTATTTAATCTCCTTGGTTGTGCGCAAAAAGATTGTTAAAACATACTTACCATTATTGCATTTGTTTATGTTAACCACTTCAGCCAGGACGACGGCAAATAAAGCCAGGAGAAGAACCGCTGTGCGCGCCATATTGCTACCCGTCCCTTCTGATTCTGTTATTTGATTTGAGTGTGTATCTCCACAGACAGAGTACGCTAGTCGACAATTTGTCCCAAGGTTTTAGCCTCCTTGTCAGCTATATCCAATCCGCTTTAGAGGAGAGGGAGGAGGATGAGAGGTCCAACAGTGGACTTGTTGCTTTACAGCGTTTAATGATTACGATGATTTCCGTGGAAATATATATATATCGGAACAGAGAGACGAGGTAAGCTGTCCCACATCTTGTTTGACATATCACACACGGTGATTACGTTAACAAAATCTCTTCATGTATACCTGTAGACTTTTTCTTTGCGTTTTGGAAGTTCCTCAGCATGTTATGTTCATGGATTTGTGCGACAGCTGTCAATCACTTAATCAACAACGGCCGCGCGCCATGACACTCTGATAAGATCCGGAGAGTCCGGCATATAATAAAAGCTGCCAAGTGCGTGTTGGGCCACGCGTAGTGTAGGTTTTCGTCGCCCGGAACAATTAGTTCACGGTTTAACGATAATACCGTCTAATAAAAAGTAATTTTGAATGTAATTTGTACGAAATTTTTATTACAACATCTCCAAGTATATTTCATCCACAAGTTATGTGTAATAAAACCACCCTAAAAATAAATTTTCATGATTTTATTCCACCATTTTTTACGTGATTAATATGAATACCCTTACCAAATTACAGCTTTCTAGTTGTAAGGGTCTCTGAGCTAAGCGGCGGACGGACAGACGGACAGAGCGAAACGATAAGGGTTCCTAGTTTGACTACGGAACCCCAAAACTTTACATTTTAAAATGATTATAAGCAAACATATTGTGCTAGAGGTTAATTTTGGACATCAATAACGAACAGCGAGTAAAGGAGAGAACAATTAATTGAAGCAACAGTTTCTACGTTACGATTTTAATATCAGCGTTTTTTGCGATTTCGTTTTTTGATAGGTTTTGCACTTGGCCTTCATCTTACCTGATGGTAAGTGACGATAAGGCCGTTAGATGGTAAGCGTACACACCCAGAAACCTGAAGCTAATGAAGGTCTGGCTCTGCCCATTCAAACTGGAACACGACAGTGTATACATGGTGGCCAGCCTGGCGGACGGCGGACATAATGTCCTACCAGCACCTGGTAACCCCACTGGTAATAATTGAAACCGGGACCTACAAATTGTTAGGTCAAGCGTGTAAACGCGTGTTGTAAAAGCGTAAAGAAGAAAAAAGGTATTATTTGAAAGGCCATATTAACATCGACATGACGATCTATTTCTATTTGATGTTTTAACATGTAAATGCGTAAAAAGAACTGGAAACTGACTTCAGTTGCCCTAAAAGTCTACTTTTACTAAGACAAATTTAAGATTTATATCGTTTTCTGATGGATACCGTTGTCAGAACTGGACCAAGTTGAAATTGGACCATACGGAAAGCACCACCTTTCAAATAAAAAAAGAATCATCCAAATCGGTTCACCCAGTCAAAAGTTCTGAAATAACATACATAAAAAAGCAAAAAAAACATACCCGTTGAATTGATAACCTCCTCCTTTTTGAAGTCGGTGAAAAATGCACATGTGTGAGAGTCAAGTTTTTTAATTCTCATTTTGAATTCCTGTAACTTAGACACTACTTAAATATAAACTCTTGATAAAATACACATATACTTTTAATCGGTAGTGGTTAAAATCTGAGGTTTCAGACAAAATGCAAATAATGAAACTGGTGTTTGTTTGTCTTTCTTTCACACAGCAACAGATTTATGTTTTTTTTCATTGTGATAGCTGGTGGCCACAGCTGGTGACAGTTTTTAAGACGCAGAATTATATGGGTATTGGGATTATAAATAATACATTACTCAGTTGGTAAAAGTGCTCATCTGATCACCGATTACAAGTCTACGTATGTATAATTATTGTTAATTTGTCTTATCAATGTACTTTTATTGAGTTCTTGAAACAACACAGCTGGCCCTCGTCGTTGGGGTTGAACAGCTTCCAAGTCAGCGGGAACGTGCCCTGTAATTCAAAACAATATCAGAATAACTGAAAAGTACCGTCGACAAATACAATTTACTGCCTAAGGCGATCCACCTCTATCAAAGTTTCATACAAAATTTGTGTTACCATAATCTTTTAAAATATAATAACTGGATTTGTGTAGTAACTATCTAAAAATAGGACATCAGATTGTGATGTCACAGTGAATCACAATTTTCATTTCAACACGTTTTTTGATTATTGTTCAAAGCGCCATCTATGAACCATTATCTGCGGAACTGCTATTGTACCTAACTATAAAGTTGTAAATTATTGATATTTATTTCGCAACACAATTTCGTCTCCTATTTTTAGGTAATTACTTATCAAAGCCAGCTATTATATTTTAACGTTATTCCTTTGCCTAATGCTGGAGGCATTTTTTCAATTTTTCCTCCTATTTTTAGATAATTACTACACAATCCAGCTATTATATTTTAAAAGATAATGGCAACAGAAAAAGGGAACCTAATCCCCCCCAAAATGGTCTTGTTTTCTTTGTGAGTTGGAAACTCAGATGGGAGTCCTTCCTTAAAAAACTAGTACCTGCATTACCTAGGGTTTAGGGTGTTTAGCTTGATTGAGAAACTGAATAATGCTAGGTCAATGATAAAGGATATCATTAGCCTAATTATTAACGTGCACAAAAGTCTAGATTTATAGACTCTATTGTGGTATCTTTATTAGACTAGTCACATCCAACCACTATATATATAACCACCAAAAATAAACGCTACAGGATCAAATAAGGTACCAAAAATCAATTAAAATGCGAGTCGGACTCGCACACCGAGGGTTCCCTACAGAATATGCATAATTACATACTGAAAATCATAAATGCTAAGGTAATATGCACCCTAAAATGCTCTACCGAAAATGTAATTCTGTTTGAAAAACCAACTTAACTTTGCTAAATTTGATACTCGATGTATGTCTGTCAACTGAAAAGTTAAGTTTG
The DNA here is from genome assembly GCA_910589575.2 of Carcina quercana. Classification (NCBI taxonomy): domain Eukaryota; kingdom Metazoa; phylum Arthropoda; class Insecta; order Lepidoptera; family Depressariidae; genus Carcina; species Carcina quercana. The sequence continues at coordinate 13,141,991 of OU342441.1, forward strand.
TAAACATAAAAAAGCTATTTTACGCTGTTTTTATTTAAAAATCCTGGTTTTCAGATTTATTCCTATGATTGTGTTGCTTGCTTATCGCTAAATTTCCGGATTCTAACTCAACGGAAAGTACGCTATAGGTTTCGATTTCCTTGCATTCTCTAAGGAAAGAACTGTTTGTTAACCTTTTTATTGTGTTAATATTAATTTCAACTTGATCACAACCGATCACTATTTCCAGCTGTCTGCCTACAGCAATAAGGCACCAGAACTATTAGATGGATCTACTCACTTTAGGCACTTTCTTCCCGATCTTCAGAGAAAGTTTCAGCGTGTTGAGAGTTTCCTTCTCCACCGGACAAGTGGAGAACTGGCACGCGTCGTTGCTAGGCAACCACGCCGTAACGTCCATGTCGGTGCCCACTACCACCGCCCGGAGTGACAGGATCATGCTGTCAGCTGAGAAGTCTGAAATAAATAGCACCTCGGAGTTATCGCGTAAAACACATAAAAAAAGCGTCGAATTGAGAACCACCTCCTTTTTAAGTCGGTTGAAAATAGAGTTATTTGTGCTTTAGTGAAAGAACACTTGAACAAAAAGAATGGTGGACTGATGTCTTAGAAATAATTATCTTTACAAACACTTATTAGCTATGCAGGCTAGATTTTAATAAATACAATGATTATGAAGAAAAAAAGTCTTATTGTATACTTACTGGGGGTGAAATCGAAGGCTATATTAGCTGATTCTCCATTCTTCAGAGCGCATACCTTCTTGGAGCTGTCGCACGGGGTGATTCTAACCTCGCTGATGGTGCAAACGTCATTAGATACTGGAAAGTTTGAAGATTATTCTTAAAACAACATATTACTGTTGTGTGTGTGTGCCGGGGGCGGTGATATCCACCCACGATCAGTCACGGGTTCGATACCCTGCGCGAGGTATCAACCATGTTGTCTAAGTCTGCCTCAAAACAGCATGCAGTGTCCCATTAATGAAAGCTACTATGTCCGAACTTCATTAACGTAAGGCAGGTGGCCACGCATTACATCAAACGTAAGTGAGAACAAACTTTTCATTTAAGACAAGCTATCTCCGAATATACCTTTTAGGTAAGGGAGAAAATTCACAGTAGCGTCTTTTAAATTAGTAATCTTTTTTAGTCTTCTTTTAATGTTTTTTTAGTATTACTAAATTTAAAAATTGAAATTGCAAAATAGAAACAGAATACTTACCGCCATCACAGTTTTGGAAGCGAGCAACTTCGCCCGAAGCGACGCCCAACAAAATGGCGGAAACGACTAGTTGAGTGAACATGATGCGGTCAACTCCTCGCACAATGGCTGATAAGACGTCGCACTGTCCCAACTATAGCATATCCATTGATTCTTATTGTTTGTAGACTCCATACTACAATCCATATACTGGCTGAATTTTTAGTGGTTATACTCCCGAACCAAGATGATTTTTAGTTGTTTAACTATCGCTATTTAAAAAAAATACAGTCATTCTGACTTTAAATTCACGTCGACATTGACACGTCCAACTTTCTAAGGAGTTTTCCCGTAATCACCAAGCTTGAAAGGTCGATTGGTAATCAATTTCATGCTTGCGAGGATTGTATAGAATTTCATGCTTACGAGAATTTCTCTACGTGGGTCGCGTTCATGTCTATTGTATGGAATTTTATGCCTACGAGGTTTTCACGACGTGACTCGCGTTGATGTCTACTGTATGGAATTTGATGTTTACCAGTTTTTGTCTACGTGACTCGCGTTGATGTAACAGAAATAATTATTTCACAGTAAAAATAGCTTTTTGAAGATAACAAACTTACATTTGCAGTTGAGAATAGAATGCGATATATACGGATGTATAAGATGTCATTTTTTCAACTGCAACGCTAAGTTTGTTCTTCAATCGGACTGACATATTCTTTAGAGCTTTGTTGTTTGTTACTGTACCTATTATTTATGATTTTCAATATGTAAATTACTCGTATTCTGTATGGAACCCTGAGAGAGCGAGTCTAACTCGCACTTGACCGGTTTTTAATTATCTTTAGATTTTTCTTTGATTTATAAATAAATATACACAAGGTCAGATTTGGAATGTCTTCAAAACTACTTGTACATCTTTTATAGGCATATAATGGTATATAAAAAAGATTTTAAAATGTATTAATACATTTCTTCCCATTTCTTACTTTAATAGCCTTTCCGTGTCAATCGCGTGCTCTATCTAAATGTATGTATCTCGTACATCCGAATTGCCGCTTGCATTCTTTTGTAAGTCAATGGTGCTAGCTTAATGGTCATGATAGATAGATAACCTCTGGTTCTTAATGAAGCTGTTGTGATGAAGACGAATAACAGTTAACGATAACGCAGACAAAAAAATCTTGTTTTCTTAGCAGAGATAGAGAGAGAGCTGAATATAAAATACTCGGAAGTGTTTGGATCATCAGCAAATTGCTGTCATACAATTATTTTAAAATGTCATTATCAGTTAAATGCGCGACCCTATCCCACGAAATCCATCCCGCAGTCACAGACAAGAACTAGTTTAACACATATTTAGGGTTCCGTGTGTTAAAAGAAACAACAGAAACAATTATATGGTCACTTTGTTGCCCGGTTGTCTGACCATACTCTTTTCTCTATTTCTCACTCTGTCGCTCTCGCTCTGTTTCTCTTTTTCTCAGCAACACGTTGAGGTATAGATTTGAAATGAATATCGAATACGCAAATATGCAGTTTCTTGCAGTTGCGAAAAAATGAAGCTTCTAGGTCAACGCATTAAAAAAGAGCCGCTTTTTTTGACTAGGAAGAAAAAACCTACCACTGTATACACGTAATCTAATAACGAAATCTGTCAGCGCGAGGCTACCTAACACAAATATTTCTATATTTAAAAGGTAGTCTCTAGTACTATTTATTGTAACATTTATGAGATTATGTAATTAAAACATTTTTTTACCTATGGGATAAATCCCATTGACCTAGAATCATGAAATTCGTCAAGAAGTATTACAAGACAAATTCATTATTAACAATTCCGAAAAGTGGAATTTTTTAATTATATCTAATTAAAATTTTACTATTACAAACTGTTCCAGTGCCTGTCATTATTTGTAAGTCAATGAGTAAATTGCTCATGTTTTTCCACCAGGCACAACTTTTTCTTATAAATTATGATTTTCAATATTATCAATATTCTGTACGGAACCTTAGCTGCGCGAGTCCGACTAGCGATTTTGTTTGTTATTCATGAGCAAAAACATCAAACATTATATTATCTGATAGGATATTGCTATATTTGGTATGTCATTAGTAAGAGCAGTGGTCAAGCAACTTGTAACGGATGAAGTCACTTAGCAACTTCTATGTATATCTGGAAGCAGCATTGTCGGTACTTGTCGAATTCATTATATATCATCACGGTCACGGGGAAGTTGCCCTGGAAACAATGTATGTAACTAGATGATGCAAAACATAGTAAATTCAAGTAAAGTTACGAAAATAATGTGACGAAAACTCTGTGCGATATGTGTATGTGTCACGAAAAAGTTGACAGACAAATTGCGAAAATAGTAGATTGTTACACAAGGGATGAAAGTGATCAATTGCATCCCGAGATATTTACGGCGTCGAAGGGAAGAAGTCTCTGCAGTAAATTTTTGTATTTTGTAGTTTAGTTTGATAGATTTTTTACTATGTTTTTTATGTGTATTGTGTTGTGTGTGTTCTTAAATAAAGTTGTGTCTATGTCTAAACAGCTTGGGATTGGTTAGACATTCTGGGTGGTCTGGCAATTTGCTCAAATCTCTCCTGATTCTTAGGTATTCAGCCTGGCAAATTTAGAAATGGGCGTTCGGACAAAACTACCGATGCGTTGATACGTACGAAGTACATCACACGTGGCATCTTCCCCGCTATCTCGAAGAAATTGCGTCGGTTTTCTATCATGGGGCAATGGGAGAGCAAGCAGAAATCTTGGCTTGGAAGGAAGTTGGTCAGCTCCACGTTATCTTCGAAGACCTTTGCATGAACCCTGATCAGCATTCTCAATGAGGAGAATTCTGCGGATCAGATATCAATTGTAGGTAAAAATACTTTATCGTACTAATTTAAATAATGCGAGAGGTGGTTGGAAATCATATTTCGACGAGCTAGTGACCCCCCCCCCCCCCCCCCCCCCCCCTACTAGATGGACCGACGACCTAATAAATATAACTAGTCTCTGGATGCAAGTGGCTCTGGACCAGTCATTGTGGCATACCAAGATGGAGGCCTATGCCCAGTGGACGTTTCCCGACTGATGATGTTGAGGTTGTTTGTTACCTCTTAGTGCCTCAATGGCTCAACCAATCGAAATGATATTTGGCATGCACTTAGCCAATATTGCGGAGGGCTTGCAATACTTTTCATCTTGTCCATTTAGAAGTATAAATTACAATACTAACTGGTTGTATAGCTGAATTTCAGTCGAATGTTATCGCCGATCCTAACGGTGCATCCTTCAAACGATTTTCCACACGGCGATATCTCCACGGAGTGGATCTGACAGATGCCATCGACAACTGGCAACAAACACTAACAAATTAACTTGCTATGCGTCGCGAAACATACAAAATGTAGATCGCAAATCGCAAATCAAGGCACTCATCAAATTACTATGATATTTTTTAGATCAAACAGCAGTTATCGAGGTCGAAAAGCATCAGATGGTGCATATCGCCAGCGATTCGCCGTGATTGAAGGTGACGTAACAATATGGCCGCCCTGCCATCGACAAGACGCTTCGCTAGGGTTCTCTCATTACTCTTCCAGCTCGTTCCGTAGACGCGGTGACAAATATATACATATATATACTATGTTCCACAAAATATACAAAACGGAAACCTACAACAAAGTTGTTACAATATGTGGCGACGCAAATTAAAAAAGGGTTCCGTTTTAAAAAAATCTGATATACAAAACCCCAAAAATTATGCCACATTTATCGAAACACATATATAAAATTAAATGTCAAGTCAAAATACCTCTAAAATAAATTAATAATTAATAAAATCTCAAAAATGGATATCTAATTGGAATTATCATTAATAAACTCATCAGTATAATTAATAGTATTTTTGATAATATATGCGTAGTATTTAGTACATAGTGTTTCTTTGAAATGCACAATGAAGGTGTGCTCACCTAGGAGGCCCAATTAAAGAAGTGTTATATCTTTAATATCTGTCTTTAAGTTTAACCGGTAAACTCAGTTATCCTTTAGTGGAAATCAGTGTAAGGAAGATTAACCATACACAATCAGCTTACCTCCAGGACAGTTGTGGAATTTCACTTCCTTTGTTGACGCCACGACATACAAGGCCAAGAAGAATATCTTCGAGTACATTGTAAGAACGTTCGCTTAAGAAACAATTTAATCATCAATTGCCATTTCTTTTCACAACGATACTGCAAAACTAACTAACCGATAAAACTTGAATTTTGTTCTGCAATTTAATTTATTTTTATCAAAGGATCAACTTTCCAAACGATACGAAACCCCGGCCAACATTTCGCACACAACAAATTTTATTGTGTGTTTTTATTTTATTTTGATATATATGTATATTTTTTTACAAAAAACCATTGACAATATATCGATGACAAAAACATTAAACATGCACAAAATAATATGGTCTCAATAAAATGCGAATTTTTATACTTAGTAAAAAAAAAGGATTAAATAAATTAACCGTGTTAGATTTTTCTAGAATTTTTCTTCAAAATATTGAACTAAGTGTAGGCCTGGCCGGATTCGACTCTCATTAAGTTTCTGAAGTTTGACCAGGAATGAAAATCACAAGGGCAAATATCCTTACAACCTTAACATTGGCTGACGATATCTCTAGTTCCCTAAGCAACAACGATCAAGGGCCGTCCCACGAACTTTTTTCGTTTGGTTTTTGTTTCGGATTGCTTTCGGATTCGGAGCCATGCGCAAGGATGCAATCGGCCAAAGATATTTTATGTCGACAGATTTTTTCGTGAGTACAGCGAGCTCGTTACAACTATCTTTCTCCACTGATAAATTGGCAACGAATGCAGAATAAATTCAATGGAACAGTGTCACTTGTCTAGTAATCTATGCAGACTGAATATATAATTGTCGGCAGTAATACAACTGCTCTCACACTCAACCGTATATCGACTACAGTCCGTTCACTTAGATAATGTCGGGACTCCAAACGAAATACTACACACATATTTTTATGTAGGTAGAAGAAATACCAATACCTGCAGATACCAACATTTAACAATAATTATGGGAAAAGAACTTTGGATTATATTATACCTAGCCTATTATATTAAATGAACTCCCACTAAACCTAAGAGAGCAAATTAACTCAAAAACCTATAAATTTATATTAAAAAAACATTTCGCACAAAAATTCTAAAAATAAAACTAACAAAAATGTCCACCTGTATACAGCACACAAACACACACACACACACAAACGTACACTTTACACTCACTACACACACCAGCTACACTCGGCGAACAATGTAGGGTATTTGTTAAAATTAACGATATAATTTTTGTGAGTATTGTACTATGGACGAGTCACATGGTGTACCAATGGTGTACAGATAAACCTTCCAATAGGATTAAGTACACTTTAAGAATTTTTTTGTAAAATTTTTTGTTTTATAAATAAAAAAAATAAAATAATTGAACCGACAAAATATGGGTACCTACACATGACGGAGTATAAAATTAAACGCAAAACATTTTCTATACAAACAGCAGTCACTACAAAATCACAGGCACAATCTTGATCCGATACCTCGATATAAACTTCCAAATATACCAGCGGCTGTACGACGTAGCCAGCCCTCTTTGTGCTTGTGTTATCATCGTTTGAACAAAGGCAGCGTTTGCGGGGCGGCATTATTTAAGTGAACGTACTTTACAATGGCACATCCTTCATATCAACTGATCACAATGTAACGTTGAGTCTGTCAAAACAACGCCCTTGAGTTACTATAAAATTAACTAGCTTGAGTTCGCGACTTTGTCTGCTGCGGAAATGTCCAGTGGAAGGCGCGTAGACAAATTCTAGGTAAAAATACAGCCACACGCAACTCACCAATTTACGGTGGGGAGAGGTCAGGGTGTATTCACTAAGCATCCTTACGTCTTCTTTTTCTATCCTTGCGTCGTTGGCTTTGAGGTTGGATTGAAAGATGTTTCACCTTAGTGAATTACACTCAATTTGCGACAAAGCTAACGTTCATTAGTGTATCAGAAAGAGACAACATGAAAAATATAAAAAGTCGCGAAAAGAGTATCTGTATAAACAAGCTCAAAGTCACTCAGCGAGCAATGGAACGAGCTATGCTCGGAATTTCTCTTCGTGATAAAATCCGGAATGAGCAAATCCGTAGACGAATGAAGGTCACTGACGTAGCTCGACGAGTCAGTGAGCTGAAGTGGCAATGGGCGTGTAAATACACTGGGGAGTAAAGGTTCTCGAGTGGCGACCACATAACGAGAAACGTCTACCAGGCCGTCCCCCTACTAGATGGACCGACGACTTGCACCCTGATTTTCTAACTTGAAACCGCGACTATTTCGAAATAATTTCGAAATCGTTGCTGTCAAACTCAAATTCGTATTACGTATGGAGTAACTGCAACTCTTTGTACGCAGGGAGTCACTGGATGCAGGTGGCTCGGGACCGGTCGATGTGGCGTACCATGAAAGAGGCATATGTCCAGCCGTGTACGTTTCCCGGCTGATGATGATATCTCTAAAATGTGTTTGGTGGGTGTGTTTTGTATAATTTGAAGTATAATGCACATGCGATTGGTGCGAACTTGGCCGTCATTTCCGTGCTGCCTGGTGACGATAAGCCCGTAGAATTGAAATCTACTTACCAAGTACCGCTACTGTTAGGTTTCATAACTGGAACAGATTCACAACAGTGGCGGCAGATTCAACACCAATGACTTTCATATTTTGCTCTAAATAGTAACATATATATAACTTGTCTTTGATAAAAAGATTAGATTAGAAGAAGAGAAGATTTGATATCCGTGGAATAAGCTGAAAATAGCGTAAGTTTGGTGAATGCGGCGTGTGGAGTTGCGGCGTGTGGAGTTGCGGCGTGCGGAGTTGCGGCGTGTGGAGTTGCGGCGTGCGGGGTTGCGGCGTGAAAGAACGACAAGTAACAAAAGCAATTTCGCATCAATAATATTATAACGAGTGCCCATTCCGATGTTCTTTACTTGAACAGATGTTATATTTGTAAAATATTTCAATCGGGAATCCATCACATCCAGAGATTACTATTGTTTTATTTCAACTATTATCTAAACACTTTATTATGTACAATGGGTGAGAACATGGCCTCAATTTCACGTGCTGGTATGTGACGATATGGTCGTAGAATGGCCAGAATAAGTTAATGGACTGCTGCTATTTGGTTTCATTTTGTTGTATTTCGATTCGAAAGGTAGCAGAGCCAGCGCCTCATTAGGTTGAGGCTTCTGGGTGCGCACGCGCACCATCCAACGGACTTATCGGTCTCTTACCATCAGGAGAGATTAAAGCCAAATCCATCATACATTAAAAAAACGGGGGGACTGCCGATAGAAGTGAAAATTAACTTGTGAATTTTATCGTTGAGCTATTAGATAATTATTTTCGAATTCTTTTTAGTTTATAAAAGGTGACGATGACCATTTTTTGCCGAGATGGCAAACTTCTTAATAAATTAATGACAATGATATCCTTGGATATCCAAAATGTTGACAGATAAATAACATTTCATTATACTGACACTGTTTGAGCGAACGGATTATATTATTAAACCTACTGCAGAGAAATAATAAACCAAAACGTTGATGAAGAATTTATTAAGTTTTTCAACCAGATATTTACAAAAAGGATCCATCTTTTAAAGAGCATACAAAAATATTTTATTACTCGTTATTACATACGTTGAATCATTTCGTTGTACCTATTTTTTAATACAAATAATTTTAAAGCAACATACATCAAAAACGTATTATTTTATGTACAATATTCACCTAACATTGGCTTATTTACAAATTTTTATACCAACTGTCTCATTTTACACAAACCGAATAATCTCTTTGGCATACCATTGCAGTTGTGTAAAATAATATTTAATAGATATAAAGTTACTTAAACTTATCGAGTATTACAACACAATAATAATTAAAAGTAAAATAGAATATATCGTTGTAAAAATTGGGATTTAAATGGAATGTCATGGGTATTAGAGACCACTTTGCTGTCAGCCTTTAGTAAAATATTTTAAATTCGTAATGTAAAAATATTGTGAGCATTAAAAAATATTCTGAGCATTTCACTAAAAGATCTAAAATTAAACTCTGTCTAAATTGCGGCAGACTTATTTGTCCTACGTAGTTTAAAATTTGAAATAACTTGATTTGAACTCTAAGTATGGAAATAATCCAGCTTGCGTAGCATGAGACGCGTGAGAGTGGGATGTGACATTTTTAGACGATAAGATTTGACAATTCTCAATGCTCTCATGCATCTCATGCTACGCAGACTGGTAAGGGTTATTTCTCATGCCATGCCTTTGCGGTGTATACCTCGTACTGGCTTTTTAGGCATTAGAATATTTTGTCCTTCTATAAACTTATGAATTATATTATCAAACTATAGCCAAAGTAGTAGTAGTGGTATGTGGATCGTCTCTGGACATGTGATGAAGTTCCTGGTGGATCCCAGCCTCCTTCAGTATCCTCATCCTTGGCCCTAAGGGCACCCCTAACGCCCTAAGCTTATCTTCACCCACATAAGGCAACTCGGCTGCTCCAACTTTCTCCTTTTCTAGAAGCGACGCATATTTCTGTAACAAATACAAATTACAAAATGAGTATTCTATTTTTTTATTAACTACTTTTGTGACGTTTTTGTGAAAAGCAAATTAAATTGGCATAGGTACAGATATTCATGACTATGATATGGTACCAAGGCATTCATGACTGAGCTAAATATTGTAATTTGAAACCCATATGTCGACTACTAAAAAAGGAATTGTCTAGCGGTTAAAGTCACGGGATATCTAAACACACACACACACACACACTACTTACTTGTAATATTAATAAAAAAATACATACCTACTCGTAACGTACTCATAAAATCTACAGTGAAATATTGTTAGTGATTCTGTTGTTCCAGTATATTATTCGGGTTTTTTTCTCTTTCTAAATTTAAGTAATGTATACTCGTACCATAGACAAGGATTCCGTGCGGGGAGACCTGGTTACCCATAGCACAGGCCTCGAGCTTAGTTTGGGAACCAGCTCTCCCACAACTACTATATTACTTTTTTAAAAAGTGTAACTAGATATATGATGTTGATTTATTCAAGTCTACATCTATAATAAACTATTGCATGAATTTTGGTGTAATTCGGCAATTACACATAGCATTAGTTGCAATATGCAATATTATTTACAATATGGCACGACATAATATTTTCTCAATGGCACACAGCTTTTGTAGACCATGCAGAAGTCTTGGATAAAACCTAGTTTATGATTAACCGTTACCTATAGAGCACTGGGACTCGATCTTTTCTTCGATATTAATGCCATTCAAGTCGCTTTGATGCCTAAGGAAAGGAATTAAAATAATAGTTTGATGATATCGTCTTGATATGATAGATGATCTCAGCCTATTGATGATGATTAGTATTTTACTAACCTCGTATCCAAGTTTCTTTAAGAAGAGTCTCATCAGAGGCGGTTCATCCCCGAAGAATTTTGTCAGTCTCTTCACTCTGTCCGGGTTGCTGAACGAGTACGGGTCTTGGTGACGCTGGTGCCCAGACCGGATATATTGTTGCGACCTGGAATTTGTCAAAATTCTGTATTTACTTACATGTGCTTCCATATTTCAAACATTAGCTCTAGTGATTTTTCTATGCATAAAATAGAATGTATCATTTCTCAAAGTATTTTGACCACAGAACAATTCAATTAATTCCTCGGTTTTGTGCCCTAGAGTTCTGTGTTGGTAATCTTGGTTTGGGCACCAAACAATTCTTCGCCACAAGCGAATTATAGATGCCCTAATTGCTTCTAGCTATTAGAGATGTTATCATTGATATGCTTACTTGTACATATGCCTCAACGCTGCTATCTCAGCTCTGATGTTGTCCATCTCCTGCATGACGAGATGCTGGGTCCTCATCTCGCTGGAGAGATGCGCCACGGATCGCGCCAGTGTCACCACGTGAGATTCCAGCCGCTGGAAGCGCTTGTTTATACCCTGGAATAAATCATATATACATGGGACTTGTAACCACATATTATATTTAAAACCCTCTAGGCTAAAGGCTATATATACACTAGAAATCTGGAGGCGCGAGTTTGATTCATGGTGGCGTACAACCTGATTGGTTGGTGCCAGATCATTTAAAATTTCCTACGTCCATCTAAGGTAGCAGAGACAGCGCTTCGTTGGCTTTAGGTTCCAACGGCCTTACCGTCAAGTGAGATGAAGGAAGGAAGGAAGGAAGGAAGGAAGGAAGGAAGGAGCAAGGAATGAAAAATAATAACCAACCTTAGCGTCATGTTTCTTCCTGTGATCTGAGCTCCGTCTCTTGTCCCGCACTGGTCTGCTACTCACAGAGCTGGACGGCAGGGAGGACATGCTGCCGTAACGACGCTTCGATGAGAGCCTGCAAGTTGAAATTCAGTATTAGAAAGGCAGGGAATTCAGAAGAGAAAATGGCACGAGGTCTATGAGTCAAAAAGTTCGGGGAACAAAAGTTGAATGTGTAATATCTTTATTCAAAGTTTATGTCATATGGTTAACAGTCCGACAGCGGAGGCTTAGGTCTCAATGGACATCCTTTGGGCGTGCAACCGTAAAAAGAATTACGAACTTTTGAGGCGAAAACTATGTACACGCACCTTGTTATTACTTCTGGTATTGACTGAATCTCCCCTGGTTAGCACTTGAACTTCATTTAACTTGATGGTAAGTGACGATATGGCAATTAATGGTTATCTGGCGCTGACTCTACTACCTTTCATACCGGACAACAACAGTGTTATTAACAAAAGTCTTAGGTAAAATTGTAGCTACACACAAACACAGAACCAAAGGTCAGATACTAGTTAAACTTGTGTGTATTTTTGATTACCTCACGCATTATTATACGGGGTTGAACCCGTATATTCTTTACAAATCCGTGCTTTATATAAGAAGAGATGTGTTTATATGCTCACCTCGACTCCCAGGTGGGTTGTTTGTTGAGGCTGGCTGGTTTCCTCACTCCTAGCAGCTGCAGCACCTCTGCGTACATGTTCTCCAGGCCCCGCAGCTGTCGTCTGATGGCTCGGGCGTCGCCAGTGGACGCGTCACTGTCCGTGCGACCGTCCAGCAGCGAGGAGAGGTCAAGGCTCCGCGTGGTGGTCGACGTCAGGTCCGTGGTGTCCAGACCGAATACTGAGGTTTACAATGAGAGTATAAATACATAAATTTTGTGGGGTTTTAATCGAGGGGAAATCTTCTTAAGATGCTCGAATCCTTAGGAGAGAAGCCGGGTTATGTGAAATGTGACTTGACAACAAGTAAGGTTTCACTTACAATGCTTCTTGTAGTGATGGTCTCGTTTGGAGGAATGCTTCTTGTGTGAATGCCAGCGTGGAGACTCCCTCCCGCGCCTGCGCTCGTCTGGATACTCCGATGATCGGCCCGGTAAACTGAAACATGACGTCATTATGTTAATTGAGCAATAGACCTTCTATTTATAGTGTCAAAGTGGTAGTGGTCTTAATAACAATTCAAAAAGGAGTTCACCTAGAACATTGAGGTCTTAATTTGCTCTTTCTCCTCTGAAAAACCCTGACCTTTAGTGGCAGAAGATTCAGTGACTTCGAAATTGTGGTTTTGGCTTTAGAAGAGGATCTCTCCATGTCATTCCATCGTCAAAGGTGAGTTATCGAAGAAATTGGAGAAGGGCAACATCGTCTACCAGTATAGCAACAACATTATGCCTTCCAAGCTACAACGCTTGGCAAAATGGTAATCGCCTCTTGGATCTACGAGTATGAGGCATTCCCTTGTACGACGGTACACAGATGGTGTTAAAAGATCATACTTAGTAAAAGACTTATCCAGTTCACAATGATGAAATAAAGAAATAAACAAAGATGAACAAACCTGCTTCTCTTATGCATGTCAGAAGTCGGTGACAGTGGCGGTAACGGAGGCGTGACAGAGCTGTCGGAACTTCCTGAACTATCAAGCCTCATGCCGGCCAGCTTCGGTTCCAGGATCTGACGCAGCTCACATTCCACCAGATCAGCCCACTCGTTTTCAGGACCTGTAGATTTAATGGAAATGTTTAGTCAAAATAATAATGGATCCAGGTTCCGAATAGGATTGCTGTCTTTCTCTGGATGACGTAAATGGTTACTGGGGTACAGCAGGGCTTGTAGCAAAACATGTGTACCAGTAATGCTTAGAACCTTTCAGTTATAACCAAATCTACTAAGCATGGTCATTGCACCAGGATTGCGTACTGTGAATGTCTACCTAGACGGAAGAGGCATAAGATTCAAAAGCACCAACCTATGCAAAATGTAAGTTTAGCTAAGTAACAAACATTCGAAAATATTTCTACAATATTTTTTCGATTGAAAACGAAGTTAATTATATAATTCAAACAGGTATTAACATAAATAACATATTGAAATAGGGACTACGAATATTTGTATTTCTAGGGTTTAGTTATTATCATCGAAAACAGAACTAACCTTTATGTGATGAGGTTGCCAACACCATTTGTAATATACAAGCAACTAAGCCAACAACTGAATTTGGGGAAAAATAGGCAACAAAATTTCAAGTTACCATGCTGTTGAAAGGAAAGCCATGCAATTTATTACTTTAAAAAGCTTTCTTAACTGTTCTGTCGTTGTAACTATACCTTGAGTATTAGTTTGCTGACTAGTTCCAGGCTGGGGTTGACTCCTCGAAGGTCCGACTGCATCAGAATCAGCTGACGTGTCATGTATACTGGCCTCAGGTCTTCTGCCGCTGGAATAAGCTACGCTACCTCGTCCAGAGTCCACGTTAGAAGATTGTCCGCCGTTCTTATCGTAGTCTGGAGTGGAATTTTGTTATATTTAGCATCATCCTTATCAGCATGTTAAAATAAAGCATTTTGGTGTCAGTGGCAAGCCTTAGCTCAGCCAGTAATTAATTAGATTTTATTTACCTGAACTTGCTCCTGATCCCGCTCCTTTCTTTCCGTGTGCTTTTAAATCTTCAATCCTGTTCGGGGTTTGTCTAGAAGATGACGGTTGCGGATGATAAGCGTCAACTTTTCCACTAGAATTATAAACGCTGTCGGCTGACTTTTGGCTTGCACTTTCATCGTTCGCTTGGCATCTATCTTGACTTGTCTCTTCTTTTCTTGGCATGGAATCCGGAGTTCTTCTTTCTTTGTTACTGTCAGGAGTTCTTCTTTCTTTGTTACTATCAGGAGTTCTTCTTTCTTTTTGACTATCCGGCGTTCTTCTGTACACTGTTTCTTGAAGCCTGTGAGATTCTGTTGAGCGCCCACTAGTTCGAACTCGTTCTTCAAAGTTCGATCGCTCTTGAGGTGCCAGCCTGGTTCTGAAGCCGCCATCATCCGATTCTCTTTCATCTCTGTGAGGTAATTCAACTGGTACTGCATCGAGAAGGTTGCCGTGAGAGTTTCTTCTAGACCTATCGTGTATTTGTGGTGATGTTACTTCAGGTCTAGGAGGTGGATCATCTAGCAAATGTGGATGAGATGACGCTCTCCTACCTTCAACAAAACCTCTCTGTCTAATTATTTCTCTTTCCAATTGCTGCGGGCTTCTTAAATCCGGTCTCGAATGGGAGTTGTCGAACTGGAAGATAAAATCAAGCCATAAAGTTAAGTAACACAAGCCTACAGTTGTTACTTGGGTTAAGCAAATGGTAATTAAGTTCAAATTCACACAACAATAAAAATAAATAACCATTCATAATGGCTGACATAAAGTTATGGATTAAAATATGTAACTGTGACTTTTACGTAATAGATAGCGGGATTCCGTATTATACATTAAACGGTAAACTTCTTAATGAAACGACGAGAAACATTTATAGACAACTATAAATCGACGGAGATATCATGACGATATGTGTTGAGCTTATAAATTGAAGGAAAGGAACGATAGTAGCAGGAAGTAACTGTTTAAGAGCTTCCCGTGGTCGTTTGTATCAACTCTCGTAAAGTGATGACATTTATTTCTCTTCTACAGTTATTGGTGTAGTAAAAAAGTTATAAGCGACCTACATACATATAAAGGGTGGATTTTGTTAATCGGGAACAATGCTGTATACACAACTGTACGTCTTAGGGAGGATATGTTTGCAGGTATATTTTAGGTAAACATATAATGATAATTGTAAAAAAAACTAAGGTGAAAATTATTAAAAGAATTTCGCAACGTCTTAAGGCGGAAATATTTAACGACTTTTGTTTTCCAACCCCAAATGTAAACTTTGATTATTTTGACCGAAAATGCGCCAGCACTAAGGACAATCACGTGATATTAGGTGGCAATAAGTACATAAGATTTAAACGTGTTCACCAGAAGCCTGGCAATGTTAGCTTACATTTTAGAAACAGAACAATTAACAACAAACCACAGAAATCAGCCAATGCAGAAGATAAGGTTCAAGTGACATTCCCACAGTCAAACAAAACCAATACCAAAAGATAGCAATGCTGAGATTCAAACCTGAGGTTGTTGAGTATATTGTAAACCCAATACATCTTTAGGGTTTAGTGGTGGTTATATAACAAAAAAATACATGAAAGGAAGCCGCAAAGGAAAGAGAAATCGACTAGAACACACCATCGACATGTTTACATGGAATACGTAAAGACAATGATCCAATAAATTAGTTTTTTCCAACGCAAAAATTTCTTAAAGACAGTGCTTCGTCGGCACCAGCAAAAGTACAGTAGATACAAGCACTTGTTATTATAATTGTTGTTGCATACGCCGTGGGAAAGGGGCTTAATTGTTGAGAAAAGCATTGTGCTTTGTCTCAGTGAGAATCATGAGGTCGTAGGAAAGGTAAGATTGCTGCAATATTTCGGTGTTTTCTTTTGACAATGACGGTGAAGTCGAGGGCTCTATATCAAAAGTGTTCAATGTGACATCTGGTATTGGACAAGGTAGTTCCTTAGGTCCATTATTATTCCTGCTGATGGTCAATGATCTGCCACAATCGATAACTCACTCCCGCTGCCTGATGTTTGCCGATGATGTCAAATTGGCACATCCCGTACTAAACTTCAACGATTGTTCTGGGCTCCAGGACGACATTGACGCTGTCTGTAGGTGGAGCAATAAAAATGGACTGCACCTGAATGTATCTAAGTGTTGTCTGATGTCTTATACGCGAGCGCTTAGACCAATCCACTATAATTATACCTTAAACGGGCAGTCTCTTGGGCGGGTGAGCACTGTGCATGACTTGGGAACTGTATTTAATCCTCAACTCACATTCAATCATAACGTGATTCAAACTTGTACAAAATCCAAAAAAATATTAGGTTTTTTGATGAGGCAATGCAAGCAGTTCAGCAGCAAGGAAGCCATCGCGGTCTTGTACAATGCATACGTACGTAGTCGACTTGAAACTAACTGTGCAGTCTGGAGCCCGCACGAATCTAGGTATATACTCATGATTGAGAAAATCCAAAAATCGTTTTTAAGATTCCTATATAAGAAACTCTACGGCTATTATCCGCTCCTGTACCCCACACTCTATATTCAGGGTATGGTAGGTTTCCATTCGCTGGAACTAAGGCGAGGTCTAACCCTCGTCAAATACTTCTTCCGTGTACTACGTGGCCTTGTAACCAACTCAGATATTTTGGCCGAAATATCGTTACACGTGCCACCAGTGCGAAAGCATGTCCTACGTCCACGTCCCCAGCCCACCTTCCATGTTCCCGCAGCTAGAACTAAAGCGCTCTCTACATCACCGCTCCACTGCGCCCTACAACTACTTAATAAAACTATCACCTATGATGACTCAGTAGACGTTTTCTACAACTCGGAATCGAGGTTCCTGTCATCAGCCGCTCGATATCTGGAGTATCTCGCTGGTCCCAGCACTGTCACAGACTATGACCGATCTAGAGCTGGCACTAGCAAACTACCAATAGTAGATTTAGTTTTATAGTTTAGTTTTATAATTTTGACAATATTATTATGTGTAGAATAATTGTAAGTAATAATTGATACGAATAAATGAATTGAATTGAATTGATGCAATTTCGTTAATGATAGAGTTTACTTTAGATGGAATGTACTACTTTACTCGAATTATCGGTTTCGTTGACGTGAAAATTTTTGAAGATTTATCTCAATTTCTTTTCGGAATTGAGTTGTTCCTGTTGTTACAGTAATAGCTAGCGTTAGTTCGCCTGTTGGTTTAGAGATGAAATCACAAGTGAAGGTCAGTAAAATTACTAAACATTGCATAGAACAAATTCTCATGCCAATTTGAGATTTTGACGAAATAGCTAAGTTTTTGAGTCATGGTCAAGATTATGTTTCGGAAGAAGCATGAAAACTTGCAATCTATTTCTATCTCCTATTATATCTCATTGGTGATCACGGGAAGAGATCTCCAGATAATATTCTGTGCTAGCTTGTGGAGTAAGTAATTATTATTTATACTGATACCTATAAATCATTTTTCAAAATTGCATTAGAACGGTAAATCTTTTCGCATAGCAAATAAATGACTGCTAACAGCATTTTCATTCAAAATAAATTTTTGCAAATCTTTTTTGACGTCAATGAACTCTACTACGTTTTTCTTACGGAAAAGTGACTTCTACATACTTTTATTTCGAAACAAGAGAAGAAATGTTGTAAAGAATGTTGTTCACGTAAGTTTTTTTTAAAAGTAACTAAAATACCAAATGGTTTCCTCACTTGTGATTGTGGCCCAGCCTTCAG
Source organism: Carcina quercana (assembly GCA_910589575.2). Classification (NCBI taxonomy): domain Eukaryota; kingdom Metazoa; phylum Arthropoda; class Insecta; order Lepidoptera; family Depressariidae; genus Carcina; species Carcina quercana. The sequence goes on from OU342441.1 coordinate 13,160,063, forward strand.
TGATGTGAAGTTTGCCATCGATCTGACATCAACCTCCCGCTGGTACAGAGCACTCCTCCGACCTGGAGGACCGTACTGCTGGTACAAAGCATCAGCTCCCAGTGCCTGAGGACGGTGGGGAGAAGCCAACATTTCGTGGGATCTAGCCTGGTTTAGTAGCATTTGTTGCTGTACAAACTGCTGCTGCATTAGTTGCCTGCAAAATCAAAATTAACAATATTTAAGACTTTAAAGAAAAGATTGTAGCTGCAGATAAAAATGCATATTACAAGATAGACCAGAAAAATTACAAAAATAAATAAATGCTTTATGCATACGCACTGATATCGTTAAGAGTTTGCAGGGTATTTTTTCTGGACAAAACGAGTAATGAGGTCTTGTTTAAAAGTATTTCAGTTTTTACAATTGTTGTATGAGACTTGCACTAACGGAAAATATACATCGTTCTAGTTGATATAGATAGAATTTTTTAACAAACGTGTACAATTTATCAATCATCATTTAGCACCGTGAACAACAATGGTAAAGCGATGGTATAAATCCTTTAAAGAAACCCAGCTGCGTAAATATAAGCAATATAAGAATTAGTAAATGTACATTTAAGCGTCATGCACTGTACTTGCAGATGCAAAATCTTAAAAAAACTCATGCATGCATAATTATTTTGAATTTTCATCTTACCTGTGTGATGAAGGACTAGGGTAAGCCATATTATTAGCCACGCCATGACCATACTGCATATCAGGTCTGTTTTGCATATCTGGTCTACTTATTTCGGGTCTATTCTGAGTTTCTTGTCTACTTTGAATTTCTGGTCTGCTAATTTCTGGTCTACTGAATTCCGGTCTTACTATTTCTGGTCTGCCAATTTCTGGCCTACTTATTTCTGGTCTGTTTATTTCTGGCCGATTTGAATTGTCGGGTCTGGCTTGCGGCATTGGCCTACCATATATACCTTGTTCAACCTTTCTCGTTACGCCATTAGGTGTGTTTTGTTCTGCATCCGGCCTCTTTCTTTCTTCACTGTTGTTAAGACCAACTTCTGGTTCACTTTTGTCTTCACCACTATCTTTACTCTTGAACCTACTGGATATCATGTCTTTTAGCGTGTGATAGGTTTTGCTAACGGATTTATTGCTTTTCGGCGCGTCTTTTGTGCTGTCCTTTCCAGTTTCTACTGTGACAGTGATGTGTTGTGAGTTGTTGGGGGTATCTGTTTTCGGGTAGGTGTTCTTAGCGGGTATTGGTGGTTTAGGTGAGTCATACCCAACGTTTCTCGGCACAGCTCCCTGCATGCCGTAACCGTAATGGTCTTGGTATTGTCTGAAGTCACCTGAAGGCCCGGCTTGGTTCTGTGAGATAAAATTGTTTTTATCATCTGTGGGAATCTTAAACAATGGAGTTTCTGTTTGGAATTGAGAATTGTAACTGTTAGTGTGATTCTACGTTGGACTCATTATGATTTTCTAGGAAATTTATTTTGCAAGTCAACTGCATTTTATAGCTATGGCATCTCTGGATCTACTAAACAGAATAATATTAAACTTTTACACATAAAATGGTGGACTTCCGAAGGTAATGATAATGATGAAAATATGATTTAAAAAGATTGGAAATAAAAGTAGGCGTAAATTATATCGCAGCTACGAGAAATTAAATTATTATTAAATCAAAATGTACGACAAAAATATATTATTTGGAATATTATTCTTGATTGTAAAGGCACAGCTTTTCCGAAGTGGGAATTATTCCTAGGTACTCTTCATGATGAAATGGATAGATCTTAATTTTAATTTTCTTTTTCTGCAGTGCAGTTTAGTCTGGACGTTGATATGCCAATCAATCAGGGAAGTCTTTCATTTCATATACAAAATGAATATGAAAAAATATCGTTTAAAAAATTTAAAACACAAATCTCTTTCTATGTTAAAATAGATTTATAAATATAAATAAAAGCTTTTAAAATAGGTCAGGAAGCGAAAATGTATTTAGAATTTAAGTTTTCATCGCAAGTAATTGTAAACAAAGCTTTACCCACATTTTCCAATGCAAACTCAACCATTTTTTCCAAACACTTCCACACAATAAAAGAATATCTCACATAATTTCAATTTCCACTTAATCAACAATCACAATTTAAGCCACTTTTCAAAAGTTTCTGGTTAATAGCGACGAATATTGCCACGAACTAGTTCAATTTTCCAAAAATTAAATAAAGAGTTCGTCGTGCGTCGGCGACGGTCTGCGCCCAACGGAAGCGCGCGCGCACGCTCGCTCCACCAGCTGTATTGTGTTGTCTTGCCGCGTGCAGCTTCGTTACGCCGAATTTTCGTTACGCCGATACAATGGCAGAGAATCGGGGTTCATGTCGATTAATGTTTTTGTCGTTTTCGTGACGCTCATTTGTAAAAGAAACCTGTATTTCTGCTTTAATTGATGTAGCGGCGCTTGTTTGTGTTTTTATATATAAAAAGAACAAATAAATGCACGCGAATCTTTCAGTTTAACAGAGTGCCCTCATTTAAACCTCACCAAACACACAAACATTAAACTTTTGTGTAACTTTCTTGTATCTACCCAAAGAGTGCTTACACTTTTATTTTTCCTGTGCTATCTCAGTATCGTTTGTTGCATTTCATGACTAAATGGAGGAACATATCGTGAAGAGATTGGTCACGCATACAGCTTGCACGAAGCATGGAGAGAGAGATTACTTTTATATCGATGAAATTGATATTTTCTAATTTCTACTCAGGCGAAGTCACTGGAAAAACCTTAAACTTATTACATGGGAATTATTAATAGCAAAATTATGTACTATACACCTTTGAAAAGGTGACTATTCATTGACTTCATTCTGATATATTTATAAATATTTGTTGACAAAGTATGTCGTCAATATGACGAGGAAGGGTCTATGATATATTCGTATTTCTATAAACTATAGTAAACTAAGTTTACATCTATCTTTTAATTAAGAACCGATTGGAATACCTATAACCCTAGTATAAGAGCAACGTGGTTATAACTGTGGAACATTTCAGTTAAATAATATGCTTCCAAGACAATAACGTAATAATAATAATAGAGCAAATAACATTTCGTCAGTGCCTCTACTGCGAAACGCGAGTGAGTCTACCACTACAAATGTATAGGGGAAAACGAAATGGATTCATGCTTGTCAATATGCCACAACAATCATTTGCAACTGTCGATATCAAGCTCTATAGTTAAACTTTCACTAGAAACAATTGAGTGGTACAACGATGTCGAATCACCGAAAATAATGGGCCAATGACACGCCTAGTGGGAACGTATCTACTTAAATAGAGATACACATCAATTGCAAGACAATTAATGTTGTAAAGATAAGCATTCCATATTATTTAGTTCCGCTGTTACAAATCTTTTTTTTCTTCGACATTTTATTATTATTAATATCAAGTGCTTAACAAGAACCATCATAACAAAGATTCGTATTTGATTATTTATTATTAAATAATTAATGTATTTTTTCAACACACTTGCTCATAGAGTAGCTCTAATTTCAGTGCAATTAGGCATATGATGACACCTGTAATCAAACTGTGACTTTTTCATTGCTATTATTCACAAGTGAGTTATAGAGTTTTTTTAAATATTATTGGTTGAGTTCCTTTGTTCTTAAAAACGTTTCGGTACAAAAAGATCGTGTTTTTTTATTATAAAATAAAGAGTATCTAAGCCGCAGAAAATTCATAGGTTACATTTTTGGAGTAAATAAATTTGTACGTCCTTAAGTAAACAAACAAACTATTATTATTTCAAATTACTAATAATTAACAATAATGTTATATAAAGTATTACAATATTTGCAATTTATCACATAGAATTATAATTTTGAAGAAGGCTGTATGTTCACTCACCTTGTGTTTGGAGCGCAAAACTGTGTTGAAAAACGTCGTATGAAACTCGTGAGCTCAGCACACTTGACTGAGTAACATATTATACCACTTGGGTTAAACAATGGAACAAAAATCCCTTTGTACAGTCATGTGCAAAAATATGTACCCACTTTGCACTATATCACATTCTCTCTTACTGGTTCCTGTAAAGTGTGTTGAGAGAAATATAATTTAAAGGTGATTATGATATGATACAAAAGTGGGTGAATATCTTTGCACTTGAAAATACCACTAATAAAATAATTTTTACGTATCCAAAGCAGCGGGTGACCTAATTGTAGAATTAAAAAAATATTGTAACCATTAACAATATTTTAGCAGACTATTTTGGTAAAATTAACAGAGAATGAGTTTTAGGTCTAGGTTTAGTCAAGGTTTCACCTCAGATAAAAGCCTAGTCTGGCGCTGAGACATTTTCGAACGATTCAGAATTCGCCGCAAGCAACCGGCGCGCGCGCAAGCGACACCGTTGTTTCTACGTACATCGCGCTAACGAACGCGCTGCACTATGAATTTTTATTGTTTCTTTGTTCCCGTCTATAGATATAGTTAATTTCATTTCATTCAAATTTGTTAGAAGTTAACGATGTTCTTATCAACTGTTTCCATGGTCACACTGAATGATACGCAGGTCACCCACGACATACGGTTCAATTCCAGTGACCTCAGTAAAAAAGTAACGTTCTAAGCCAAGGTATTCCAGACCCAGGTCGTCCTTAAAGTGCACGTAATTTATCCGTCTGGTAAACAGGTGCCTGCCTCTGGTACAATACTCGGTTGAGTTGGTGTAAAGATGGTGTTAAGAGACCTTTTATATCCACCTGGTGTTGGGTTCATATTGAGAATTTGCGCGGCAATGAAGCAATTTTCCATGTGGTTTTTCATCAATTTTCATAATTCAAGAAAATCTGACAAGCGGTGATGAGTTTTAGTAACTGTAATTTAAACAATTTCTACTTTAAATAAATTCTACAAGCGGGTTTTGAGAGCCTTGATGTGCAATGGATGCACTGCTGGCCACGCCAGCTTAGCTTAGCAGCTTAAATATAATAAATGTTTGTAATAAAATAGATTTCGTTTACCATGTGCAAGCCTACATATATACACGCCTATATAAATAATATGTACCAATTTCGCAAAACTTGTTCACCTATCTCAGAGAAATTTTCGTCGTCAGTCCTCTGTGAGTCACAAGGATTGTGTCTCCCCAGAGCCAGCGATGAATCACAAGAGGAAAACCACAGCAAAAACAATCTAACGCCCGGTCAATAAAGCTTAGATCGCCATAAAGATTGTCGCGAATGATAGTTGGCAAAGGGTACCAAACAATGACCGACCAGGAATTTTTATAGATATTGATTTTATGGAATGTCGCGAGAAAAGAACTGTTGAAAAAATTACGTGACTTGAATTAGGAAGGTTTGGTTATAATATCGAGATGGTTTACACTTATTTTATAGCAAGAAGAACGTTAAAAAACATAGGTGCAAAAATAGAAACGAAACAGCTCATATTTTGAAGGTTTGACAACTTTACTGACAGCTAAAATATGCATTATTTTGTCTACATAAGTTCGATTACGACTTTGTACCCTGTTTAAAGTTATGAATGGGATAGAAGCTAAAGTTTTGATACACATTTAAAACTATGCGAGAGTAAGGTGTTGGAGCTCAGAAGGCTGTGTAAGACGCCCTACCTGTCCCTAGTTAATGAGCGTGACGGACGAGCCGCGCATAACAAGTGAGTTCCTTGCCCTGCGCAGGCGCAAGTAAAGCGGCGAGCCTCTAGTGTGGCTTGCGCGCGCATCGTAGCTGCTTCGAACATTAGTAAAGTCCCATTCAAAGTAATTTATTTGTAGAAGCATGTAAATATATAAATGTGGTATAAATATATACTGGTTTGGTAGTAGGAAACGTTTTCATACCCGTCTGCCAAGCTACAACCATTTTACCTGATTCTGCCACGAAGCATTCAGTGTTCTGGTGATGAATAGCCATAGTCAATGCCTTAATAACTTGTGGTTTCAGAGTCAATCTTTCTCGCAAACCTTGAAGACTTCCAAGCTCAAAACTACAATGGAAGGGTAAATAGACATCTTGTGAGATTGTGGTTTCAGTCGATTTGCCATAGTCAGTAAGTTCGCCCGCTTACAGCTCAAGCTTTCGAGAACAAAGATTATTAATCTAAATTTTTAAACGTTGTTTATTATATTTTGAGACAACTAGGATTGACAAAGTTTATTTAAAACAAAACACAATGTCATCTAAAAACAACTTGCCTAACGAAACTCCATCGTTGTGACACTTTTTGAATGACCAAACCGATCGATGTCCTAAACATCAAGGTTCTAACCCAAAGCGTTTGATATGTCAATGAGTCAGTTAACTAGCAGTTAACCAGCGCATCTGTATATGTGTATACGTGTATTTTTCATACGGGCGTATATTTTGATGGCAACTCATGTTGTTCCTAAACAACATATTTACATAAATTTCGTTAATTCATTTTGCATTTCTTCCATAAAAAATAATTGAGCACGCAATGTATTAATTACATCTAAAGTTATCAACTGATTGTGAAGTCAATTTGGACGCAATACATTGCTGCGCAGTCGTAATAATTAAACTATTTAACAGAATTGCTTTCACATATGATTTGAACGGTCGTAAACTATATCTGGAGAATATACATCCGTATGAAACATACACCCTGTATTACACAAAAAAATGTATATTCTAATATTCTATACATTAGCACTTATCACAAAAGCTAGACTAACACTTGACCTGTATTCTATTACAACTCGATATGTATCGCACAGTTTCGTGCACTACTTTCGCTGAGATACTCAACATTTACCGATAGAAACTTAGCGGACTTAAGTACAGGCTCAAGTATGATCTACTCTGTAATGTCGGTGTACAGTGGACAGTGGACATTATAACGGGTATCAAACTCATGCCAGAAATTACGGTGTTGTGGTGCTTTGAGATCAGGGTGAGAGTTTAAGAAATCACTAGCTGCGTGTACTTTTTTATGTTCAGTGGGTTGACGACGATAATCCCGTTGTAAAGCGTGCTTTCACAGACGCCTCACATTAATTTATTTATTAAGAGGGTATGCTGGTGTCAAAGCGCCCATACAAACGTAGTCCAGTCATATTTTGAGTATTTAGCTATGAAAATCTATGAAATTTTCAAGACGCAATCTAGAAACAAATATCTGTGTCGGTGGTGAGTCAGTTTTTCGTTTAAATATATACTTCCAGAGTTACAGGGCGTCAAAGTATTGTATTTTTCGGTAATAAAAAGCCCCAACTTTGAACCTGTTTTAAAAGAGTATGAATCAATTTAGAACAATTTGAAAAAACCACCGACATCTGAAATTTTATTAATATACTGTATTGAAAAAATGGCTACATAATATACTGTATCCTTCAAATGATCCCTGGACTACGAAACATCCAAATAACGGGTGGATAACTTCGCGTAGTGTATGCTGTCTCACCGTACGCGCTCGGGTAGGATAGGGCTCGGATAGGGACAGCTACAAAACAATGCAACCTTGAACGCGGCCACGTGCTCTAAACAGACAATCCTCTTAAGGCTAAAAAACTAAACTTACAAAACAATAGTGTCGTCATAGGTAAACACAGTGTTGTACCGATAATAAGAAAAATAAATTTAGACAAAAATACTCATAAACCTACATTAGAAAATTCAGTTCCAAAACGACTTTAAACTATGTTTTGAAATGTAAACAAATAATTGCAAAAAACATCCAAATTCTTGTTTTTCTCCCTTACGAATTAATGACGTGTTCGCTGTGTTATCTCTCATTACCAGAACACAAAAGTGCTATTTATATTGTTGTTTGATTTGAGGGGAGACGTAAGTAAAATGGTGGGTCAGGGTAGCTGTCCATCCATCTTAAAAATATTTTTCATACAAGCTGTTTTAGTTGACGGACGGAATTTTTTTATTGCATTCTCAACGGGGATTTACTTCTACCGTTGAGTACCCGTCAAATCAAACGAGCCCAAACACGAAGGGTTTACCTTTGATAGTTTAGGAGTTCCTATGACCACCTTCCGGCGTCATCATCAGACCCTTGGCACAACACAAGGTATGTGTAAGTAAAGCGAGTATCAGATAAACTCCGCACTGGGAATCGAATTCGGGGCCTACGGAATGTAAAACCAGCTGCGGCAGTAACGAAGTTTGATTGTATTTTGATAATCAGCGAATTATAAACTATTTTTGGTATTCACAGTATAGAAGCGAAATTGCTTTGAATATTATATGATCATATAAATACAATCCTCTTACTTCAGCATGTGTCCAAGCAGATAAGGCCTTGGGCGGGGTGTCGGGAGCGACTGATCCCAGTCTCCCTCTCTTCCTGGCTTCCTGCAGGATAGGCACCTTCGAGTTCTTCTCTCCTGATGACAGGATCACCTCGCGTTCTATCTGTGAATGGATGAAATATAAATAAACCATGAAACAATGGAAATAATCAATTTTTAAAAAGTGAAAACACGTATTTATCTGGCAACATGATTCTAATTTTAATTTGACTGATGACGTCGATCATTGTTTCAATTTACGTTCAATAGATGTCGCTGGCCACTACGTCCAAATACGACAGTGGACTTGAAGACATTCAGATTGTATTCAGCACTCTGGTACACACTTATCTGAATTTCGTGACACACTGATTATCCTTATCAACCGACTTTAAAAAAGAAGAGGTTCCATATTTGTCTTATAGATGCGAAAGTGACTTTATTTGTTTGTCCTTCCTTTACGTCACAAAGGAGAGTCATAGTGACTTTGTACAGTGATAAGTGAAGGTCTGGAAATGGACATAGACTATTTTTTATCCCGATCGAAGTAGTAGTTCCTGAAGTCCATGCGGACAAAATCGTTGACAAGGTACTTACTAATAATTAGGGTCAGAATTACTACATATTATTATCTTCAACACCATAAAATGAACCGTAGTTCAAAAAGCTTTCCTTTAAATTTGAGATGATATTTAGTGTGTTTTGACTGTAAAGACATAACGCCTTTATACTCGTAGAGAAGGTTAGCTTATAGCTTACTCTACCGTCACAATTACGTCACATTTCGTCACACCAGAGCGCGAAAAATGTAAACAGCTGTGACGATAATTCTTTCTCTCGTCGCACTAATAAGCATGGAGGTGAACTACGGCGTAAGTCATATAATTAGATAATTCGTGCATTCTAAAGACTTCATTTGTTTGCCAACGAATATAGAATTACAAGTTGCATTTAGTATTTCATCCCCTAATCTCCCACCTTTCCATCCCATAAAAATTTGTATAGGACCACCCTTTCGATAAAACGTGAAACCGGGAAACGTGTGCCGGGCCGTCCCCCGACTACCATGGACCGATGACCTATAGTAGAGGTCGCGGGGAGTCGCTGGCTCGGGGCCTGTCAATGTAGCGTACCATGGAGGAGGACTCCTCCAGCAGTGGACATTTCCCGGATGATGTGGATTCTATAAAAAATACAATATATATAGCTTATTCCATAAAAAATAATCATCGAGAAATACAGTAACCTAAACGCCAAAAAACACTAATTTAGAACCTCTTTATTTGTGTTAGTTGGGTGAAAAATATTATTTATTTCGACTTCGAAAAACCGACTATATTTACTTTATTATTTATTCATTTGCTACATTATCAAACTTTAAAAAAAGTTACAATGGTTTGGCTTATTTATGAGATATCGACAACTTGCATTTTTAAATTATTTTTCGTCCATGTTTTCTACCAACGACGCTACCATAACTTCTCACAAAAAATATTAAACTCGCACAAAAGTCACATTTCACATTACAAGGTCATCTCGCTATATTAATCGAGACATACGCGTCCGAACCGATCCCCGAGCGTTGCAACAATGAACACACTTTCACTGGTGTATTTTACTAAAAACTGTTTATAGATAAAAGCAGCGTATAGCGAGGCAGAATTACATTACTACTTTAGAGATTAATTTCTTGTTTCGAACGGTGTGGTTTTTAATGGATTTGTCACATGAAATTATTTGCTCGATGTATTGATAGGTACGCAAATATTAACCCTCAAGAAAATTAAATATAGTCATTTGTATGCCTTAGTTTTAACATTCAAAAACTGATTAAAATTCTTTTTAGAATTCTGAATCAAAAAAGTAAAAAGCCACCGATCCCGGAGCAATGAGACAATTTTGAAATTTGTGGTATGGTACATAATTGTAGCTTTAGCGTCATAATGATCCCAATAGATCCATCAAGGTCGCAGTGAAGAGTCAGTGCGTGTAGTATCTCAGTCTTAAAAATAATAGAATTATGCTACTCACAGGGAACTTGTTGGAGTGTGTGTGAAGCGCGGGGCTCGGCGCCGGCGCACCGGGCAGTGCCGCCTCGGGCGCGGGTGGCATCCTGTACGGCGGGCCCGCGCTCGCACCTGCCAACGACGGGATGAGAACAGGGTGAGAAATTGTGTGATGCTCGCAGATGGTAGGGGACAGTGGTACAGGCAAACATTATATGATGTGAGGGAATTTTTAGATTCATGCGGATTTGCGCAAAAACAACATTCTTATGCGTAAACCCGCGCTCGGGGCTAGAATAGCTGTATAGACCATACACTAAATATCATTGTGAAATACCGAATACAAGTGAATGTTTGTATAGTAGGATCGACGCTAGTTGATACTTTGACTCTATCATCATCATCAGCCGGAAAACGTCCACAGCTGGGCATAGTCCTTCTCCATGGTCTGCCACATTGGCCAGTTACAAGTTGATCCATTTAGTAGGGGGACAGCTTGGTATACGTTTTCCGGTACGTGATCGCCACTCTAGAACTTTTATCCCCCATCGGTTATCCGTTCTTCGATCGATGTGGCTTGACCATTGCCACTTCAGCTCACTGACTCGTCGAGCCATGTCGGTGATCCTAGTACGTCTATGAATTTCCTCATTCCAGATTTTATCACGTAGAAAAATTTCCGAGCATAGCTCGTTACATTGCTAGCTGAGTGACTTTGAGCTTATTTATCCCGCCCACAGTAAAGGATCATGTTTCGCTTCCACAGAGTCTACAAAACAAATTAATTATAATTATGTATGTACTAGTAAATCGACCGCAGAATTTCTTTGTACCAAATTTCAAATCTGTAGCTTAAGCTGTTGAGACTGCATGGTGATATATCAATCAGTTATTCAGGGTAACCATACATACAGATTTAAAAGAAACCCGTCCATTCTTTTATGTTTCTGTTATTTGCCCTATTTCTTAAGAAAAATAGACAAATGAATTTCCAACGCACCATCAATAAAGCAGAAGTAATTAAATTAAATAAAACACACGGTAAAATGTCACAAATGATCAATTTACCGTATGTAGTTATCTCAAGAATACGTAGCGAGCTTGTAAGTTTTGTAACAAGTTCTGAAGTGCCGGCCCGGAACTCGAACCGGAACCTGTCACATTGACATCTTGCACGAGGGGCTTCGTGACCAGATTTCAACATTTACAGATAAAAATTACAGTCTCTTTCCAGCTCTGATCGATCGAAAACTTCAATATTTATTTGAAAGTTTTATATAATCTAATCAATTTCCTTGTGACTCAGAAACAACTATCTATTTTTAAAAATGGTTCTATTCGAAGTTCAACTCAGATTATTTTTTGATGAGACTTTCAAAACTGACAAAACCAATATTGTGAGGTTTGGGCGCAGTAAATATTTCTAATTACTAGAAAAACGTATTTGCAAAGCTTTTCATGATATAATTCAAGCATAATTCAATAATAAAAAATTGAATCTTATTCCTTATGTACACTCGAGTACAAAAATATGTATCCACTTTAGAACCTTGTCACATTTACCTTTAATTGATATTTCCTTCAACACAACACATAAGAATAAGCAAGAGTGAATCGTACGTACAATCACTTACATAGAAACAGCGGCTCTCAAACTTCTGTTGGCAACGGAACGCTTTTTAAAGGCTTAATATTTATCGGAGCCTTAAAGTAAAATAAAAACCATATTAATTTAAGTACTTTATAGTAAAACATCGAGGAAATATGATCTGTTGCGTCTATTCTTTACAAATCCGTGATTGTGACTTTCAAGGGAGCCTAGTAAGTTCCCATCTCTCTAATACAGTCAGGTAAAAAATTCCGAGCATCATTATCTCTTCAACACCTAATAACAGTTTAAGATAAATTGCTTCCTTATAACGTAGTTGCAAGTGACGCTAATTGACAGAGTACACTGTCGCAATTTTCCAAGATTTTCTCTGTCGCGCTAATGCCTGCACTGCGGATGTTTCCAGCCTTCATGAAAGTTCCCATAGTTTCATATCACAATGGGTTTACAGACACAAGCGGTAGCGGAAGAGAAATTTTCATTAAGGCCTGGTTATAAAAGACGAAAGATTGATAGCTGTCGAAAAGAAACCAGAGGACATGGACTCTACAACAAGAACCTGTTTACCCCTTTTTTTTCGAGGGGGAAATCTTGTAAATATACCCGACTCCTTAGGAAAGAATCCGGGTTATGTGTAATTTTTATTCGCTAAAACCCCCTCGGTGGTATATCCTCCGCGCCAGTCGAAGAGCCCTGGGATATCCTAGGAACACACCAGAACTCCTCTAGCGCTTCGCAAGCAGCTACCCCTTGGCCAGTGAACCATGACGTCTCCGACCTATTTACCCTAGGTATCATTGACAGCCCTCTGTGCAGAGCATGCTTCGAGGCCGTGGAGACAGCTGCTCACGTCCTGCTGGAGTGCGGAACTACAGGCAAAACACCTCGGAGCACCGAGGTCGCTCCCAGAGGACTTCAACGACACAAACAAGCTGTTGGGCTTCGCGGGAACTCGCATTCTTTAGATTAAATGTCAAACTGTGGACCCAGAATAGTATATAGGCAGTTAGACCCAGTATGCTATACAGTCCGTGTCTAAGCTCTGTTCATTGCGTAAACTGTCTGCCTTTCTAGATAGTTTTGCTGACTAATGTACGAGAAAGCTTGTTGAATGTCTTTCCAATGATTAATTATCGTTAGAAAACATTTGGAACAACCGTGTTAAAATAATCCTTTATGACAGTTATGTGTTCAGGGAGTTATTTTTCCATCACGGGCCTCTGTAAAATACAAAGTTGCATTTTCTCGAGATTTGGACCTTAACTAATCGATTCCTTGAACACGAAACCCCCCTAATCTGTGATTAACATCATAATTAATAGAATCATTTCAGTCAGATATACATTTACAAGAAGAGGTCATTTAAAAAACTATTTTCCCAAATATAGCATTTCCTTTGTCGGATCACGCGGTCTCAGGGGAATATTTGTGTAAATCTGTCGCTTTTGGAGAATATTGGCAGCAGACGTTCCATATCCGGTGACATAATCACCATTATAATCAGTAGTGAATGTCCACAGCTGGACATAGGCCACCCCACGATCCATCACATGTTATAAAGCGACTTTATTCAACATATCACTTGATATATACGACGAGACCGGTCTTGCGACCACATCCGCCGGCTGCTGTCGGCATCCGCCCCAGCTACTTTTTGTCGCGTCTAAGCTCAGACATAGAGCAGATATACTCGTAATATATGAAGATAGACACTTGATATAAGACAAATGGGTGTTAATTTTCATGGTTCGAACTTTCAGTAGATTTAATGACATTAAAACATGTAGTAAAAGATGAGTATGTCTGCGGAAGAGTATGAGATGCTCAGAATTCTGAAGACGAACTAAAGCCACCGATATACTCATAAAGTATATCTGCTAAACTGAAAGTGGCATATATGGATGAACTGATTAGCAAGGCGTCACCCAGGGCACAGGCCTTGTGGTATTAGCTTTAAAATGGGATCATCCCATGACAATCCATGTGGGTCTTGAAAGGGGGTTTATGGAAAAATGTAAATAAGTATATGGGCAGCAACTTCTACCTATGTATAAAAAACAAATCCTCTCATGGAAGGTCAGACGAGGTGATCTATAAGGAAGGTTCATGACCAACAATAGAAGGAAAAAATAGTCCTCCGCAGCTGTCATCGAAGACGCATCGCGTAGGCACAATTAATGAGAAGTTTGACGCTTCTATAGGTACACCATCAGTGTGTGTTGCAGCCACTTCGTCTCCAGATCGATGACCTGGTAGTTTGGGCGAGTCAGCTGAGCGACCGCTGACAAACGGTACACGGCGTGCGCGGGCGCATGTGTTTGTTTTTTTGATGTGGGTCACCATGTAATTTAAATTAGGTCTCAATTTTATAGAAGGTTACTATTTATATTGGTATTTTTGACATTTACATATTGGGTATGTTATATATTATAAGTACTCGTATGTGGTTACTGTTTAAAAAAACCATAGCGTCTAGAGGGTGTCCTACAATGGGACAAACCCATCAAACATTAAAAACTGCCATTACACCGTGAAGGCGTAACAAACATACAAAACCCTCACACACACGTTTGTACTTATTACATAAAGTAGTACTAGATATTCGCTTATTTATCCCTTGGTTATGTTTGAGACTCCAATGCTGGCAAAAGAAGTCGGTACCTTTAATAATCGACTCAAAAAACAATGTTTTCCTGCTCAATACACCCACTGCCAGACACAAGGTGCATTAAAAGCTTTAAACAGAAAGTTCAAATTTCTCGACAAGATTATAAAGATTACGTTGCGTAATAAAATTGCAAGACAGTTTCAGTTCTATCCCCAAGTAATAAAGGTGAAAGTATTGTAGCACAGCGAGGACTGGCACTTGAGACCCTAGGGCCAAAAAATGCAGGTGTGCTCAACCCATTGTCGTAAATTGATGTTAATGATTAAACAGTTTGTGTTTCCCAAAATTACTAGCGTATTGTGTTCACTGTATAGACAAATATTACAAAAACCATGATAAAATTTGAGAAAACTATTATAGAGGTATATACGCGCGTCATTAGCATTCTTCGTGAGCATACTTTCTAGCCTTATTGTCACTTATCATCAGGGAGTGAAGGCCAAGAGCAGACCCATTACACATAAACTATTAGGGCTTTTTCATATAGATAATAGACATGCGAGCTTCGCAGGCTTTGAGCAATGTGGGTTGCAAATAAAAGTATTTTCCAAGTGCACACTTCTTTATAATAATTCATAGGAAAGTAGAAAACCGCAACGATTTGAGTTTATTGTTACCAGGAAATGTCAGCGAAATTTTCGACACCACTCTAATTGTACAGCAAGTTAGTAGAGGGGACTCGGTATTGATGTGCAACTTATTCTTACACTTGAAGTTGGACTTGGAAAGTTAATTATGGGGGTATTGAATTTCTCTAGTTTGTCATAGATTTTTGGCTCGCCTGAAACCTTCTCTGCAGACGAACTTCTCTTCATTTGTTTTTTTACAGAAAATAGTTTTACAGTCCTCTGTGGTATAGATACGTAAGCTGCAGTCGACGCCAGAATTACACGGACTAGTTTGACATAAGCGCGTGTTGAAAAATGTATTCAAAATCGTATAATTTTAAAAAGTGATGTACCCATGACAATATTTCGTTTAATGTATGCTTAGTACATACACGTAAATAAACTTGTGGAACTGTCAGAACTACACTGGGTGAACTGTGTTAGCATTCGTGTCCAATGTACTGTCAAAGTAGTCCGCGAAATTATAGCTTCGACTTTAGATAAGATACTCCTAAAGTATTACATATTCATTACGCGAAAAATACTCAAAATAAAAAGTTGAAACATAATTATGTTAATAAATTAGTCCTCTCAAAATTCACCAAATATCGTTTCCGGTTATGCATTGTGTAAAAAGCTAAGATGAATGCAAGTTACAAAATGCTACGAGTAAAACAAAACGTCATTAATGATTCCAAGTCAATCAATCTCAATGCATCAAGTGATCAACCGTGTCAAGACAAGGGCCTTGTGGGTATTGTTCTAGAATGTACCTTGACGAGACCAGCGTTAGACAATGCCTGACCGACTATTGTCAAGTCACACCTGACTTGAAACCCAGTGGAAGTGGGGTCACAGATGAATGGAGGTCGAGAGGAAATTCATGTAATTACACTCTTTAATTACGTGACCAAAAGCCCGTATACACGATTGACCTTGGGTCTCCAGAATCTATTCTAATCTCTTGAATACGGGCTTTTGGTTCTCCAGAATCTATTCTAATATCTTGTATACGGGTTTTTAGTTCTCCAGAATATATTCTAATCTCTTGTATACGGGCTTTTGGTTCTCCAGAATCTATTTTAATCTCTTGTATACGGGTTTTTGGTTCTCCAGAATCTATTCTAATCTCTTGTATACGGGCTTTTGGTTCTCCAGAATCTATTTTAATCTCTTGTATACGGGCTTTTGGTTCTCCAGAACATGCATAGTAATTTCTTCATCATTAATAGACGAAATAAATTTGAGACTGGTGTGATGGGTACTTATCCTTCATCTCACTGTGATGGTAAGTAACGATAAGACCGTTACATGGTAAGTGCTACTAACATTGCTGTTTGTCGGCAGACTTAGGTAGCATGGTGGTAGCTAGCCAGGCGGACAAGAAAATCTCCACCAAACCACCAACCAAATCTCCCTAGATCTCCCTAGAACAGAACAACACAGAATTGAAACCGGAATGCCATACAAAATGTACCGATCGTGACACGTTTGTCTACGCTCACCATCAAGCATGTCCGGTCAGCAAGCAACCGGCCAGCATCTCCGGTAAGAACGTGCTGGCCGGTCTGAAAGAGGCGCAAATTACATACAAACTCCATATATCGTGACACACTGGCCGGTTGCAACCCGGAACCGAAGATTTTGCCCCAGTACGCCTGCTTGTGCACTACTAACACAGTGAAAATAACAGGTAAACAAGTACGTCTCTAGATTAGGCCTGAGCGCAAATCAAGAAAGCCGATCGGTAAGTGGGGCGCGATCAACCCGGATTGTTTTCCTATCTAGGTCATTCTAGGTAGATCCTTAGGGCCCTTAAAATGCGCAACGCACGCGGAATGCATTTTGTATACTATATAAACAATTAAATACTCACGTAAATACTGTTAAAAGAACCCCAGTATGTAGTTGTAATATTTTGGTGCGAACATAATCATTCTTTTTTGTACTTAGTGGAAAACGTCAAACGCCATCTTTATTTCGATGTTAAGAGGCTTTGTTGGTTAGACCACGTGGCCGCGTTCAAGGTTGCATTGTTTTGTAGCTGTCCCTATCCGAGCCCTATCCTACCCGAGCGCGTACGGTGAGACAGCATACACTACGCGAAGTTATCCACACGTTATTTGGATGTTTCGTAGTCCAGTGATCATTTGAAGGATACAGTATACTCGTATTATGTAACCATTTTTTCAATACAGTATATTAATAAAATTTCAGATGTCGGTGGTTTTTCCAAATTGTTCTAAATTGATTCATACTCTTGTAAATCAGGTTCAAAGTTGGGGCTTTTTACTACCGTAAAATACAATTCTTTGACGCCCTGTAACTCTGGAAGTATATATTTAAACGAAAATCTGACTCACCACCGACACAGATATTTGTTTCTAGATTGTGTCTTGAAAATTTTATAGATTTTCATAGCTTAATACTCAAAATATGACTGGACTACGTTTGTATGGGCGCTTTGACACCAGCATACCCTCTTAAGTGTTGCCAGTTAGAAAAAAAGAAGACTAAATACGACTTCTAATTAAAACTTGTTTTAATTATAATTTTTTAATGTTCTAGTTTTTAAAAACTGCCAACATACACAGTCCAGACTGGGGCTGTTTAGTTTACCCCTTCTAGAGTCTAGAATCTGGACCGAATTGCATAACATTGTTGACCGTATCTCCTAGTAAGATTTTGGTCAAACGTTGATCTGTCTGAATAACTGATTGCTGCGTAACTTTAACGGTTACTTAACCATTATAACTTAATTATGTGACCCTACAGTGAAGTTTAAAGCCGTTAATAAAGTCAATCAATAGAAAGTTACTTCTAGAAGGTACTTATCACGCAATACAGGTGTTATACTGTGAGAATAATGAATGCAAAATAATCACTTTCAATGACGTAACATCTATACATTCTCCGTTTGACAGGGGTTATACAATTTAATTTTGTTTCAAACCGGAAATCAAAGATAGATAAGGTTGAATTTGTTTTGTGCAATATTAAATACGCTTCACTTAAAACTCACTTGGTAAGTGACAATGTCCTCAACGATGTTATGCGTTAGTCCAGTCTTAATCCTCCTGAATGTTTTTGACTCAATCAATAAATATTGAACGCTTCTGTGACTGACTAATTGACATGTGACATGAAATGAATCGCTTTACTCCGGGGGTTTGATTCTGATAATCTTGTTTATTGTAAAAAATGACTCAACGGTTCATGTCCAGGTTGCGGACTTGCTACTAACTTGCTGACAATGATGGAGGTGTGGTATATATAATAAATATACCACCAAAATTACCTTCCAAAATTGGTTTAACTACATTTATCTTTTGACACTTTACAGAGCCAAATATAAGTACTCTACTCTTTTCGTCAACAGTTCGAAAATGCTGATATCAACGTGGCATCTTTTAAGCCAGATAGAAAACTGATTCTGACTTACTATTCAATTGAGTATAATTTATATGCAAAATCAATTTGTATTTGGAAATCTGCTTACAGGAAGTATAGAGGTAAAATCCGTGTTCCCTTACCGAGAAGCAATAATTTCATCTTATATGTACAAAAACACATGAGTACGGTTTAGTTTATTATGTATACTTAAAATATATAACCTACGTAGTTTTAGAAGGTGTGTGTACTGTAATAGACCTGTTAAAGCTAGTAGGAAAGACACAGGTATTCAAGTGCTATATAAACAAGTTTTATTTGCTAACGGGACTGTCTGACGTTCCTGGGGAATTCTTAGCGAAATGCAATAAGAAGCAATTGCAATAGAATTCATTCAGCGCATTACAACTTTCATATAAAATACACGAACATTGTTTCTAGAGATACCACTATCCATAAATGTGTAGCTAGGTGACACTTTCTAAAGAAATTGTTATTGTAAGATATCGTTGAGCTACGATTAGATAATTTAATAAGAATGTATGTAGCCCGAGATGACAAAATGGATAGAAGTATCTCAAGAACACACCAATCAACCAGAAAAAAAGCATGAGAAATTTTGAATAGACCAAGGACATATAGATACCGGTTTGCGATGAACAATCAACTCGAACCAACAGCTACTAACACAATACTCGAATCTCCACTAAACTTTCCAATCTCACACACGAAATCCATGAATGAAAAGTTAAAAATACAGTCAAGTTCACACAAAAGAAATAAGATTCACATTGAATAAAATGTGAGACATTCACCTCGGATCGGCGCGGCGGTTGTACTGGCGCAGGCGTTCGGAGCGAAGCGTTCAGAACCCGTTTTGTAAAAAAAACTCGCGTCCATCGAGACCCCTTGCATATTCCTCTGGTCATTTATCATTGATGTGTCTAGGAATGGCTTCTCCTGCAACTTCTCTGGAACCAACTGCGTGTCTTGAGTATCGGAGTATATTTCAACCGTATTCGGAATTACGTTTGTCGGTTGCCGATAAGTGTTCAGTTTAGTATCTCGTGTGACTATGTTTGGATTTCTCGGCACTATAACTGGTATTCTACCGTAAACGGGTTTGTTTGTACTGTATTTTTGTGTACTATCTATGATCCGGGGCTCGGGGACCGGCTGGTTGGCGAAAGCGTTGACTTTCAGTATCTCATTCGCTTGCTGGAGTAGTTTCTTCTGGATGTTCTCTATTTCCAATTTAGATGCTCTTGAGTTTTGTGATAATTCAGCGATTAGTTGGTTAACGCTGAACTCTGCCATTTTATTTGCTGGAACTCCTTCGGAGGTTGTTGGTATTACATCTATTTCATTGATATTGTTCTGGGTGACATTCGTCTTGATGTTTTTATCACCGTCTAGTTTTTTTGGCTTAACCTTCATGTCTATTATCTCTGGTGGAGTTACAACAATGGCAGGCAGGTGAGTTCCCCTTCTTTTCACCTTCCTTACTGTTCTACTTGCCATCACATTGTTGCACTTTAATGATGATTGGTTTTCTTCGAATCACTGAAGCTAGGATACAGTTTCCAAGTTAATGTTTAAGTACACATTACTTAACTTTGTTTATAGGATTTCAATCTCCTTTACGATCACTTTTTATTGATGGAGAATTCTTTCAATTACTTTTACAAGTTTTTTAAATACAAATGAAAGTGTCATTATTTTGTTTTTGATCTTTATAGCTACTTCTAGTACTTTTGAGTTAAAAAAGGCTTTTAATACCATGTGACCTTCTGAAGAAAATAAGTAACTTGTGAAGTTTTATTTTGATCGTAACTTGCATAATTTTGTATTTACGATGTGTTTTAATTTTAATTACATTATCATTGGAAATAAAAAATGTTCAAAATTGGAATGAGAGCTACGAGATATCCCTTAAATAATATAACCACCTAGCTTTGTATTTGAAAAATCTTTTTTTTTTTTATTATGTATGTTTTTTAGATTATTTATCTGGCTCAATACTCGATAAATAAGGTTTCATTGAACTGATCGCAGTCTCTCTATTAATTACAGTTTTTATATTAATAGGAATACTAAGCTTAGTTTTATTTGCTTCACTATTCTATACATGCCTGGATTCACTTTCGTTGCTGTATCCATACTAAGTTGAAAGTGAGTTAGATTTTTTCCCTTCCGAACAGAATGACTTTATTCTTCTAAACATAGAGATAGTTAAAGGGTCAGACAAGGATAAGGTATTTCTTATCTCTGATAATTCCTGAAGTTCACACAGACAAAGTCTGTTCCTTTTCAAATATTTTCCATGTGTTTGTATTTTGTTGTGTCTGCAATAAGGTTATTAAATAATAATTCAAACTAATATCCCGTTGCAAGTTTTAGAATGTGTCAATCTTTCGCAACTAAAAAAGTTTGTCGTATTCATTGCGAAGTTTCATAATCAATTGTTACGGCCTGTTTTACAAGAACGAGTACAGTCGCGTAGAAATATTAGTTTTCCCACATGTGTGTTTGTCTCTTTGTTACGTTGTTCTCACGGGCGATACATTTACGTCTCGCTAGAGATTTACTATCTACAGTACGTCTATTTAACGTCTGTTTAACATATCTTTATGTATGTTATGTATCTAGATTGTTTCTTATGTATGTATGTCATGATGAGGCTGTTTGGAATACGCAATTCTGTAATTTTGCGTTGAAGTGCAAGATTAGTTATTTTTTATTTGTTTAACCTAGTTGAGCTTGAATTGTTAACTAGCGAGCTTTAGTTAGATCTCGGATTCACCGTGAACCAATTTTTTTTATTAGTTATTTATTTTCAATTCCTTCCCACTTGAATTTTAAAATTTCTGTGTCATATTTGAAAATATGAGTATATTTTTGTCAGTCATTTTGAATATTTTCGAAAAACTGAATCTACAAAAATTTATTGAACCAGCTCACAACATTTTATGAGAATCGGTTCAGAATCGGTACCGCACAGGATCAGCGCGCGCGCAAACTATTGAGCCCAGGAATGGCGTTGCTCATGTGCGCAGGAGTTAATAAGAGGAGGTGGCGCTAATCGAGCAACAACCTTTAGCTACCGTAATATCACTTACAGCCTCACCAATAAATTACAATAAGATAAAATAAAACTGTCAATAACGAACAGTGCTTTTCATTTGAATAATGCCTTTACCGGTGTTCAGGTGGTAAAGTTGCGTGCCACCATGACCGTTACAGAAACATTAAAATTTCGTTGTTTACAACAGTGCTGTTATGCGCGGGTTGACGCCAAATGTAGCACTTCTGAGACAATTTATGACTAGATTGACAGGTTCGCAGAAAGCTAACATTTCGTTTGATTTATCCGGTATAAAATGATTATGAAATCCGAACGAAATTCATATTTCGAATGTTGGCAACATTGTTTCAATTTGAGGCAATTAAGCCAGCCAAATATAAACCTCCAAGGACTATCCGTCCCCAAAACGACACTACAGATTCACCGACTCTACCTAATAATAATCCTATTATAGCAACCATCGGCACATTTCGGGCCGATTTTCTCGGGTCCCTTCATCTCAAAGCAACAGCTCTAAGCCGAGGCTTGCTCAAGACGACGCCCTTAGGCTAGATGCTAGTGAAATCAACCGTCTGGACGCCATCCGCGCTCGACAAATTAGTCAGTTGAAGCTGTGGGTCGCAGGATCAAAAGAATTCAAAAAAAATGGAAACGCTTTGATTTATCTAAGAGAAAATACATGTGTATAAACATGTACATACATACTGTGAATTATTATTTAAATTTGGAAGACTGTCATATAATTTAGTAAGAGTAATTGATATTCTTTTATTTATTTATGCAACTGATGTATATTTGAAAATGAGTTACGTTTTGCTTTCTAATAATAAAATTTGACACAAATGGATTATATATGTCTAAGCCGAGAAGTAGCTGTGCACCAATTTTAATTTGATCCTTTTTAACTGTGTCCGTGTCGTAATTGCTAAATGTTGGACTGACAATCTAGAGGTTCCGGGTTTGATTCCCAGTTGGGGTACTCGATTTGTTTGGTGGTAGGGAAGTTTATTTGTCCGCCTGGCTGGCTACCACCATGTTACCTATGTCTGCCGCCAAACAACAGTTTTAATGGCACTGTTAACTTGGGCTAGGCCTCGTTAGATTGAGGCTTCTGGGTGCGCACGCATACCATTCACAGCCTTATCGTCACTTATCATCAGGTGAAATGAAGGCCAAGTGCAAACCCATAAAATAAAAAATTGAAAATCACGTATTTGTAGAAATATACTTCGGGTAATTATATCAATTTGTATTTATATTTGCGCGAGTTCGACTCACGCTTGACCGATTTGATTATTTGATACAAAGCTTTATAAGCTTTTACTATGATTGATGTTTTCAAAGTCCGGTGCAATATTATGATGAATTCTCCTACATATATTTAGTGGTACATCTATGCAAGTCACAGATCTAAGCAACGAAACTTAAGTGGTACACGACGTGGCATTGTTTGCTAAGTAATTAAAGGCATAGTTTATCTATCCGCTTTGTTGACGCCCAGCCGTCTGTGATTCCGTCTTACTTAACTCTACTTGGGATTCCTTGGATTTTTGGACAAGGGCACAAAATCATTAGCTCAAGGCAGCGGTTCTACATCTTTTGAGACGGAGCCCCATTTTAATTTTGAAAACTTATCGGGTCCCCAAAATAAGAAAATGTAATCATTTAATGAAAGTTCCGAAAAAGTCCAGAAAAACGACACTATGATTTCATCTCCTATTTTAAGGTAATTGTTCATCAAAGCCAGCTATTCTATTTTAAAAGATAAGAAGTACGAGTAGCCATATACAGAAATTTAGTATGGAGGCATTTTGTGCGGAATCCTGTTAATATGATACATTGAAGTTACATTTTTTTATTGTTAGTTTTATATGTTTACTAGCCGTATCTAGCTTGAATGTATTATCAAATAAAATACAAATCAAACAGCTTAATGGAACCTTTACTAATTAAACGTATTTTAATTTATATGTTCCAGCCCTTGCGGATTCGTAATGGAGCCCCCGGAGCTCCGTAAAGCACACTTTGAGAATAGCCGACTTAGGTCATGTAGGCATTATTCTATCCTAAGGCCTATTTTTTGTATTATTATTTATTTGTCACAGCTAGCCATTTGAACAATGTAAAGGTCTCACCACTCCAATCCGATTAACCGACCCACCCAACCGAGGCACCTCCACTAGGAATCTAATCTGGGAGCTCTGTATTTTGAGTCCTACGTTATAGTTACGTCTAGTATTTAGCACGTGAATTCCACACACTCCTGATTTATCTCCCCAGTTCCACTCGCAACCAAGGATGGAACGGTGTAGTGGAGTTGCCATCAATATAATTTATACAGAGACGAATATACAGGGACCTCTTTTATAGAAAACCATCTAGACGTATAGAGAAGGTATTCACATAGTTTCAAAGACATATAGCTGTTTTTAAAATCGAGTATTTGAGCACAGTAAGGTATACACAAGTATAGGCTGTTGATGATGATGACGATGACGAAAATTCAAATGCTTAATAAGCACATCCGACACTTTATGTAAGAAATCATTGAAGTTGACGAAAATGTAGACTTTTGACATCAGACCACTTATAAATAAAACCTGATGTGTATATTACGAAATTTTTATAGGTATAAGATTTGTGTGACACAAACATATTAAAAGCCTTTAAAACTACAAGTGCATTTAAATTTTTTCCGTATTTGACACAGTTCTATTTTACCATCTTGGAAATATATTTTATGTCGGTACTTGTAAAAGTATTAGAAATCCAAAAGGCACCTAAAATACAGTTACATTCACAACTGTTTCACAATCACGACACTATTTTTAAGCACATCACATTAAAAAACGAAAAACAAATTTCGA
This sequence comes from Carcina quercana, assembly GCA_910589575.2. NCBI lineage: Eukaryota > Metazoa > Arthropoda > Insecta > Lepidoptera > Depressariidae > Carcina > Carcina quercana. The sequence goes on from OU342441.1 coordinate 13,184,585, forward strand.
ACACTCATACAACGTGCACAATGAAAATTCAAATTTTTGAATATAGAAAAGCCCGTGATTTGTCGAGAAGGGACGGTAGAGCACGCTAGGTGCGCACGCGCGTAATGTACTGAATGCTTTGTAGACTCAGAGATTCGCTTTCGTAGCCTCAAGCCTAACAGAACTGAGAAAAAACAGACACGACCTTCTTTCAGAGTTTGAATTGTTTGAACAAACGAATTGTGTAACAGTTTTTTTGTGTTGATACCGTGAAGGATTAATTTTTTATTTGTTTGGTTGGGAATTAGTGTGTTTTGAGATTATGAGCGTGGGAGGTCTGGGTGCATGTGGTGTCTGTTTGTATCGTTCTATAGAAGCTTTATGGCTCACCAAAGGCTAAAAGAAGGTCACTAAATTCTGAGCAAGGCTAAAATGTACTCTTGTTTGAGATTGAACTTCCGTTTGACACTATAATCTATATATAAACATAATTATAAACTAGCTTCTGCCCGCGGCTTCGCCCGCGTGGACTTTAGAATTTATCTCATTGGATAAATCAACTACATAACAAATATGAAACTGACGTAGCGCTTTCCGGCAACGAATAATTATTTGGAGATTATTCATACTACAATTATAAAATCGATATTAAAATATGGGTAAGAGGTGGGGGTAAGAAGGTGCAAGATTCACACACAAAATTTGGTCTAGCCGTTTACCAGAAGTGCGACCACAAAAACCGTGACATTTTTATATATTAGATTGTTTCATTATGTGTGAAACTATGTCACTCTTAATTTTTATCAGTAAGGCTAACTACCCATTTTCATGCTGCTAACTTCGGAAAACACAGAGCTCCGATACAAACTTTCAACCCCTATTCACCTCCATTAAAAATATGTGGAAACACGTATTTATCTGTTTCCACTTTCTAACCACTTAACAATTTTCTTGTTATTATCTTCAAAAATGAGGAACTTAAATTTTAATTTGCATCCCTGATTTCACCCTTTAGAGGTTGATTTTTCTTAAACACTAAAAACGTCACCCTTAGTTGTAGTTCATAAGACTGAGTATGAGTTTTCATGCTGATGACTACAAACACATCAGAGTTATCATTCACACGGAGGAACACGTATTTCTTTGTTTCAAATCTAGCCACTTACTAAGTATCAATTTTCATGATATTGAATTCAAATATAAAAGAGTTCCCATACAAACTTTCATCCCCCTTTCATCCCCATTAAAAATTCGTGAAACACGTATTTCTTTGTTTCTAATCTAACCACTTACCAAATTTCATTGCATTATCTTCAAAAATGAAGAAATTAAATTGAAACTTGCATCCATGATTTCACCCTCTGGAAATCACTATTAATTTTATTTCATAATGCTGATTATCAATTTTCATGATATTGACTTCAAAAACAACAGAGTTCCCATACTAACTTTCATCTACCTTTTCACCCTATTAGAAATCCGTGACACTTGTACTTCTTTGTTTCTAATCTCAACACTTATCAATTTTCATGGCGCTATCTTCAAAAATGACGAACTTAAATTTTATTTAGCATTCCTAATTTTGCTTTGTTTAATTTAAAACACGTTATCCTTTCTTTTAATTCATAAGACTGAGTATCACTTTTTATGTTATGGGGTACAAAGACAACAGAGTGCACATACAAACTTTCATCCCCCTTTTCACCCCTTTTGAGGATAAATATCCAAAAACTGTGAAACACTTCACCGAAAAACTACGTACAAATTTTCATGGATTTATCTTCAAAAATGACGGACTTTCGTACAAACTTACATCCCTTATTTTACACTGTTAGGGGTGGAATTTCGAGAAATTCTTTCTTAGCGGATACTTTCACTTTACAAAGAAAACAGACTCCAAATTTCATGCAGTGCACTGCAGGGGCTCAGGCCTACTCTCCTACACAGAGTGTATGGGACATAGTCCACCACGCGGGACCAGTGCGGATCGGCGGACTTCACATGCCTGTTCAAGACATGCAGGTTTCTTTACGATGTTTTCCTTCACCGTTAAGCAATCGGATAATGTACTTGAATACCTATTGTTTAAAAAAATTTGAAAAACTGAAAAACAGTTTTGACCATAAGTCCCACCCAGTACCTATCGATCGGTACTTGATTTGGTTGGCGGTAAGGCATTTTCTCGAGACCTGTCGATGTGGCGTACCAAGAAAGAGGCCTATGTCCAGCCGTGGACGTTTCCTGTCTAATGATGATGATGATGAAGGCATTTTCTATGCCCACCTGACTTTTATTATATTTAGGAATATTGTTTGAAATGTATTGTTTTGTCTATAACAGTTTGTTTTGTCTATTAAAATGTTTAGTGTTTCGTTAAAATTAGAATAGTTACCGCCTCCGTGACCTAATTGCTAAATGTTCGATTCACAATCCGATCTATCGGTACTCGGTTTGGTTGGTGGTAAGCCATTTTTGGTCTGCCTGGCTCGCTACCACCATGTTACCTAAGTCTTCCACCAACCAGAATTGTTAATAGCACTGTTGTGTTCCGGTATAAAAGGTAGCAGAGTCAGTGTCTCTATTAGTTTGAGGCTCCTGGGTAAGCAAGATTTCTATCCAACGGCCTTGCGTGCGTGCGTACAGCTAAGCAGTGGAATTCCCTGCCGGCTGTGTTTCCCAAGCGATACAACCTAGATAACTTTAAGGCCAGAGTGAATAGACTATTTCTGTACAACCGTGAACGATCCTAGACCACATCGTCGCGTAACATCAGGTGAGATTGTAATAAAACGGAAGCCTATCGAATGTAAAAAAAATCATGTTAGATGAAGGTCAAATACAAACCCATACAAAAAACAACTATTTGCGATCTTTTTATAAAAACTTACATCGCTAATTTTACCTCACATTCCGTTAGGTCTTAGTTGTACGAGTATAAGCCTTTTTAGAAGATGGGTAGCAGAATCTAGCTATGTAACTACAACATCTTACTGCGATCACCAATCCGCCTACCAACAGTTTAATGTGTCGTTATATGGGGAGAGGGGCACTTGTCCAACAGTGGACTCATGCAGCCAACCAGGTTGTGGAGGGATGGCCCGATACACGTTACACGGCAATTGCAAACTTTAACACAAACTTGCATCACATATTCTTTTTGCGGAACTATCATAAAAGGAGCATATTGTCAAAATCTCATAACCCTACATGGTTTCGTCTCTCAGTCACTTCTAACACTGAGGTAATGTTTCAAAAACACTTTTAAACATTAACCACTGAAGCACCTTCTTTTGTATTTGCTATTTGAAATTAGTCAGGCATTGTAGCCATTCTGTACAGAACCCACTAAATTGGTTTTTGTATTCTGTTATACTACCTATATCACCCTCAAACAATTTTTGGCAAACCTTTTCAATGTACAGATAGACGCGTCGATTCTCCATATACAGGTAAGTCGATTCTAAAGGTTTTGAAGATATATTTTTATTGAGTGAACCGATTTTGATGAAATAAAGCTTAGATGTTGCCTTGACCTACGCCTAATTTAATTGTGAAAACCGCATCAAATTTGGTTTTGTAATTTCGGAGATTAGCCGGTTCAGACAAACAGACAGACAGACAGACAGACAGACAGACAGACAGACAGACAGACAGACAGACAGACAGACAGACAGACAGACAGACAGACAGACAGACAGACAGACAGACAGACAGACAGACAGACAGACAGACAGACAGACAGACAGACAGACAGACAGACAGACAGACAGACAGACAGACAGACAGACAGACAGACAGACAGACAGACAGACAGACAGACAGACAGACAGACAGACAGACAGACAGACAGACAGACAGACAGACAGACAGACAGACAGACAGACAGACAGACAGACAGACAGACAGACAGACAGACAGACAGACAGACAGACAGACAGACAGACAGACAGACAGACAGACAGACAGACAGACAGACAGACAGACAGACAGACAGACAGACAGACAGACAGACAGACAGACAGACAGACAGACAGACAGACAGACAGACAGACAGACAGACAGACAGACAGACAGACAGACAGACAGACAGACAGACAGACAGACAGACAGACAGACAGACAGACAGACAGACAGACAGACAGACAGACAGACAGACAGACAGACAGACAGACAGACAGACAGACAGACAGACAGACAGACAGACAGACAGACAGACAGACAGACAGACAGACAGACAGACAGACAGACAGACAGACAGACAGACAGACAGACAGACAGACAGACAGACAGACAGACAGACAGACAGACAGACAGACAGACAGACAGACAGACAGACAGACAGACAGACAGACAGACAGACAGACAGACAGACAGACAGACAGACAGACAGACAGACAGACAGACAGACAGACAGACAGACAGACAGACAGACAGACAGACAGACAGACAGACAGACAGACAGACAGACAGACAGACAGACAGACAGACAGACAGACAGACAGACAGACAGACAGACAGACAGACAGACAGACAGACAGACAGACAGACAGACAGACAGACAGACAGACAGACAGACAGACAGACAGACAGACAGACAGACAGACAGACAGACAGACAGACAGACAGACAGACAGACAGACAGACAGACAGACAGACAGACAGACAGACAGACAGACAGACAGACAGACAGACAGACAGACAGACAGACAGACAGACAGACAGACAGACAGACAGACAGACAGACAGACAGACAGACAGACAGACAGACAGACAGACAGACAGACAGACAGACAGACAGACAGACAGACAGACAGACAGACAGACAGACAGACAGACAGACAGACAGACAGACAGACAGACAGACAGACAGACAGACAGACAGACAGACAGACAGACAGACAGACAGACAGACAGACAGACAGACAGACAGACAGACAGACAGACAGACAGACAGACAGACAGACAGACAGACAGACAGACAGACAGACAGACAGACAGACAGACAGACAGACAGACAGACAGACAGACAGACAGACAGACAGACAGACAGACAGACAGACAGACAGACAGACAGACAGACAGACAGACAGACAGACAGACAGACAGACAGACAGACAGACAGACAGACAGACAGACAGACAGACAGACAGACAGACAGACAGACAGACAGACAGACAGACAGACAGACAGACAGACAGACAGACAGACAGACAGACAGACAGACAGACAGACAGACAGACAGACAGACAGACAGACAGACAGACAGACAGACAGACAGACAGACAGACAGACAGACAGACAGACAGACAGACAGACAGACAGACAGACAGACAGACAGACAGACAGACAGACAGACAGACAGACAGACAGACAGACAGACAGACAGACAGACAGACAGACAGACAGACAGACAGACAGACAGACAGACAGACAGACAGACAGACAGACAGACAGACAGACAGACAGACAGACAGACAGACAGACAGACAGACAGACAGACAGACAGACAGACAGACAGACAGACAGACAGACAGACAGACAGACAGACAGACAGACAGACAGACAGACAGACAGACAGACAGACAGACAGACAGACAGACAGACAGACAGACAGACAGACAGACAGACAGACAGACAGACAGACAGACAGACAGACAGACAGACAGACAGACAGACAGACAGACAGACAGACAGACAGACAGACAGACAGACAGACAGACAGACAGACAGACAGACAGACAGACAGACAGACAGACAGACAGACAGACAGACAGACAGACAGACAGACAGACAGACAGACAGACAGACAGACAGACAGACAGACAGACAGACAGACAGACAGACAGACAGACAGACAGACAGACAGACAGACAGACAGACAGACAGACAGACAGACAGACAGACAGACAGACAGACAGACAGACAGACAGACAGACAGACAGACAGACAGACAGACAGACAGACAGACAGACAGACAGACAGACAGACAGACAGACAGACAGACAGACAGACAGACAGACAGACAGACAGACAGACAGACAGACAGACAGACAGACAGACAGACAGACAGACAGACAGACAGACAGACAGACAGACAGACAGACAGACAGACAAAATGTTTAAAAATGGTCCTATTGTGTTCTGTTACACTTCTTATGTCACCCTCAATCAGTTTTTGGCAAAAAAATTCAATGTACAGACACGTCGATTCTACAGATTTATTATATAATTATAAAAAAAATTATATATATAATTATAAATATAAATTATAAAATTATAAAATTATAAAATTATAAAATTATAAAATTATAAAATTATAAAATTATAAAATTATAAAATTATAAAATTATAAAATTATAAAATTATAAAATTATAAAATTATAAAATTATAAAATTATAAAATTATAAAATTATAAAATTATAAAATTATAAAATTATAAAATTATAAAATTATAAAATTATAAAATTATAAAATTATAAAATTATAAAATTATAAAATTATAAAATTATAAAATTATAAAATTATAAAATTATAAAATTATAAAATTATAAAATTATAAATTATAAATATAAATATATATATATAAATTATAAATATAAATTATAAATATAAATTGTTAACGCGAGTATACAATCTTACTATCTTTAACCACGAAACTACTGCTCTGATTGGCATGTTTGGCATTGAGAAGAAGACAATAGCTTGACATACCATAAATTTTTCTATTATATATCTTATTTTGAACCAACTCCGTGGCCTAAGGGCTACAATCCGAAGTTCCCGGGTTCGATTACCAGAAGATAGTAGGTTTGGTTGGTGATACAACATTTTCTATTTCCGCCTGGCTAGCTACCACTTTGTTACTTAAGTCTACCAGCAAACAGCAATGTTAATAGCACCGTTGTGTTCCGGTATGAAAAGGTAGCAGCGACAGCTCATTAGCTGGAGGCTTCTGGGTACTCACGCTTATCTTCAGGTGACATTAAGGCCAAGTGCAAACCCATTACGAAAAAAATGGTATATTAATTTACATATTCAAAATTTCTGACGCTAGCAAAACCGACTGGTATGCCATGAAAGGAACCAATTTAAAGAGCACCTACTCGAATAGCAGCTCATGGTGAGAGACCTGTAACTGTCTATCAAATAGCACATACCTCTGACTGCGTATGTCTATTCCAGCATTTCATATATTTTCCAAGAAAGTGAGCCAAATGAAAGCAATCATTGAAGTCAATTCTATACGTTCCTAGGTTAAAACTTGGATGGTACAATACTGCCTGTCTGTCACACGTGGCTGCCCCAACTAATGTGGTCTGCTCCACTGCCCACTGCTGGGCGAGGGTGTTGAACCACCATTTTGTGAAGCAACTACTTATAAAAACGTGGAAATAAATGCTGCGTTCTGTGGACCGAGGAATGACGATAAATTTATATTTATCTGAGATAGGGTCTAGCAACGCTAGTATCTCCTCCATTCCTCATATTGAAATCTTGGACATGCGCACCAAGTGTTCTGAGCCAAGGAAAGAGACGTACAGAAATTTCTTTTGAATAAGGTTCACTTTTCTGCTCGCATATCTGTGTTTATCCAAGGGCTTGACGAGTTCACAAAAACTATAATGCAGAGATCGTTCAGGTTCTCTTGCAATATTTACACAAATATATCTGGTCTACTGTGATTATGCTAGATTTCTGTCTTTGGAATCTTTGGAGTAACACATTTTTCATGATGTGTCTAATGAAAACTAAAAGCTTTTTAATCTATAAATGGTATAAGTTCTGAAGTTGCCGCAGCAGAAGTCTTAGGCAAAAGTTTTTGCGTATATTCTAGGTTCTATCGTAAATGCGCTGGCGCTATGTCTTTGATTTCAAGATTTAATCGTGCGATTTATATTGAATTGGAAGACAAAAATGTAATGAGAGCTTGAATTGACGGTATAATGAGCCATATTTTTGGTTTCGATGCCAATATCTTTCATTGGGACAGATCGTTCAAATAGGTAGGTCGAATTTAGACAAAGAGGTCAACCGAAGAATCCAACTCGGCTGGCAGCTTTCGGGAAGTTCTATCTTCTCGTCCAAAATACCTCAGCGTCGAAAGACAAAAGTCTTTGATCAGTGCGTGTTGCCAGTGATGACAAACGGAACCGAAACGTGGTCCTTTACTGTGGGCCGAATAAACAAGCTCAAAGTCACTCAGCGAGCAATGGAACGAGCTATGCTCGGAATTTCTCTACGTGATAAGGTCCGGAATGAGGAAATCCGTAGACGAACGAAGGTCACCGACATAGCTCGACGAGTCAGTGAGCTAAAGTGACAATGGGCAGGCCACATCACTCGAAGAACCGATAACCGGTTGGGAGTAAGGGTTCTCGAGTGGCGACCACGTACCGGGAAACGTCTACCAGGCCGTCCCCCTACTAGATGGACCGACGACTTGGTTAGAGTCGCGGGGAGTCGCTGGATGCAGGTGGCTCGGGACCGGTCGATATTACGTACCATGAAGGAGGCCTATGTCCAGCAGTGGACGTTTCCTGGCCGATGATGATACTCTTTCATTTGTGTGATTAGCTAAAAACTCAATTAGGCATTCCTAACTTATGAAGCCGTATCCACCGTTCAAGTAGCAAGTAAACTCAAGCGTGACTTGAGTGTGCTCAACCGAGCGTTGAGCTAGCACTTCCTACACATCCCACTTGATCTAATCATTGAGTATGTGCCGGTAATTTATGTGCAAGTACCTATTTACAATTATGGCAGTTAGTTACGACTGAGCTTTCGTCATCGTTATGAATGCTTACATATGTTTCGCTTGACCACAATCTCACCTGACCATAAGAGAGAAGTTGGTTGACGACGGTTTATTATTATTATTTGGACATGAGGGGTGCAGTCCGTGTGTCCTGGATGTCACTGCGACCTTTGCAAAGCTATCCCTTCTGGATCAAATCACCTTCCCAAGACCAATCTCGGTCATAAACCGTACGATTGGTCTGGGTTTGAAGGTCCTAATCCTGTCCGTTGTAACAGTGTGGCCTCTGAGGTGAAGTTGACGATGGGACGCGTATATCTAGACTAGAAGGACTCTCAAAGGAAAAGCTCACATACAGAAGCTAAGAGTATTTCAGTGACATTAATTGAAGCGATATGCTTATAAGGATGTAGACGGATTGAGACCTTGTGCTTCTGTTTAGATTCAACATAAATCTCGGCATACTTTCCCAAATATTAATTCAGTAGAAGCTTCAATAGTTTTACAAAAGCGGATGCAAAAGATTGAACCATTTTTCTGTAAGTACTGAAAGATTAAAGCACGGCTTCGTCACGATGGTTCAAGAAGGGATTACCAATAATCACTGTGCCTTTATGCGTTTGATGTTTTGAAGGATAGGAAGGCAGGCAGCAGCGACTATCTCTGTATCTCTAACATAGCAGCGTGTGATAAGTATTATAAATCTTTATATCTGATCCCAAACCATCAATCAGTTGTATCCCTATTGCTCTTGTTCCACTCTTTATCCTTTAGGGCTGCTATACTTGATCCTATAATTCAGGTACCATCACCCACATAATAAGACTATCTCAATTCCCTAATGGCACTGACAGCTTCCAAAACAGAGCAATCATTCACCAGATGGTTATTATTATGTATCTAACTGTCCGCCATTATTTCTCCATCAAGTTGTTCGGCGCAGGGCGTTACAAAAACTCGCACGTTCTACATATCGCGAGGTTCCTAGTAGGGTTACCAACAATAGCTTCGTTGTAATTTTTGGCTTTGGTACTGAATAAATAATTAAATATGCAAAAATTACAGCTAAACTAGATCAGTTTCAGATTTGGCGATCGGAAATTGTGCAGAAAGCAGTTTTATTATTATTATTTTACAAATTTAAATTGATGTTTTGCAGATAGATAGGGAAAGCTCTCTCAAAAAGCGTATTTAGCAGGGCAAAAGGGGAAATGATTGGTTGCCCTAGATACTGCAGAAAGGACAAAGTACAGACGGACCTGTGTTCCCAAACAGTTGGATGAAAAGACGCATCTTGGAACAAGGATATATTGTGACTCTTCGTGTCGGACGATACTACTATCTTTGGGTCCCTGATGCAAAAGAACGAAGAATGAATGGAATGAATGAATAACATCCTAGTTTCTCCGTAAGCCATGGCCACAGTGCGATAGAAGCAGCTCGCCACGCGTGACGGAGCGTGACGTGGCGTAACTGGAACTCTGAAGTAACACTGCCTTATAGGTGTGAGGATTCTTCGATGGGTAACTCATTGTCTTGAAGAAATTATTCTTTTTGGATGATCTCATTTGATAGAACATAGGCAAGCCTAGACCGGAATTTCTCTACGTGATAAAGTCTACTAGGAATGAGCTAATCTGTTAAACTAAAGTTACCGACATAGTTCAACGAGTCAGTAAGCTGAAGTGTCAATGGCCATTGCACTCGAACATAGGGATAATTGATGGGGTGTTAAGCGGGAGTGGAAGTAAGAGTTCTCGAGTAGCGACCACGTACCAGGGGTTTGGTACCGGTCCGAACTTCTACCTACAAGATGGACTGCCGACTTGGCAAAGGTTGCGGAGCTATGAGCCGCTGGATCAAAGCGGCTGGGGACCCGTCATTATGGCTACCATGCGGAAAGCCTATATTCAGAATTAGATCTTTATCCGAGCTTAGCTCTGGAGAATATCTCAACCGACTTCCATTGCGTCCTTCTGGTACCAAAATTATATTTAAATCTCGCAATTAAAATCCATACTAATTATTCCAATCTAGTTTAATAATGCATGAGGTACAAAAACACACACACGTGTATCTGACCATGAATAGCGCTGCATCTTGATGCACAAGTGTCTGACGTGTGGTGCACTTGTGTTGTGTGTACCTTGTGTATAACAAACGAAAGTGTCTGACGTAATTCCTTCATACGTATTCAGTGAAACATGGTTTCTGGATATTCTGTTGTATGTGGTCTGTACTTAGTGGCGCTAGTTGGCACTGTGCTGCCGAAAAGACAATTTCAAATCCCACCATCTTGCGAAAAGGTCGTAGTTACCAGTACGTTGAAAAGCTTCGATTCATTTTTGCTAATTGAATTACGTAACTGGCATTAAATTATGAAAGTGTGCGCTCGTAACACGGTTTAATGATTTATTAAATCAATTTATTTGTAATGGTTTCGATCATATTACACTAATAACGGGATATATACGTGTATGTGAGTAATACATGATTAGTTCGTGGTTTGAATTAGATTTGTACTGTAATTATGTTATAATTGAATATAATTATACAACGGTATTAAGGGCCTTTATTACTTGTATACGAATGTCGAGTTTTAAAGCCTCAGGTTCGAGCAAAATTTTCAGGTAGGATCGGTATTTGAATTTCTGCGTGAGATTTGAAGATGACTTTCGTCGCAGAGGAACGAATTAGTGGTGCACTTTGGGAGAGGCCTCTGTCCATCAGTGGACAGCAGGCTGGACATGATGATGATGAGTGAGATATGGTTTCTAAAACTTTCTGTTGTTACTCCATTTTTGAAACAATATCGTTATGTACCTACTAACTAAACTAAATCAAATGCAACTATCGTTTTTGTGCTTAAATAAATTGATAATTAAACTAAAGTTCAACGCGTTCAAAAAACGAAAAATAATAATAACTTTAACTGCCCTAAAAATGTTCACACGTAGAGGTAGAATAATCTGGGTACATAGTTGAGCTATTCAGAACTTAAATTTTAAAGCTGTTGAAATTAAAAATGTAAAGCTTATAGAGGTAGAATACTGTAGATATAATTAACTGTATACACAGCTTGTTGTTCAGTCAACTTTAACCGTCGTTCTGTTTATAACTTTCTATCGTTGGGCCATGAGACAGGAGAGGAGCGCTATAAATTTTTAATTTAAAAAATCATCTTTTTGAGTGTTGTCTGAACCTAATGTCACATTCGGTATTATATTACTGTATATTTTCTGTTTTTAAAAGCACCTAGTAAGGTCGCGGGGATTCGCTGGATGGAAATATCTCGGGACTGGTTTGGCATACCATGGTGAGGACTAGGCTGATGGTGACACCACGTGTTACCTTATAACAATTAATAACGCTTTGACACTTGTGTTATGTTTATAATAATTAATATTCGTATAGCATTTATTTTCGGCATAAAATGCAATATTTATTATTATTAATAGACTTGGGTGAAGATGAAGACCAAAGTCCAAGACAAGTTCTTTGTCAATTAACAAATATCGACTAACTCGCTCTAATGACGGCTGTCCCGCTCATCTCATGGCCCCACCAAAACACATAGGGTGTGACTGTGAGCACAGGTGCATCGCTTCCTCCCCTCGCACGTCCTTGGTATTTGCGACCCCCTACCGACCCCCCTTCCCCGCCCACGCAGCAGGCAGATGTTGGACAAGGGCTGATGACCCGTGCGGTCATGATAGACAGTGGGAACAATTCACTCAGCTTACAAAAATACCGCCGTCGTCGAATTTTTTCAGTTGGGTAGAGCGTCAGTCCTTGAACAATCGAGGTCTGGGTTCGATCCTGGCTCGCACCAATGAGTTCCAATTTTATATTTTGAATTTATTGTGAAGTCTACCAATCCGCACTGGTCCTGCGTGGTGGACTATGGCAAATTTTTTTTTTCAGGGCGGTTTCCGCACTTAGCCATATTTTTGGCCATTGTGCGTGATGGGATGGAAGTGGTGGCGGCTATTCCAGCCAGTTGATCTCTTCCCAGAAAAGCGCGAGACGTTTGATGTCGCTGCATGGCCCATAAACTAGCTCTCTGCAGGATATTAGGCCTGAGCCCATGAAGTGGGGTCATATATAGGCTGTTGATGATGATGATGTAATTTTTTTTCGTTTTCTCTTTGTTACCTATGTTATGTTTCTTGTTCTATTGTACCGCGTCTCTTGGGAGGGCGAATAGATAATCAGGGCTACACAAACTAATGCATCGATGAGAGCCGCACACAACTTTCCAGACTGTTCCTATATCATCTATTGCACTAACATAATAACTCTATAGTCTGAACTAACGCACACCTTTCGGCCACACAATTTAAGAGACTTTGTTGGTTAGACCACGTGGCCGTGTTCAAATTTGGATTGTTTTGTAGCTGTCCCTATCCGAGCCCTATCCTACCCGAGCGCGTACGGTGAGACAGCATACACCACGCGAAGTTATCCACCCGTTATTTGGATGTTTCGTAGTCCAGGGATCATTTGAAGGATACAGTATATTATGTAACCATTTTTTTAATACAGTATACTAATGAAATTTCAGATGTCGATAGTTTTTCCAAATTGTTCTAAATTGATTCATACTCTTGTAAATCAGGTTCAAAGTTGGGGCTTTTTACTACCGTAAAATACAATTCTTTGACGCCCTGTAACTCTGGAAGTATATATTTAAACGAAAATCTGACTCACCACCGACACAGATATTTGTTTCTAGATTGTGTCTTGAAAATTTCATAGATTTTCATAGCTTAATACTCAAAATATGACTGGACTACGTTTGTATGGGCGCTTTGACACCAGCATACCCTCTTAACGTCAAACTAGAAACCTAGAATCGGCGGGGCTCAAACGAAAGCCTAACAAAGCTGAAGTCACCACCTTGCTAATACCACTAAATGTTAGCCCACAGACCCAGTACCACAATTACAAATGAAATGTCAAGCGCCATCATAATCGGTTCATCTCAAGGTGTTCTAAAGCGCCAATTACATGTAATCATTGAGAACAAAGTTTCTCTGTTTAGTACCATGTGTGTACCTACCTAGTGATTAGCAATTTTTATAATGCTCTGATGGTAGGTCATGTATCATATATTACGACATACTTAAATGTTAGGAGTTTTTATAGTGTTTAAGGTTGTAGACTAAACTTTAATTAATTGGCATGAGCCGTGTGCGTTCGGCTTATCTGAAACTGGTTTGTGAGTGTGAACACATCTCAGTAGGTTTCAGGAATTAGTATACCATACTATGAGTTAGTTCAGAAAGTAGGATCGGGCGGTCAAAAAAGCTTATTTGACTTCCGGAAAAGAAACGCCCGATTGGTCGTTCTATTATCGCTGGTTTTTGGGTCGCTGAGGCAGCGTAGTAACTATAAATCATGAATCACAACAATAGTTAACTTCCTCGGTGGCCTAATGGATAAATATTGGATTCACAATCCGTAGGTCCCGGATTCGATTCCCATATCGGTACTCGGTTTGATTGGAGCTAGGGCATTTTTACGTCCACCTGACTAGCTACCATCATGTTACCTAAGTTTGATGCCAAACAGCAGTGTTAACAGCACTGTTGTCCCACGGCCTTATTGACACTTACCATCAGAAAGAAAGAAAGAAAAATAAATTTAATGCTTGGTTAGAAGAAATAACAGAGATTTATAAACTAAATGTTACTCAGCTTATGCTGCAACCACAGAGTGATTGCAGCGCTGGTTTTCAGATAGGCCTTGACTAATACTAAACTAAACTAACTATCTAATTAAATGTACGCATCAGCTACTAAATACAACAACACAACGAATTTACTACGAACACAAAACTTAAACTATATACAAGGATTGTACACAGACAACAGTAGTAGAATACCACATAAATACTAATAACAAAAAGAAATAGAATCAGACATTTGTCATTCATACAAAAAACATAATTAGCAGGAAACCAAATACCATAGTCCTCCATTGCTCTATTGTGCGTAACAATGAAGCGTCGGTGGCGCAATGGATAAGGCGCGGGACTCTCAATCTGAGGGTTCCGGGTTCGAATCCAGCCGTGTACCTATGAGTTGTTTTTCAATTTAAGTACATTATCCGATTGCTTAACGGTGCAGGAAAACATCGTGAGGAAACCTGCATGTCTTGAACAGGCATGTGAAGTCCGCCGATCCGCTCTGGTTCCGCGTGGTGGACTATGGCCCATACACTCTCTGTAGGAGAGTAGGCCTGAGCCCCTGCAGTGGGGACGTTGATGGCTGGCTGTTGATGTGATGATGATGCGTAACAATGACCGGTCCCGAGCCCTCGCGAATGTAACTAGAAGACATGGATGCCCACGGAAGACCAGCGCCGCAGCAGGATATCTGCTGCAGCAATAAGCTGAGTGGGGACTTCTTTGGCACGTCATAAAACTGCTTTTTAATCTAGGGTATAAGTTTTAGTATAACGTGTCGAAATAAAGTTTTTTCTTTCTATTACAGAAACCACCTGTCCAATAAACTAGCACTAAAATGGCTTAGCTAGCTAAACGTTAAATCATGTCCGAATATCACGTCGCCAAGTGGAACAGATTACCCGTCATACGTGTGGGCGTAAGTATATCGGATCAAAAGCAAGCGGCAAGGAAGTAATTCTGATATTACGGCACGGCTTGGGTCATTGTTGAACCATTCATGTGAAGAGTTAGATTGGTCTGATTAAAATGGAGCTAAGTTCGAGTTATCATTACGCGACAAGGTTCCCAATCGCTCGGCTCGTATCGATATTTGTTTTGTTTTGTTTTATTTATTTTACAGTCAGTATTTCATTCTTCTACTGGCTTTGTTTCGGAGAGAGTGCGATCGTGCACCCCTCCTTGGTTGACTTCCATATTTATTATACGTACAGCTAAGAAGTAGCCTGCCTGTATGTGTTTCTAGAGCGCTACAACTGGGATATCTTCAAGGTCAGTGTGAATATTCTAGTATTATGCTATTATACTCGTAACGTAATATGTTAAGCAATCGTGAACCATCCTAGACCAAATCATCGCTTAACAGCACTTGAAATTGTGGTCAAACAAAAGCCAATGAAAATATTTTATTGAAAAATGTGGAATGGGTATTAACTAGTTCGTGACGAGATTTAATCATGTCTAAGACATGTCAATTATATTGTTTATGTAGTATTTCTCAGAAATGATCGTCAGGAAACAACTTATCGAGGAAAAAATCATTTGGTTTATTGAAACTATACGGATGTTAGTAGCTCAATCATGTGTAAACCGCTCCACGGATTTCGTTGAATTAAGGTACACTTATTGAATTGATTTATTTGATTGTGGATTATAGAGTAAGTTACTTGTTGTATTGAAAATTGTTTCCCTCTTATAGTTTAATGTCAGTAGAGTAGTAAATGGTGTTTACATTTTAATTACAATAAATTAACCCTGCCACAAATCTTAGTCATTTTCAACCGACTTCAAAAAGTGAGGAGTATCTCAATTCGACGGGTATGTTTTTTTACTTTAAGTTGCGACTAGGTGAACCGATTTTGATGATTATTTTTGTATTTGAAAGCTAGTGCTTTTCGTGTCGTCCCATTTCAGTCCAGTTTTGACAATGGCTTCCATGAGAAAACCATATAAGTCTTAAAAGAGATATTTCAACTTCGGCCTGCACTTGTACACTATTTGAAAAATCAAGTAATAATCTAAATATGTATAGAAAAATACTAGAATTACGTTTTTGCATTTAATTCAATTGTACAAAATCATTCTTGATACTAAGTGACAGCGTCAAATGTCGTTTTATTGACGCCATCTTTGTTTTCGATGTAAAGTCTTCCCTGTTTCGTGCGTTCTAACAAAAATGTCAACTAAATCACTTGTATTTGATAACGGCTTTCGAAAATTATAAGTGTACAAGACCAGGCTTCAGTGCCTTACATTCGCGGAGCGTAACATTTTCTGTAGACTTTTAAGTACAAAGGAATCCTAAAATACAGGCTCTACATATATTTATTCAAATAAAATAAGTACTTGAACTGCCCGCCCACTGGCCAAATTACAGTGTTTCCATTTTGTGGAATTTTAAAATAGAGCATTCATGATTGATACGATTGGTTAATGATTGTTGTTAATCGATTTACTTTGTTTATGGTTTCCTCATTCCGGGCTCTTTGATTGCGTTTAGAATTTATTTAGGTGAACCATTTTATTTGTTTCTGAACTAGTATAACCACTTCGTTTTGTATTCAATGTTATTTCAAGCTGCATCTATACAATATGTATGTGAAAGGCTTGCCATGCTAATTGACAGCGTGAAGCCCACGCAACAGCTAGAAATTCAAATTTAGAACATTGTTACTTTGATGATTACAGAACCAATATGACCTGATTTTCAACCGACTTCAAAAAAGGAAGAGGTTCTTAATTCGACGAGTATGAGTATAGACAGTGCTATTTATTGCAGTAACTACAGGCTTAGAGAACCTAATAGGTGTCCGGTTCATTAAAACTTAATCTCAAAATGATTACCAAATCAATCTTAGCCTCAATCTCATAACGGCTGAAATTCAAATGGCGTTCGTAGCTATAAGTGGACCTAGAGAAATTAAATCAGCTACAAAATTAAGTACCCTATGAGAATCGAGCCCGCAACTTCTGTATAGTATGATAATCAGTACATTGTAGCCAATTAGCTAAGGCGGATAAACAATTATGACCACTCAATTGCTTCCCAAAATGGTTTACAATCAAAATCATTTGTTCAATACATTCTTAGAAACAAAGGATACAAAATTACGCGTACCTGCAACCTTGGGTATGTGTCAAAACATTTAGGAACATGACAGTTACTTGTACGATTATAAATTGTACCACCTGACACTTTGACAATGACATAATTAATAATATTAATAATATTTATTTATTTCTCTACACAGAAAGTTCCTAATTAAATACATTATTCACTTTTTACGGTGCTATGTGAGAGACTGGTGCCTGAAATAGGTGTGACCCTGTGTTACAGGTCGCCAGGCTCTCACCCACGGCGCTTTGGATGCAACACATTCAAGTTCAAAAACTGTCTGTGGAGCATAGACAAAAATAAAATAAAAAGAAATATAAAACAAAAACAAAAATACTTATAAACTTATTTAAACTACAATCTAATTAGCTCTAGTACGTACCAAAATACATGTATATTTCTTACTGTGTTTTTTGTATGTGTATTGTGTTGTGTATGTTCTTAAATAAAGTTGTATTTATGTCTATATTAGGTGAGAGTTTGGTATGATTGCGGTAGTAATGTATACTTTTTTTTTTACATAGTGTTCGTACCATTTTTGTTTTCAATTTGCTATTTTTTTAATTGGACCTTGATTGTCTGATTAGGATCAAATGTAAACTGGTACTTTTTACTGCTTCCATAGCTTAGAGGTTTTTGGTATACATGGCCAGTATTTACTGCTATGAAGATCAGCAGTATAAAAAGCCGTGGTAATTCAGTTGGGTACAGCATCAGTCCTTGATTAATCGAGGTCTGGGTTCGATCCTGTCTGTACCAATGAGTTCCAATTTGTTATTTGGAATGTATGTATGTATGAATGGTAAAAATTATTACCATTGGCTTTGCGGTGAAGGAAAACATCGTGAGGAAAATCCTGTTAACGTTATCCCTCTAGTAATGCTTCCATACTACATTTCTGTTGCCATAATCTTTTAAAATAGAATAGCTGGCTTTGATAAGTAATTACCTAAAAATAGGAGACGAAATTATATTGTCGCGAAATAAATATCATTAATTGACAACTTTATATTTAGCTGCAATGGCAGTTACGCAGCTAATGGTTCATAGATGGCGCTTTAAACAATTATAGAAAAAAAGTGTTTAAAATGAAAATTATGATTCACTGTGAAGTTGCATGTTAATGATACTCATTTCGCGACATCACAATCAGATGTCCTATTGTTAGATAGTTACTACACAAATCCAGCTATTATATTTTAAAAGATTATGGCAACAGAAATTTAGTGTGAAACTTTGATGGAGGTGGAGAATATATCGGAGTACCTAACATAAACAAATTAATGTCATCGCAGTGAGAAACAACCGTGATTCATCCGAACTGTGCCAAAGTGGGTGGGCGTTGTGGTTGAGATGTTTAGTGACACAGTTGAAATTGCAATTGTGCCCCGATATGGGAGACCATGACGTGAATTGGTCCGGAATTCCAATACAGTTTGTACCTGATTTACATGCTATAAAGGCTTGTACAATAGCTGACATGTTGAGGCATTTAAATACAGAGCTGGAGATACTAGCTGTATATCATCTGTAACGTGTAATAAAAAATTCATGACAGATTAATCAATCAATTCTTAGATCACTAGAGCTAGAATTTTCCAATTAGAATCGTTTCAAAGTCCAACGTTCAGGTAACTTAAGTTTATTAGATCAAATTCAAGTTAAATGAAGATGTTTGTGACGGCACGATGGAATGGCAGGCTCAGTACATATGTCAGCACTTTAAATTATCACAGCCAACCGCTGAAACCATTAATAGTATGTCATAGATAGGTTATATGAATAAGGGTCCAAATAACTATATTTTAGCCATTCTGACATCATTGAATCAACATAAGACAGAATGAGATAGCATTCTCGCAAATTATGTGTCTCAAAAAAGCTATTCTATAGTACTGCATTAGTAAACCTTCAGTAAACTACCATACATTTCAGTGGTTGAAAATCAGCGGGCGCTGGGTTTAAAAGACGAGCAAATGTAGCTACTGTCATCTCTTTTTAACACACGAAAAACCGGAGTATCCAGTATTGATAGAAGTCTTCCACTTGAAATAATCTATGTAAAGGTGCTTGTACTTTGGTTGAAGCTAACGAAATAATTAGTTCTACAAGGTTTTAAATTCATGAACAAAACGCCACGCAGCAGGTATGAGTCAGGCAACTTTACTGGCAAGTTTAATATGAATAACTTGAAGTGAGTAAGAAGAACAAAGGATCGCATGTTAGCTGAAGGTCTTGCTCGCACGCACGCTCTCCTAAATTGCATACTTTTGTTGCATTCTGTACTTTTGTGCGGACTATTTGTTTTGTGATCCGACGTTCAGTTCACGGACTACATTGAGGGTGAAATTATCTGAATATGTTACTTTTGTCTGCTGAACTGCTGAATTGGAACCTCCCTTACATATCGCCAGGGTTAGGACGTGGTGGATTAGTGAAGATAAAGTTTATATTTACATCGAACATGGCATGTTTGAATCGTATTTTTAATTGGTTGCCAGGCCCAAATTTAGGAAAAAATGTAGGTGAAAATGTCAGAATATTTCCGTTTAAAAACAGAACGCAGTTCGCGTTTGAACAAAAAGTCACACTAACAAAAAACTCAAATGATAGCAATTAAAATTAAAATTGTTATATTCAAATATTATCAACTAAACATTTTAACTTTGCGTGCCTTTTGGTAAAATATGTGAGCTCCAGATAAACTTGTAAGCAAATAAAGTCTCATTTCATTTCAGTCTCATTTTATAAATTATTTAAGAAATACACAGATAATGTTTACATGCAGTTAGTCAGTCACAAAACTGACTGGTTATCAATTTACACAAAGGCACTCTGCAGTATCAGGTCAGCAGAACTGACTTGCCTCCCAAGTCAGATCCTGACCCAATCAGCCTGATTTGAGATTTATCGTTTTATCGTTATTTACCTCATTGAGTAAAATCAATTAGGCAAGCAGTTATCAGTACTTACTGTCATATGACAATGTGGGAGAGCCCAAAATGCCTTTTCGTCTCGGATCCATTCAGCTTGAAAGATACTTGACTATAACTTTAAAATCACAACACTACTGGATGTTGATAAAATCCACTTTCACTTTCAACTAAAACCATGCGAATTTAATCCTTGAATCAATTTTAGCGTCTTTAAAAACATAGAAGTAACAGTTTTGTGTTGAACAGAATGCGCGCGAAATATGTTTCGATTTTTATTTAGTTCGGTTACGCGTCACGTTAGATTATGTGGAAGAAGCTGATGTGTTTGAATTTCGAAGCACGATTCACGTATCCACATCTGGCGGTGTTTTTGTTGTATGCGCCTGCGCACTGTGTCGCCCCGTGCTTCTTTAGGACGCATTAGGATTTACTTTTAGGCTACTTGCCAATAGTAGGCAGAATATGGAGTAGAGTGAGCGGGATGGAATATGTAGCTTGTTTCATCATATCAGTGTTTATTAGGTTAGTTAGAATTTGTTAGAACTTATATATTTTTGAAATTGTTTAGTAGATTTATTAAAAAGAAACGCGCGCGTTGATGTCGTTTATATAGTTCATTTTGACATACTAGATTTAGCCCTCGACTTTGTCCGCATAGAACCCTATTTACAGGACTTAACAGTATTTTATACTACAATCCTATCCGTAACATGTTTTAAGTGATAAATTTCGTCAAGTTCTTTTTTAAGCCATTTATGCGTGAAAGTACAAACATCAAAAGTCAGAAATATACAAATTGAAACTTTTTGACAGCATATTTTTATATTATTATGATACAGTAAATGTTATAAAATAAACACAATTTTTTTTATATTAATTAATTGTTTTTCCTTTTTACTCATAGTGTTTTCCAAAACAATAATAAAAACTGACGCTACGTTCTACACTGTCTAGTTCTGTTCTTCCCCGTGTTGAAAACATATCAAGACATGTAACTTGATATTGATTATCTAAAAGAAACTGTGTTTCAACTGGTAAACACTCGTTAATACGTTATACATTCCATCTCGCTCACACTCATTTAAAATTATAATTCGGAGTGAACATCCGTCCTTGTCGGGTCGTTTTTTGTGAAGAATCAGGTAACGTAATTAAGTTTCATTCAGTGTTTAAAGTTTTTTTAGGGGTCAGAGGATGCGTTGAGCAGAGCGCATTGCATTTGTGATAGAAAGAGATAGCTACTAACAAGATTATACCAACTGTAATGATAGGGTTGTGTGTTTTGTGTTGCTATTGAAATTGTAAAATTAATTCGAAACAACATACACCTATTCGACAACCCGGAAAATGATCCAAGACTCAGACAAAGAGACTTAATACCTTAATGTAGAATTCCCTCTGTATAAAAATAATTGTTATATTATGTTAATTAATCGATAGGGTGTGAGAGTTCTCGAGTGGTGACCACGTACCGGGAACCGTCTACCAGGCCGTCCCCCTACTAGATGGACTGACGACCTGGTTAAGGTCGCGGGGAGTCGCTAGCTATAGCTTGGGATAGGTCGATGTGGCATACCATGAAGGAGGCCTATGTCCAGCAGCAAATGTTGCCTGGCTGATGATGATGTCAATTAAGGTTTATAATAAGATTCCGAGGTATATAATAGAACTGCCGAGAGTCTTTCTAGAGCATAAATTGCGTGATTGGCTGTTAGAAAAAAGTTTCTATTCAGTTAAATAATTTCTGGATAGCAGTTGAAAAATTGATAGTTTAACGTTATCCCTCTCCTAATGCTTCCATACTAAATTTCTGTTGCCATAATCTTCTAAAATAGAACAGCTGGCTTTGATAAGTAATTACCTAAAAATAGGAGACGAAATTATAGTGTCGCGAAATAAATATCATTAATTTACAACTTTATTGTTAGTTACAATAGCAGTTACGCAGCTAATGGTTCATAGATGGCGCTTTTAACAATAATGGAAAAAAGGTGTTTAAAATGAAAATTGTGATTTCGCGACTTCACTACCTGATGTCCTATTTTTAGATAGTTACTACACAAATCCAGCTATTGTATTTTAAAAGATTATGGCAACAGAAATTTAGTATGAAACTTTGATGTTGATTGATGAGTGTTAAAATAACATGAAATTCGCTAGAGGGCGCTAGTAACGTCAATACATACTTGAACTGTCTCTGTACAAAACTTATTAAATAAATTGTTTAAAGTTAACTAAACAAGTGCTAAAGTGCAGTATAATAAAGTTTGGGTTACTGGATATACGTGGGAGTGTTATCTCAAGAAAATCCACACGATTTCTACAATATTTCTCAAGAACATTTCCTCGCTGATTGTAAACAAACATTGTGGGTATATGGAAAAACTGGAGTGAGACAATTTTCGAGTGAAAAATTAAATCAGTACACCAGAATCTATATGTAAGTCGTCTATGTAACAGTAGCAGAACATTAAATATCGAGATAGTATTTTATTCATTACAAATTTTAATCGAATATATTGCTAAAAGCGACATCTATTACGAAAGCTCTGTAGCTGCGCGAACACAATAACTGCGCGTACGCTACGCCGTCTTCGCGCTACATAGGTGTGATCGGGTTGTCACCTTGTTAGTGACTCGCAACAAGCAACAGAGGGCGCTAATCAATAATTATTAAACATGCAATGTTGCAAATGCGTGAACGCTCTACAAGAATTAGACTCTATAAAATGCACTACGTGTCAACTGCTGTATCACCTTGGTTGTGCTGGACTAACTGAGGAGGAGTTCAAGCGAATGTTACCAATGAACAAACTTAAGTGGAAATGTATAACTTGCAAGAAACCCAGTATTGAAAACCTAATTGCATATATGGAAAACAAGTTCACGGAACAGCGCAGTGCCCTGCAAGCAGACATGCGGCTTGAGATTAGCACGCTGCAGACTGGAATCACGAGCCTTGAAAATAAATTAGAGCAGAAACTGACTGACCTCACCTCTTTGGTTGTGCAGTGTGAGAATAAAGTCGTCGCTCTGGAATGTGATTTAGCGCGAGCTAATGCAACTATTCAGGGGCTGGCCGAAGAAAATAAAGAACTGAGAAGTGACATTAATATCATCAAAATTAAGTCGGCTAAATCGGAACAACAGGCTCGCAACTGCAACATTGAACTTCAAAATGTTCCCGAAATCAAGGGCGAAAACTTGGAAAACATAGTAATTACTTTGGGTGCCGCAATTAATGTTCCAATCACCCTAGAAAACATCCGAGCGGTTCACCGTGTCGCGCGCAACACTGTCGGGGGAGGCCCGTCCACGGCAGCGCCCTCGCCCGCCCGCCCCAAGAACATTGTTGTCCAGCTGACTACGCGCCGCCTGCGCGACAACGCGATGGCTGCGGCGCGCGTGCGGCGCAACCTCAACACCGATAATCTCAATTTGGATCTGAAGGGTAAACCAGCTCAACCCATTTTCGTCCACGAGCATCTGACACTAGATAATAAGATTCTGTACTCAAAAGCTCGAGCTTCTGGAAAGGCTCGGGATTATAAGTGGACATGGGTAAAGGACGGAAACATCTTAATGCGCAAAGGAGACTCCACCCCAATCATTCACATCCGCACCGAAGATGACATCAAAAAGCTGTGACGGTTTAATTGTAATTTTAAAGTGTCCTATTTGTTCAAAAGCTTATTTCTCTGGAATTATTCAAAACAGCAGCAACGTTTATTTTATTTATCAATCTTAAAGATGTCGTCGTGTGTAAACTTCATCACCATTAAGTATATTATATATGTATGGGTGTGGAAATTATTTATATATATTATTTTATATTTATACTTGATTAAATATCTAAAGAGCTAACCATTAAAGAACTTATTGTATATTACCAGAACTGTGGCGGATTAAATACTAAGTTAGTTGATCTGCGTCTGAATATACTCTCCCATAATTATGATATAATTATATTAACAGAAACCTGGTTGCAATCAAATGTATTCGATTCCGAGCTGATGGATGACAGGTACGTTATCTTCCGGCGGGACAGAGACACTTCCACTTCGAAAAAGAAGGGCGGCGGCGGGGTGGTCGTTGCCGTTCGTAAAACCATAACTGCGTCGCGGGCCCAGGAGTGGGAGCGCACAGACTTTGAAGAAATTATGATCTCGATACCTTTAAAAAATAATAATATGATTTTGTCTGCAGTGTACATCCCTCCGGGTACCACCAAGGATCGATATGATATATATTTCACGCATTTACAAGATGTTTATTCACGCTCCCCCGAATATATTTATTGCGTCACAGGCGATTTCAATTTACCAGACATAAACTGGTCTTTTGATGGTAGGTCATTGAGTGGCTACTCTGACTTTTCCGATTCTCCATCTTCTTTATTATTAGCTAAGACAGTGGCTTTTATGAATCTTGGTCAGTATAACTATGTAAAAAATATCAACGACAGACATCTTGATCTAATACTTTCAAATATGGAATGTAGTTTATCCCCAGCAAGTATTGATCTAGTACCCCCTGACAGACACCATCCGACCATAGAATTTTCATTAAACGTACAGCCTGCAGCTACACTACCTATTAAGCCCACTAAGAAATATAATTTTTATAAAAGGGGACTATTTATCCATCTGTGAAGATTTGGCCGCTATCGACTGGGAGGAGACACTCCATAACCTAAGCCCTGAGGAAGCCCTTGATAGATTCTACGACATTCTCTATGAAGTAATCGACAACCACGTCCCTCTTAAAAGAATGAAATCCAATAGGTACCCCACTTGGTTCTCTCGACCTCTTATAACTACCCTTAAACGTAAACTCAAAGTGTGGACCAAATGGAAAACCTATAGTTCATTAGCTGACTATAATGAGTTCTCGTTTCTACGCGCTAGGTGTAAAAGGTTAATAGTAGTTTGCTTTAATGATTATCTAATATTTATTCAAAACTCTCTTAAAGAAAACCCAAAACTGTTTTGGCAATACACGTCAAACTTACAATGCAACACAAGCGGCTTGCAGGATGCAAGCATGTCATACGGTCAGCAATCATCTAAAGATCCTAACGTAATATGTGAGATGTTTTCTTCTTTTTTAAGTTCCGTTTTTGAACCGCATTCAACGGTTAATGATAAAGAACTATTGTCAATTGCGCCCCAATCTTTGTCTCCTCTGATCACTACCATCATTTTGAATGAATCTGAAGTGAGTAACTGTTTGAGATTAATGGATAAAAACAAGGGGCCTGGCCCTGACAAAATAAGTCCTCTGTTCATTAACCGCACATATAAAGTCATAGCCAAGCCACTTACATTATTGTATAACAAGTTTCTTTGTACAGGAATCTTTCCTGATCGTTGGAAAATGGCATATATTACTCCTTTACACAAATCTGGTTCGAAAAAGAAGGTAGAAAATTATCGACCAATTTCACTCTTATCCTGCTTCCCTAAAATCTTTGAAAGGTTGATTCACAATAATATATATCCTCTGCTAGATAGTTGTATTCTTCAGGAGCAGCACGGTTTTGTTAAAAATAAGTCAACAATAACTAATCTTCTAGTTTATTCAAATTTTATTTTTGAGAGTCTAGATAAAAGATACCAAATCGATGCTGTTTATACCGATTTCCGAAAGGCGTTTGATAAGGTGGATCATTCAATATTATTGAGGAAATTAGCTTATTTAGGAATCAAAGGAAATATGTTACTTTTATTAAAGTCTTATTTATTAAACAGAACTCAAGCTGTTGTAATAAATGGACATATGTCAAGCCCTGCTACTATCACTTCTGGCGTGCCTCAAGGCTCGATCCTCGGACCTTTGCTATATGTTATTTTCATCAATGACATCGCAAAATGTTTCCGTCATTGTAATTTTCTTTTATATGCCGATGACTTAAAAATATATCGCATAACCACAGATGTTAATGATTGTATGAAACTTCAGGAGGACCTTAATAGACTAGATATATACTGTAAAGAAAATAAAATATCATTAGCATACGATAAATGTCAACATATATCGTTTTCTAACAAAAAAAAACAAATTTTATATAACTTTAGCATTGGCAACAATGTACTTTCTACTGTTGGGGTAATAAAAGACCTAGGTGTGCAATTCGACTCAAAACTCAAATTTGATTATCATGTAGAATATATGTGTAAGCGTGCAATGAAAATGTTAGGTTTTATCTTCCGCAATACAAGAAAATTCAAGGATCGATCGGCCTGCCTTACCCTCTATAGGTCATTGGTGCGCTCGCAGCTAGAATATACCTCTTGTATTTGGAATCCTCACTATGCTATTTACTCCACTAAGATTGAAATGATCCAGAAAAAATTTCTCAGAGTATTCCACAGAAGATTAACTTCACGCTATCTCTCTTACCAAAATCTTCTTTTAGAATACCAACTATTAAATATGAGTAAAAGGCGAATCCTCTCTGATATTAAAACTTTACGTAACATTTGTAAAAGTAATTATAACTGTCCAGTATTAGTAGAAAATATTAAATACAATGCACCCAGAAAATCGCTCAGATCACCTCACACGTTCGTAACACCAGACATAGCTACTAACTTTGGAGCGCGTGCCCCCCTTTACCGAATGTGTCACACCTTCAACAGTAGCTTTAATGATGTAGACATCTTCCACGAATCTCGTGGAAGTTTTCACCGGAAACTGCTCAACATACTAGTCAGTTCTTAATCCCACAACCTTCTTCAAACTGTTGATACAAATCTCTGCCACATGCTCTTTAATATTTATCATTATCAATATTCATGTTTCATATATAAACTTACTAAAAGACTTCCGCACTACCGTATCCACTTATCTATTTATTTATTTATATAATCAGTACTCAAACCGTATTTACATTTGTTTATCTGAACGTGCTGCTTGCTGAGTTAATATCAAAGAGACTTAGTTAATATTGTAAAACTTTTATCTTGCCCTTGCATAATTTAAATGTATATATAAACCTTAGCGAGAATGTTTTTGGCGGCAGATTTATTTATTTTGTATAATTTAATTTATTTAAGTTCAAAATAATCTGTTCACTGTTATTTCTCCAAAACTGAAAATAAAATAAAATAAAAATAAAATAATTCTGTAAATAGTCACATAAATTCAAACCATGTTGTTAAAATGCTTAACAATTTAAAATGTTTGCATGCCTCTGGAGATGGAATGTGAGAAACTAAAATGTTCTGACTGACATCATAGGTATGTTGACGGCCATGTCCCATGCAAATAAGTATGGTTATTTTTATTTTTATTTAAAACTTTAGATTTACACTAACACAAAGTGAGGTCTAGATTTGAAAAGTCTATTAGATGAATATGTTAATTATTTATCGTGAAATGTATTATGTCGCATAATAATAATTTTGTACGTAAAAAAGAATTTGAATTCCAATGAATTTTCCAGTTAACCACCAAACTGCCTACAAGCTGTCACCTGTCACTGCCGCGCAGACTTCAAAGAATTGCGTGTGAACAAGTTGAAATATGGTAATGGCGGGTAATTACCATAGCGCATACTGACCCAGGTACGTGGAAGAGAGGACGTGGCTCGTGACCAGAGTACTGCTGAGCTGGTCTGCTGGTAGACCAGGGGTCTCTTGGCGGCACATCTTCTGTGGAAGATGAAGAGATAAAAAAATTAGAATTAGAAATTCGTTCGACAAAAAAAAACGTGTAACATACGTAAAATTGCAAAAAAATCCTAGATTTTTTAAAATAATTATAACGGAGCAAAAATTTAGGATGAATTACAAGTAGAAAGCAGGTATAAAGTAATGTAAGTAGGAAATAAAACAAGTGAAAATGTTAAATTAGCGCCATCTGCTACGTACTTTATGAACTATTACGTTTAACGTTCACACTTGTGGAGTACCGACCGCCTCGTCGTATCGCGTCAGCAGAGACTGAGTGTTTCTAACACAGTTGCGGTAAAATACTCAAAGATGGCGCTAATTTTAGAAAATGAATTATTAATGCGTTCAAAAACTAGAAACCAACTTCAATTGACCTACAGCATTCATACCCTAAAATGTTCACTCTTAGAGGTAGACTTATGTCGGTACATATTTGGTTTTTGTTGATTTCCTCAAAAAGCGCTAAATCGATTTCGATAAAATCTATATGGGACCACCTCGGAAGTATTTTGTACCAAACAAAAACAGAATCATCAAAATCATCATAATTGCAACAGCATTGATCGCGTAACATACATAAAAAACATACAGTAGAATTGAGAACCTCATCTTTTTTTCATATGCAACGGCAAATATTTGATTTTATGTAAATTGCTCCTAATTATTTACACAGTTTAATTTGGAAATATAGAAATCACAAAAACCTGTAGTAGCGAGTTTTATTCGGCACTACATTTTCTTCATTTTCACAAAATTAAAAAAAAATATCAACAAATTTTTGTGTTTTATGGGATTTTCAGTTCCTACTGGACATTTCATTTACTCAGCATCTATATCATAAAATTATAGTGGAAATAGGAATGGAGTGGAATAGAAACACACACACACACACACACACAGTGCTGGGTCTAGAAAGAGACTCCAGTCAGTGTATCTCTGATGAGATTCCCCTCATTTTCCTTGATTTCGAATCCTGGAAAATGTGTCTTTCTTTTCATGACAGGGTTTGCCATAGTCACAACGCTTGGCAGTTGGCAGGCGAATGAATCATTTTTGTGATGCATAGTAAAATATCATCTCATCAAGTCATCTCAAAAAAAGAGACCCAAGACAAGGGGTGATTACTTTACAGATGAGACCACGAGATTGTAACGGTTGTATCATTTTTATCATCATTCGGGAAATGTCTACTGCCTGGACATAGGCAAAGGTTTGTCTATGATAAAGTATTAAGTTACCTGATTCTCGCAGGTTTCTTTATATTTCTGTTCCTGGCTCAAGTTGTTGTTTTTCGTTTGCATCTTCCACCGCCTGCGGCCGCCGACTCTGTGACACACACAACCGAGGTTACAAAACTTACAAAGGTTATTTAAACAGGCTCATTAGAGAAAGTCTGAATGTTGTGGAAGGGCTGGGTTTTAGGGGACCTCCGATTCATTCTCACATAAGATAAAAACAATCAAGAAATACTTTGCTTACAGTTGCTTTATGACGTGTAAACACAGTAATCAAAGACTTTTATTTCCTCTGCCATTGCCTCCACTTATTTGTAGTCACTTGTTTTAGCTATATGTACATATTTTCTATTAATTTCTTGTTGTTGTTGTTTTGTTTCAATTATTGTTTGCATGCGGTGAATTCCTGTCATTGAAGGAGCACTTATTGTTGTTTTAAGTTGTTGTTGTTGTTATTGTGTGATTACTTATAGTGTTTCTTTGTTGGAAATCTAAATAAATAAATAAATATACTTCATAGCGTTCTTAACGTTTTGTTTATAAAAATATGGCCATCACCTCAGCTGACGGTAAGTTACTATAAGGCCGTTGGTTGGAATGCGAGCACACCCAGAAGCTTCCTATGTAACAGATGGCGCTACTGTGACAACTACATAAATGCCAGAATTTGTCTGTGCCCTTTCATCCCTAAAATTTCAGTCTGAAAAGGTTACCTTGTACTTTTGAAAATTTTCTAATTATTTATTTTACTTTTTCCCGAAATTATATATTTTTAGGTAGAATATGGTCGGGTTTACAACGCTTTCAGATTTCTAGCTGGTATACGCTTACCTAGAAGCAGTCTATTCGACCTGTCTTTGAAGACGTCTAGTTAGTTTAACCTGGGAACACAGAAGCCGGCAGGAAATTCCTAAATCTAAATTCCTATCACCAATCAGCCTTTTGGCACGTCGCTTCACTCGAGTCCAAGGCAGCCATTGAACCAAAATCATCCCAAATGTAGAGGTAGTAACAGTACTCTACGAAATGTCGGACTAATTAATTTGTGGGTAGATACTCAGTGGGGTGACGTTCTGATAAATAAATTTTATTGATCCGAAAATACGATCCCTTCAAAAAACCTGAATAGAAAAATCAAAAACAAGGGCAAGTGTAACTAAACTGGTAAGTAATTTAAAGAGTAATTAATTGGCATGAACTTTACTGTGGGCCGAATAAACAAGCTTAAAGTCACTCAGCGAGCAATAGAACGAGCTATGCTCGGAATTTCTCCGATAGGTCACCGGTCACCGACATAGCTCGAAGAGTCAGTGAGCTGAACTGGCAATGGGCAGGCCATATCGCTCGAAGAACTGATAACGGTGGGGAGTAAAGGTTCTCTAGTGGCGACCACGTACCGGAAAACGTCTACTAGGCCGTCCCCCTACTAGATGGACCGACGACCTGGTTAGTCGCGGGGAGTCGCTGGATGCAGGTGGCTCGGGACCGGTCGATGTGGCGTACCATGAAGGAGGTATATGTCCAGCAGTGGACGTTTCCCGGAGGCTGCTGTTGATGATGACATTGGCATGAAACACTACTCTTTCTTCGCAGCTATCGGGTAAAAAGCAATATAATTAACAGTAGAGGTACATAAAGGCAGGTGTTGTCGTGTCGTATACTTTACTCTACGTCTGCCATCTTGTTACACCCAAGTTGTAACAAGCCCTGAAAGTTACGAGTTCAACTTTCGCACGAATTTCTAAGAAATATCAAGTTTCCCTCATCTCAACTTTGTAACGTAGGCTGCAGATCCACTCTGGATATAAATATGTTTTGTATTTCTGAATGTGTACTTATATACCTACGCATCAACGTGTATTTTGCCACGAGTATCCGTAGAACAAAAACAATAATGTTCATCAGGCTTGTTATTCGTAATAGTCCAGGATGGTGTTAAAGACTATGTAATGATGTGTAACAGACGGTCGCTGAAGCAGAAAGATTCTCTAGTGGAGACCTCGGACCGGGAGACTCCGGGAGCAAGTGGATGATGAAGACTGAGGACCGGAAGGAGTGGCGCACGTTGAGGGAGGCCGATCTTCAGCAGGGGAGAGACACGGGCTGATAAGTCATTGAGTGTATGTACACTATTAGTAAAAATTAAAATAGGATAATTAGAACATTCGATTGTAATGTCGGGAAATGAGAAATGTTGTAGAGAATCATTCTGAGCCAATTCCCGTTAAATAAGAATACATGAAATTGTAAAAATGTAAAAAATTATACATGGGGCTTATTTATGAGGTATAAATAAAGACAGCTAGCCTGGGGGACAAATAGGCTTGGGAATAAAACACATTAGACACAGGATGCGGTCAAACCGCCTCTCCTGTGGCTTATGGTCGCCTGGTAATATTGATCTGCCCTCGCTTGACTTCTTTATACACGAAGGATACTAAATTAAATACAAAGTCTCATTATTATTAATAGAAGCAAATGTGTGAGACATAGATTAAAGAATCTGATGTGTGTGGGATGTGTTCGCGCATCCCGGGTGACAGAGGGGTGCAAGAGGGGACTGTTCGGCCAATCACGCGTCTTAACGCTTTCGAAATGACTTTCCCCTCCCGTGCCCCGCCAAAGAGACCTGAAAATCGCTTACTGCGCAGTTAAGGTCATTTGTCAAGTTGTTTGCCGGGAACTATAACAACTAACCATCTATCTTCTAAGCGTAGCGTATCTATGGTTGCACGTGGTACCAACCGAAGTAATGCGAAGGTTTTACTATAGTAAAGAAACTAGGTATTGCCTACTTTATTAATATTCAATGTGCATCCTAACGGGATAGCTTTATGGTCATTGTGATTTACGATTCGGGACGTGGTTTATTGTTGAGGAAATGTGGGGCCTTAGTAACGACATCTTTGTTACGCTATTTTCTCTACGAAGGCCCTAGTTGACACAATTTTGTTTTATACATAATAGTCTTGTTATATGCCTTCAATTCCCTAATGGTAAGTGATATTAGGGCGGTTGATAGACAAATAGGCTTTTTGAAGACTAAACAAAAAAACCTTCTTCATTCACGTATAAATTGCAACGTCGTATATTTAACTGTCAAATGTGAGTTCTTTGTATGAATTCAAAGCAAGGAGTTTATATGAAATTCCTTGCTGCAAATCCATTGAAGCTTACAGTTGTTCACCCTTGCGTTCACCTAACAAAGATAAATAAATCTGTCAAAGTTGTTAAGAATAGGATTCTTGGCGTGAACTTGAATAACTTCATTGCAATTTTTCGTAATTGGTTAATAATACAGTTATGTGTGTTTTGTGTGTTATCATAGTGTGATATAGTGCAAAAAGTGTCACAGACTGTGTTATAGTATTGATTACGCAAAATTGTGAAGGTTTCGACGCGATCGAAAGGGTTTACCATGTCGAGTACATTCGGCATATGGATTCTTTCGAATTATGTTGAAACCAAGGCTGGCCTTTGAAATTCTCGTCAAGAATCGTCAAAACAAGCAATAAAATGTACACATTATACATTTTATTGAGAAAACTGAAGAAAATATATGTTCAGAGTAGGCTGTATGGCTTTGTTCCTTTGCCTTCCCATTCGGGAGAATTAAACTACTACTACTGTTAACAATACTTTTTGGGATGTGTAGACTGTGTGTCATTATTGTTTATGACATTATTTTCTGTCTCTTTCACGCCTTCTATTGAGCCCTCTGAGTGCTCAACTGTCAGACGCTTCTGAAAACGCCTCATTGCTAGCCTAAGCCTCGACTTAATGAGGGACGAGAAATGTCGCTCGGTCAATTAATTGGCAGCATGCTTTGTTTGCTAAAGTAATTTTGGAACATATATAAAAAAATCTTATAACATTTGTTGTCACCTAAATTGATACAAAATTAGATAAATTCAATAGCGAAATATTCGTGTAAGCGGACGTATGGAGACGCTTCCGGCATGAGCCTCGCCGGAAATAGAATTTGAGACACCCGGTGCTGCCGATGCGGGGCGGCGGCCGGGAGCAGAACTACGATCAAGCGTTTACCGATATTGTGCTTTTTGTAGAAATAAAATATAGTTTTTGTCAATAAAGCACTAAAAAGTACATATCAAAACAGAAAAAATGAGCCCAAACTCGAGAGGTTTACTAGTAGCCCGTGAGGAGTTCTACTTCCTACCTCTTAGTTCCTACCTTTTCACCAAGTGTTTCGTTTTGTACCCGTCAAAGCAAAACAAATAAGTCCAAGTTGGAGGAGTACCTGCTGAAGAGTCCTGTACCACCTCCTGACTCTAGGGTCAGATCAGCATGATGGTGACAAATTGGCAAATGGATTGGATGGCTCTGTTAAATACCAGCTAGCTGCCCTGGAATCGGTGGAGCGACGTCCTCCAAAGCTATGAACACAGGTGAAAAGTGGCCCGCCTTTCTGTATTCCATAGGTTACATTTTGGGAAGTATGCGCAAGAGCTGTTCACGTTGAGTCCGCCATCGCCATCGCCATTCAAGTTCCGATCTAACAGACGAACCGCAGGGCTCCACCAATACATAGTTGACGTCCCTATAGATCGCAATAAGCGTTTTGTTTCTAATTTTATCATGCATACACGTACAGCCAGGGAGTGGAACGCACTGTATTCTATTTATTCTACACTATATTCCCTGAAAACTACAACGTCTTCAAATCGCAGGTGAACAGGCACCTTCTAGACCAACGCGCACCATTGTAGGCCACATCGTCGCTTGACATGAAGCGTTGATATATATCAATAAAAAATAAGAACTGACCCAAAGACGGATCCAACCAAATATGTGATACATGTATCATTTTTATATCCACCTGTGACGTCACAAGCGCTAATTAAACATCCAAACAATCAAAACAGTTTATTTTACATGCCTTGCGCCAAATAAATTTTAATACCTTTGTAAGATTTTAAAACAGAAGATTTCATCCCTACTAGTCTCTACTAATATTATAAATGCGAAAGTAACTCTGTCTGTCTGTTACGCTTTCCCGCTTAAACCTCTCAACCGATTTTGATGAAATTTGGCACAGACAATCTTTAGACCCTGAGAAAGGACATAGGCTACTTTTTAAATAAATAAATATAAAGTCCACGCGGGCGAAGCCGCAGGCAGAAGCTAGTATCATAATATAAACGTTATTGAACATCTTTCATATAATCCAAGGAAACACACACACAGTCTTTGCACACAGTCTTCGTACAAAAACATATATTGACTACAAATGAAAACCACCAAATTAATCCAAAGCGAAGATAAGTTAATTAGAGCCTTCCTTCCTGTTGTTGGTAGGTATGGCGGTGAATAGATTTACTGCAACTAGGATCGAATGTTGTAATCGAAATTGAAAGCGTATTTGCTGTGGATAAAAATACAATGCCAGTACAAATTCCCTCGTACTTCAGAACCTCTAGAAGACAACTTTTGACATAATTTCCTAATGCATACTTATACAAGGTAAGTATTTATGATTCATAATACTAGTTAGTACTTATTTATATATATCTTTTGCCAGTGAACTTTATCCGCATGGACTTCAGAGATTAACCCAAAAAACTTATGTCTCGATCAGGATAAAAGTAGCCTGTCTTCGGTCCTTTTCACCATCCCTTTTGTTACCGTCTATCACATCCGATACAAGGGCGCTACTAGCGACATCTATATGAAGAGATATGACAACATCTCCAGCAGGTGCTCGCGACAGTTTCACTAAATTAAGTTACTAAAATTACTAAGATACGTGATTGAACGGTATTTACATTTAGTTATAAATGTTTAAACAATAACTGCTTTTGCATTTTGATATTGTATATGTGATTCTATGACTTAATAACGAGAAAGATTAATATTATATAATATGTAGTCGGCAATTAGTTCCGGTGAGAAGGCGCTGCCGGCGTCGCAAGCGACGCTTATTTCCGGCACGCCTCCTCAACCAGCTCTGTTTATCTAATTTTAGGAATACTTATGTATTTAAACAAAATGAGCATTTAGTAACAAATACTGAATATAATTATCCATTTTGGAATTTCAGTATTAACGTAATTGGTTATAGGGATTAATTAATATTGTATAACTGTGTCTATTTTGAACAAATTTGAACTATTGCAATAATAAAAACGCCCAACTGAAATTTTTACTACAAATGTGTGTCAGTGTTGCCACCCGTTAGTAACAATCGCCATAAATTTGATTACAGATCGAAAAAGTGCGACATTTCTCTAGAGGATATTCACTACGCGACTAATTTATTGGTTTGTTACTTTCAGTGATCATAGTAATGACTCTGCGAATTCTCAGTGTAATAGTTGCGTCGGGCACGGATTTGGAACCCTACAAAACACTGATTTACAGTAACATTTTGTTCCCACGTCATACCTAGGTATAGTACTCGCAAACTAAGTTTGCCGCTCTAAAGTTAGCCGCAAAAGACCGTGAAGTATCAATAAAATTATTAACGTATAAATTTACGTATAACTTATAATTAGAGCATATTACTAACACCAGGTTAAAATTGACTTTATTTTATTTACTAACAAAAATTATGGATTTTATATGGATTTTGTCTGATACAAATAAATAATAATACTAATAAATTTTGAAATCTCCAGTGTGAGCGCCGGGAGAAATCTCTTGTTAAGGATAGGCAACTCTAATTGTACAATTTTAATAGTTATAATTGACTTTGTAATTATTATTATGTGCAATAAACAATAAATGGGAGGCAAGGCAAGTTAGCGGGTGGAAATAAATGTCCCAGTGTTTTACGTCATTTAGGGATATTTATTAACGAAAATAATACACACACATTCCGTCTGTACATGTTTGAAATTGCGGAGAGCTAACTTCGGAGTGACCAACATAGCGCGCTGTAAATAACACATTTCCCTCCATAAACAATCACATCTATGCCACTAGCGGTGTGCACTAACAAACATCAAGAAGAAACGAGAAGCGGTAATGAGAGCAAACCGCTTCGATAGAAAGCCGTGGGAACACGACTGATACATGTACAATATATGTACGTGGTATATTCTACTTACATTTATAACTGATACGGTCGCGTGAATTTATGAATCTTTGACTTCAACTCAATCTCACCTGATGGTAAGCGACGATGAGGTCGACGATGTTACGTGTTGGTCTAGAAGGTGCCTATTTACTCTTCTTTTTAAGATTCCCAAGTTGTAGTTTTCGGGGAACACGGAAACCGGTAGTGCATTCCATATTTTTGCTGTACGCACGATAAATGTGGAAGCGAAACGCTTGGTGCGAGCTGTAGGAATATCACAATATACGGGTGAAGGTCTGCCGTTCTTCTGTTTGACCGGTACTTGAACGGCGAAGGTGGAATCAACAAAAATAGCTCTTGCTGCGCACACTCTCCAAAATGTATCATATAAAATACCGAAAGGCAGGCAACCTGACGCCTATGTTCGAGGCTTTGGAACTTTGCCTTATGTAGCGTATCGTTGCCTATCAGTCTCATAGCTCGACGCTCCACCGAGTCCAAAGCAGCTAGTTGATAGCGAGCTGAACCATCCCAAAGATGGCAGAGGTACTCCATGCATGATTTTACTTGAATCATCAACATTAATCCTTTTCAGGGTTCCGTACCTCAAAAGGAAAAAAGGAACCTTTATAGGATCACTTTTATTTCCGTCTGTCTGTCTGTCAAGACACTTTTATATCAGGAACGCGCAAAGGTACAGTTGAAATTGATACCGAAAACTCAAATCAGAAGTTCTTTGGACCTGTGAAAAATCTAACTTCTAGGTCAACGCAATAAAAAAATATGGCTGTTTGAGACGTAAGTATAGACAATTTCTAAAAAACCCTATAGAAAGGAACCAAAAGCTATAGGGTACTTTCCGTTGACCTAGAATCCTGAAATTTGTCAAGAAGCAAGCACAACGATGGGAATAAATCTTAAAAATCTGGATTTTATAATTATAAAATTGTAAAAATAGCTTTTTAAGCGACTTCAAAAAAGGAATAGGTATGTTTTTTGGTCTTCACCTCATCCTCATCAGGACGCATATTTTCAAAATGGTTTCACGGAATTTTACAAGTCACTCTTTCACGCACATAGGCCGTTGGATGATGAGCATCACACCTAATAAGGCGCTGGCTCTGCTACCACTAACCAAACCTGGTATCAATAATTCCTCCACTGGGAATCGATCCCGGGACCTCCAGATTGTGAGTTCAAGCGCATACCTATAAGGCAACGAGGGCGGTTAGATAACCAAGACAAAGTATCTAGGGATGTCAACAATTTGTGCCGTAAGAAGAATTTCACAGGGTTTTTCTAAAAGATAAACTTACTTGGGATTTTCAAAAGAGTTCAGCAAGGTTGAATCCTCAAGTATTAACTAAGTAAAAGTTCTGCTAACTTAATCCCATATATTACATCTGCAAAGTACAAGTTACATGTCAACCTACAACTTGATTGAAGAATGAACTTTATTCTTAAGAAAGCGACTTTACTTTGGAAATAGTTGATTTCTCGACTACGGCGAGGTCAA
This sequence comes from Carcina quercana, assembly GCA_910589575.2. Classification (NCBI taxonomy): domain Eukaryota; kingdom Metazoa; phylum Arthropoda; class Insecta; order Lepidoptera; family Depressariidae; genus Carcina; species Carcina quercana. The sequence goes on from OU342441.1 coordinate 13,222,526, forward strand.
GGAAGAGTTCGATTGATACGGTTGAAGAATTCTGTTGGTATCGTTTTTAGGGTTCCGAAAACGCGATGAAAAAACGGACGGGACCCTTATAATTTCACTCTGGTGTCTGGCTGTCCGTCCGTCCGTCTGTCACAACAAATTATCTAACCAACTATTAAAGCTATCGACTTGATATTTGGAATAGTTAAATGGAACGGTGAACCACAGGTGAACAACTGAAAAAATGAAGAAATTGATAAAATGTTTTAATCTAAAAATCCAAAACAATGAAATTTCAATGTAGAGTCGCTAGGTCAAATTGAGTATCATATGAAAGGTTTGTATTTAATTAATATATTTTACAACAGATTTTTATTATTTTCTCTGCAACACAGCTTTTGACTCAACATGAAAAATGTGTGTAAGAACAAAGTTCCCCCTCTATCTCCGAAGTTTCGAAAGCGAAAATCTGTAATAATCACTTTATGCGAATATTACAGGAAGACCTAAGCCTCTCCATCTAAAATAGTTTTTGAGAAATCATCAGAAGGTCGGAGTCTCCTGGCACAGGTGTTGTTATACTTACAAGGAGATTACAACCTTGTATGCTGCTTAAGATAAGTTTTTAAAGAAATAATCAATTTTTCATTTTTCTTCATAAAAAAATAGACCAAAAAAAGGAGATCGAGCAAAATTACAAGGTAATATGAACGTAGTGTCCTGAAACACGGGGCAACCTTCTCAGGCACCAGTTTCACACACTGCTCCATGGCTTACATATAATTCAAGTTAGAATGTCTATTATATAACTTGTTAATTATAACCAAGTCTGTGGAAAAATAAATCTTATCTTAATATCTTTAGGTTTCTTTTTATGGTTCGGAGCCCTAGGTGCTCAAGCCCGACTCGCACTAGGCCAATTTTTAAATTTTCACCTAATGTTTACAGTACTATACACTGTTTTTTAAGATATTGTTAGAATAACTATAAAAACCACTTGGATACAATCTCACCCAATGCTAAGTGTCACACATATTGGTTCACCAATCTTGCCAACCGAAGAATATGAACACGAAAATTGCCAGATATCCAACATTAACATATCAACATCGCAAAGGCATATAAACTCGGCAAAAATGATTACCTGTCAAAAGTTCTACAAAGCTGAGAAACTTCCAGTAATGCCGAACTCTTATTGGCGGGATATGATTGAATACTGGAGTAAGAGAGGATGCGCGAGAGGAGGTGGGGGGGTACTTCAAGTTACTTTTGTAATTTAATTTTTGTGGGTATGTCAAATAAACTTGGAGCGAATACATTGTCTGCATATTAAAGTACGCACTGGCTGTGTTATCTTTCGTTATGTACCGGAACGCAGTGCAGACGTGGTTCTGCTAAGAAAATGAAATCGATAGATTAATTGTGTTTAAAATTATAAAGAAGCTCAATGTCACTTAGCGAGCAATGGAACGAGCTGTGCTCGGAATTTCTTTACGTGATAAAATCTGGAATGCGGAAGTCTGTAGACGAATAAGGGTCACCGACATAGCTCGATGAGTCAGTGAGCTGAAGTGGCAATGGGCAGGCCACATCGAAGAACTGATAACCGATGGGGAGTAAAAGCGAGAGGCGATCACGAACCGGGAAACGTTTACCGGGCCCTACTCTTACTAAATGGACAGAGACACTAGACAATATGTAATAAAATATGGATAATACCACTATTCAACTACATTTTATTCAACCACGGCCATAGGCGTACTGTTTGATGGTGTCGTTAAAATCATAGAAATTTTTTTATTGCAAATTCTAACATGGAACATTTTCTTGTAGCATCCTAATAACCACTGTTATTTAATGTGCATAAATATGTATACATTTTCGAACCATGTCCATGATTCCCTCAACACACTGCATATGAACAAGTAAGAGTGAATGTGACATGGTTTAAAAGTGGATACATATTTTTGTACTCGACTGTACAACTCTAAATAACTACTTAACACACACATTGCCTTATCGCCGTACACACTAAATACTATAAAATGTATTTATTTACCAAATCATTTGAAAGAACGTCAAACTACAAACCACGAAAACTCATGCGCTAGCGATAAGGGCATCTCATTCTACAACTCTTTTACCTGTATTGCTTCTCATTTGTCGGTCCATGGCTGTTCGTTAGAAGGATGCTTACCCAGAAGCCTCAATTCAATGGGGCGCAGGCAAACTGCACCTATTAACGACTACAAATCACTCAAACCTTAACCCTCGAAAATCTACCATAATCTAAGCGTTTCACGGTAAAACTCTCTAAACAATTATGAAACTAAAGGGTTAGCCTTCGTGTAATGGCCCCGAGGCCAATTACAGGCCATTCCATTCACAAAACTACCTCCGCACGCCACGGGTACGGATTAGCCTGATTTATCAAGAGATCTGTACACTTGTTGTGGAGCGGCTTGTGTATCATCAGCTAGGGTGTAGTTCCCTAATTTGAATGATTTATCATGCCTCCTTGACCTCAATCTCACCTGATGTTAAGTGACAATGAGGTCTTTATGAAGGCTTTAGCTTTCCGCATGACAAATTTTTTTATGCTATATATCGTGTAGTGGAAAGGCCAGGCGACCTCACAAAACCTACTGTCAGAGTTGTTGAGCCGCCGTAGGCCTCTGACATGGCTCATGTAGCTACTACCTGTCGTAGACAGTAACCGGGAACCAGCACTGAATCATCCTATTTTTCTATGCGTATCGACGGTATGGATGGAAGTCCTTTTACCTTTTGTCCGCGGTATTTGAATAGTGATGGTAGAATAAATTAAAGAAGCTTCTGCGCATACTCTTCAAAATGCAATGCGTAAAATATTGACTTGCAGGCAACCTGACTTCTATTATAACTTCGAATTTTGCATTCAATCCACCCAGTCTAAAGCAAAGCACAATGAAAAAACGTCCAAACCAATGTTTTAGATAGTTGCAATAGAATTGTAGGAAGTGGAGATACAATAATTTTAATTTGCAGAGTATCTAGAATTATGTGCCAAAAAGTGTCAAAAAAGAGGACGGTGGAACTAGATCGTATATATGCGATCAGACACTCTCCGAATTGAAGCCTTTAGACGACCAAAAGGCTGGCTATTTTACGTCGGTATTCCCGGCTTTGCAGTTACCCTCACTAGAGAGATGTCTCCTATGATTCATGTTACAAGACGTTCCATTGGGTCATGCAGCAATGCAGCTAATTTATAGTAGCCCATTCCAAAGACGGCGACAGTACTCCATGCAGGATTGGATTTTAGCTTGACATTAGGTATTTTACGCCGGTGTTCAATGCTTGAGGTGGCATTAGGTAAGTATGGGTAGGTTTATTTAGGTCTAGGTGGGTGGCGTAGGATTGGAGAGGTACGGTAGGGATTTCATGTAGGGTTTGGCAGGATGTGGTTGGCACAGAAGGGAAAGAATAAACTAGAAATATGAATGGTACATAGAGACGAGACGGATGGGGTTGCCGAGTCGCGGAAGAATCGCATGTTTCCGGGACTTGACAAACAGTAGAGGGATAGGGACACTGGTGGGTTTTTAGCTGGTGAAAATCCAGTATAATTTTGCGTTTCCCCCGAAGCAAATATTGTCATAAATAACTAATGTGTAAGGGCCCTAATACACATCGCGTCGGAGGCATCGAGCCGCGTTTGGTCGAGCATTCATTTTAATTTGATCGTAGAGATAGTTATTACGCTTTGTTTCAACTATTAAATATTTCGAGTCCCTTTGGACCAAATTCGTTAGTTGTAACATCCAGTTTCGAAAGCTGATCCACATTTTTATCTAGCAGGTAATTAATATAGCAAAATAATAGCAGAAGAAAGTGGATGCACAAAATACAAAAATCATCTTTGTTTTGTTTTGAGTTTTACAGTTTTATGTGCGTCATTGTTTTCTCAAGTTCCGTTTTGTATCCTTCATTGTTGACTATTTTCTCTTCTGTTACAGAATATAGTAGTGTATTAGTATTTGTAAACTTGAAAAGTAATATTTCCTTTGCAACCAGCGCTGCGCAGTGGCAGCCATACTAACCATCTGTTTTTACTCTCTTTCTAATTGTATGTATTTCTTGTTGGCTGACAATAAATTATTTAAATACAAATCAGTCTTGGTTACGAATTTACGATATAGAAGAACAGATTTTTGTTTGCTCCTTATATCTACAGTTTATTATATACTAAGTTTGTAAGTAAATAAGAATAAGAATAAATTTGTTTTGTCATTTAATTTGTCGATGCAAATTGATGCAAATGAAAAAAAAAAGAGGTCAACCATAGAGAACAGATAGCAAAGGTTGTAGGGCCCCGATACCGCACGTTTATAGGCGCTACATACATTGAAATCCTAAGGGGCGTGGCTTGTGTGAGAATCTAGAGCCATATGTTTCGCTCCGCGTGAGCCCTGCGTTTAGAAAAGCGAAAAAACATTCAATTCATTTAAAAAATAACCATGAGGATTATAAAAAAACGCCAGTTGAGAACTGACAAAATTATTCATCATCATCATCAACAGCCTATATACGTCCCCACTGGAGGGGCTCAGGCCTACCCTCATACAGAGAGTGTATGGGCCATAGTCCACCACGCGGGCCCAGTGCGGATCGGCGGACTTCACATGCCTGTTCAAGACATGCAGGTTTCCTCACGATGTTTTCCTTCACCGTTAAGCAATCGGATAATGTACTTGAATTGAAAAACAACTCATAGGTACACGGCTGGATTCGAACCCGGTACCCTCAGATTGAGAGTCCGCGCCTTATCCACTGCGCCACCGACGCTGACAAAATTATTGTTATCTATTAATTAAGGCAATTTAGATTGCCATACCTTATGTTGTTTAACAATAATCTGAGGAAATATGATTTTTAAGAGGTATTTTCAAAATCATGGAATCGTGTTTCTGGTAAATGCAAAGTGAAGATGAAGCCATTAGGAAAATTGTACTTAGAGATTTTGAGGATCTTTCAGCGTCCTATAGCATTATACCAAAAATTCAGTTTATTAAGAAAGTCGCCTATGAAATAATTAATGTAGTATAGACTAAGTTTACTACGATAAAAATATGTGGCTGAAATGTGATCTTTTATAAGAACAATGACAGAATTCACACGACCTTAACAGGAAATAAATAAATCATTTACAATTAAAAAATAAACAAAAGCCAGCGTTAATCTTTCTCTTTAGCATACAGTGGGTGTTAATCGCAGCCCAGTGGTAACTTTCACAGCGAAACGTGGACAAAAAACAAACGCATAAAATTTCAAGAGCATTGTTTTCATACGCATCGCGTACTCATTAAAAAGTATAAAGTTTTCTCAGTGGCAACACTGTAATTATAGCACAAAGAAATCTCGTCATTTCTAAACGTACTGTTAACTTAAAAGGTCATTTTAAAACCATTTCCTTTCGGTTGTGTTTGATTTAATAACAGCTCATTATCGTCGAGGAACGAAAATTTAAAAATTATTTAACAAAACATTTGCACAGATTGGTTATTATGTAATTAGGCTACCGACTGGAAAATTAATGTTTTTGATTGGTCGTGCAGTGCTTTCTACATAATATATAATATACATGCAATTTTAGTAAGACAATAACGAGAATTTGCTCAGCTTTGATTCTGTACAAAATTTATTTTGTCTTTTAAAATCGAATCTGTATTTGATATATAATTATCTAAAAAGGTGATCGGATTACAGTGTTGCGAAATTAATATCATACAATAGCCGTTAAGAAAAATGAACGAAAAATGGCGATGGCGTTTTGAAAAATAATCGAAAATAGTGTGTAAAAATCCTAGTTTTGGATAGTTGCGGTATTTTTTTGAGGCTTTTGCGGTATGATTTAATTCAAAAAAATTTAATTTTTATATTTTATTTTATTTTATGGATGTATATCTGAAATAAAGAAGTTATTATTAGTATTTACATTTTTTACAAAAGGTTATTTTAATTTAGACAAACAAGAAAAATATAGTTATTGTAATTTATTTCTAGAAGTTACAATAAGTTTTTAAATGTGTTAATTAGATCTCGAAGTCTGACGAGGCGATCTATAAGTAAGTTAAATGAAACAGTTGTATTTTGCTGATACTAACGAAGTGGTAGCATTCTAGAAAAAATGCCATCACAATAGACAACCTATGGAATGTAGATCCCATAACACTCGGGTTTCACACAGTGGTTCGAGAAGCTACTTATTATGGTCAAAATGGGTAGTAATTCTTAATTCTTCCCACCGATATGTTGGCCATTAGGGCGTGGCCCCCGACGATTATACACGGTTAACCGTAGCTGCAAACCAGATTTCTTGTATTTTTATTATACAATGATATTGTAATGAAAGTAGAGTGCGTAATGAGCGTCTGCTGGGAGCATTGACGATTTATGGACTTTGTTGTACAGGTTTTGGTGCTATTTTTGGAAGACTATCGCAAGGCTGAAGGAAAATCTACAAAGTGTTCGACAGTTTAGCAATTAAGGCATAAAAGTTTCATACTAAACTTATGTTGTCATATTCTTTTATAATATAATACCTGGATTTGTGTAGCTATCTAAATATAGGACATCAGGTTGTGATGTCGCGAAATGAGTATCACTAACATACAACTTCACAGTGAATCACAATTTTCATTTTAACACTTTTTTCAATTATTGTTCAAAGCGCCATCTATGAACCATTGACTGCGTAACTGATATTGTAGCTAACTATAAAGTTGTAAATTAATGATATTTATTTCGCGACACTATAATCACATCTCTAGGTCTTACATCTTTAGGTAATTACTTATCAAAGCCAGCTATTCAAGACTGCACGTGTTGGACTGCCTAGATAAGTCAATTATGGAGTCCTAGCTAAGGCCTTTATTTAAATTTAGCCCCTATGACGTAAGTTTTAACCGCATGCATGTCAATAACTTGCCTGTCCTTGAATTCAACTATAAACATCGTTTCAAACTCACGTAACGCAAATTAAATAACATATTGTTAAATGTAATTATTCTCAAGCTAGATCAGATCAATCATGTTCTTTATAAAATTAAGTAATCCAAGTTTCAATACTAGATAATAATTTCTAGAAGTTTTGAAACGCAAAATGGTCTAATTATGTAAATTAACAATATACAAATATTATGTTGAATGCATTTTGTTAGTTTTACAGAAGAGGGGGACAAAATATGATTATTCTGTGAACCTCACATTTTTATCGTCATTTGAGACAAAGAGTAGACAATTTCATAGCGTTTATTACATTCCATGAGTTGGGTAGTAACATTGTATAGAAAAGATACATCAAGGAGTCAAGTTATGGCATAACTAGATTATTGATACAATAATCTTAGATTGTGTATTTATAAAAAAACAAGTAAATGCATTCAAAAAGAACTGGAAACTAAATTCAATTGCCCTAAAAGTCTACTTTTACGAAGGCAAATTTAAGATTTATATAGTTTTCTCATGGCATGGCATTTCACAACGGCACGTTGTCAGAACTGGTCTAAATCGAAACACCACACGGGAAGCACCACCTTTCAAATAAAAAAAGAATCATCCAAATAGTTTCACCCAATCAAAAGTTCTGACGTAACCAACTTTTTTAAAAAAACATACCCGTCGAATTTGAAGTGGCGATAAGGCCGTTTGATTAAACCTTTTTCACCCAGATGACTCAACATAATAGCTATTTATTTGTTTCATGAGCGGAACGCAACAGTTTAACATGTTGGTAGCCAGCCAAGAGGGGGATAAAATTGACCCCGTATCATCTGAGGTTGCAAACATTGTCATAATCTGCTGCATTAGTACACTATCGAACATGAGCTTTCCTTACGGAGAAACTTGTCGGACTTCTCTTGAGTGGATTTGCCTTAAAGCACTAAGCTTAGCAGACTGATTGGTGGTCGCAGTAAGACGTTCTTAAAACTTAGGTAGGTACTGCTGCCCTTCTGATTTTCTACCTTAGTCGCCTTGTAAGATAACCGCCTTCAATGAGTTTAGGAAAAATGACATGTTCCGCGACTGCATGGAGCTCAGCCTTGATTTGTACACAACTAATTTTATAAGGACATTATCAAATAAAAGTGGTTTAATTACCATTTTTGTATATTCTTCTCTAGTTTATTTGTACAGAAATATTAAAAACGCACGGAACAGACATGACTTAACTTAGAAAACAAAGATGGCGTCAATAAAATGACATTTGACGCTGTCACTTGATAAAAATACTGATTGTGTACAATTAAAATAAAAGCAAAAATATAATTCTAGTATTTTTGTAGACATGTTTAGATTACGCCTTTATTTTTTTGTGCAGGACGCATTTTAAACATATTATTACCCGAGAAGGGAAACTCAAAACTCTTACCTGTAGCTCCTGTAAAACTTTAAGTATCATAGACGAAACTCACCAAAATCCACCACTGTCACATTAATCACTGGCACAGGGCACTGCGTCGCGGCGCGCGCATCTGTTTTCAAATCACGCGTGCGCCCGCGCAGTTCGAGGAACGTCCGTGGCTTGCGCGCGCACATTCAATACTGTAACCACAGCCTTTGATACAGAATGGTGAGATTGTTTGTGAATGATATTCCTTGCGACATTGCTATTATCACACTTTTGTTTGTTTATTTGTTACTTCTCGGCGCCTCAACAACTCGAACTATCGTTAAAAAACGTACCCTAAAATGGGTGTGGATTTGGCCTTGCATTAGAAATATACTCATATAAACGCAGTGCCTATGGAGTGCCAAGAGGAAGTGGCAATGGTCCTTTTCTTCATCAACAGCCTATATACGTCCCCACTGCAGGGCTCAGGCCTACTCTCCTACAGAGAGTGTATGGGACATAGTATACCACGCGGGACCGGCGGATTGGCGGACTTCACATGCCTATTCAAGACATGCAGGTTTCCTCACGATGTTTTCCTTCACCGTTAAGCAATCTGATAATGTATTTGAACTGAAAAACAACTCATAGGCACGTCTGGATTTGAACCCGGAACCCTCAGATTGAGAGTCCGCGCCTTATCCACTGCGCCACCGATGCTTCATTTCCCCTACATAAAAATGATATAATAGTAAATAACTCATTTTATTTGCTTCATCATCAGACGGGTAACGTCCACTGCTGGATATAGGCCTCCTGCATGGTATGCCACAAGACTGGTCGGGAGCCTCCAGACAGCGACCTCAACTATGTCGTCGATCCATCTAGTAGGGAGACGGCCCACGTTTCCCGGTGCGTGGTCGCCACTCAAGAACTTACCCACCATCCGTTATCCGTTCTTCAAGCGTTTTTTTATATGATGATAAGTGAACACTTGGCCTTCATCTCACCTGACGGTAAGTGACGATAAGGCAGTTTATACAATACATATCAATAAATAAATGATTCCAACGATAAAATTTTAATTGGTTAGGTTTTACTAGACGCTTTAGTGGTTTTACGATGTGCTTATAGCCTCGTTAGATTTATGAGGGAAATAATAATATAATACACAACTAATCAACCATAGCTATATCTACCCGTGCCTTTGGATCCAAGTACGGGTGTAGGTCCCGATAGTCACAGGTTAGATTCCCATCAGGTTACTTATACATATCGTTCTGTTTGGTTAACGGTAGTTTATATGTATGTACCTATGTATGTGTATATTTATTTATTTATAGTTATGTTTTTTCTTTTCTATATACATTATCTTCTTCTGTAATATATACTTTTTTGTGTATGTAGGTCTACTTTCAGTATATTTATTTTTTGAAAGCTCCAGTGTGAGTGCCGGGAGAAATCTCTCGTTAGAGATAGACAACTCTATTTGTACAACTTTAGATATAATTGCCTTTGTAATATTTTTTATATGTATAATAAACAATTTACCGACCGAACTCAGACCGAAAACCGATTCTTATCATCATTTACTATACGATGAAAGCGTAAATCCAAGAACATGACCTATTACTAATTCATATCATAAAACACTAACAAGATAAAAAATATTTATTGATTTTTTGTCCGCACCATTTTGCCGGATATCACACTTTTGTGAGCACGCCGAGAGCCCAGTGGGCCGGAAGCCCGCGCTGTGTGGACAAAATGTATATTTTAAATAAATCTTTTTCCTCGTCCCAAACATAATATTATCTCGCTCTTTCACGTTTCTAAGACGCCCTAATACGTACAACACATAAAAGTATAATTTATAAGTGTGTATCTCATCGCACAAAGCTTTTCTACGTCAAATATTTGCAAGATTAAAAATTCCTCGCACTCGACGCGGAGTGAAGCCGCGTTCAACATGCTCTTAGAAAAATGAAGGTGAACTGCGATGAGTTATGTCGGCGTTGAGGTTCAGGAACGTTGATATATTGCGGCGATAGACGAGAAGCGTTTAAATATTACTCAGCGACTGAGTAGTGATTAATTCAGGACCTGAAAGATCATATCGCAGCATCCCGTGGGCCTCGTAAACGGCGATCAAGGGACAACTTCAAGAGTTGGCGGCAGTATCTATCTTTAATGAACATCTTAGTAAAGTTCTATGGGCTTTTTCTTGCCTGATGACAACTGGGATAAAGGCCGTTGGATGGAAAGCGTATTCACGCAGGACTTCAACCGCCTCCGTAGCTTAAACTATAAAAAACTATAATATAGATAACAATTTCCCATAATTTTCCCAACTTTCAAGTCGATATGTGTAGTAGTTCGTGAGGTGATCAGCTGTGTGTGACAGAGAGACAGACAGAAAAATATTCCAGTGATATAAGGCTTCCGTTTTTTTATCGGGTGTTCGTATCGCAAAAAATAATGGGAAGTGACTCCTGAATTGATGAAGCTCAAGATAATACAAAAAGCTATTAAATAGCAGGATGAAGGATGCACCATCCGTAAAGTAAGTACTATCAACAATGACTTGCAGTTGCTCATTATTTTCACCCGCGGCGTCCATCGTAAGGAAGTAATCTAACACATGCACCAAGTTATCATTAGTGCTGATAATGACCTGCGTAACTTCTGTACTTTTCTATAAGGTTCAAGTTTGAGCGATTATCGTTGTTTTGATAGTAAAATGTTGGCAAGGGCTCAGGTTCAACAAAAGGGGATTTACGGTCTGCAAGGTCGGAACATCCGCTTCTACCTTGTTTTTTGTCTCGTTTTTGTTCAATTCTGTGTTGCATGTGCGCTCACTGTCCGATAATGTCTTTGTTTTGTTTTTAATTTTCTTGAGAAATGTGTTCGCTTCATTTTGTGTTATTATGTGGCTTTCCTGTGTTTTGCGTATTCTATGTAAACTGTATACGCACGAACGACAACACCTGCCTTTATGTACCTCTACTGTTAATTATATTGCTTTTCACCCGATAGCTGCGAAGAAAGTAGTGTTTCATGCCAATGTCATCATCATCAGCCGGGACACGTTCACTGCTGGACATAGGCCTCCTTCATGTTACGCCACATCGACCGATCCTGAGCTACCTGCATCCAGCGACTACCCGCGACTCTAAACAGGTCTTCGGTCCATCTAATAGGGGGACGGCCTGGTAGGCGATTCCCGGTACGTGGTCGCCACTCGAGAACCTTTACTCCCCATCGGTTATCGGTTCTTCGAGCGATATGGCCTGCCCGTTGCCACTTCAGCTCACTGACTCGTCGACCTATGTCGGTGACCTACGTTCGTCTACGGATTTCCTCATTCCGGATTTTATCACCTCTTTAAACGCATGATAAATAACCACCTTTTAACTAGCGCGATATAAAGTTGATTTATTAAATATTTATACAACTATGATCCATTTTTGTTAGTAATATCCTATTATCTATGTTAGTACTTATATTCTACTGCAGACTTAGTTATAGCAATAAGATGCCACATCAGTGGACAATCGAATCTTACAGCAATCACCCTCAGAACGCTGTTAGTGCTTCCTCTAACTCTACGTATCAGCGTCACTGCTTTCTTTCTCAGGATAGCGCTTAAACCATCTGTTCGCGCCTCCGCAAACATAGTTGATGCGCTACAAAACGGAGGGCGAGGCCCTGAAGGCGTTTCTGAATTGGACTGTAATATCGTCTACTGCTTTTATCATCCTGAAAACGGGTATTCAGCAGTGAATACACGTTCGTGTTTGATGTTTATATATGAAGTTCCCACCGCAGGTTCAGCGCTGAAATACAGGATCGCAACACATGCTGTGCTACACACAAGATTGTGGCAGAGAGGCGTTAAGGTTTAATTTACCTCATCATCGCTTCATCAGATGAGATTGAGGTCAAGCGTTGATCTATTTTTTATAATTTAAATAGTTGGGATTGCTTTTGTTTGGTTGGCAAAACAATAAGAAACAATCCAATAGCATTGAAGCCTATAGCTTTTCAAGGCGTATTTATTATTTATGTGATTACCACACGTTTTGAAATTTTGGCGTAGTAAAGTATACGACAGGATATGAAGTCATAAAACGAACATAATCTGTGGTTCGACACCGTTCTACATTAGCTCGCTACCAAAATATGACTTTATTTATACTGCCAATAAGTAAAATTTGAATCACTATCATCACATTATCAGTTATTTATGGACGGACGGAACCTTATCTCATAGATTCCCATAGTGCCATGATTTTTCTAAGAGATTTTCAGACGACTCACTGATTATTTTCTCGTTGGCTCGTGAGAGAGCAATAGCGATACTTACTTCCATGGCGGCAGAAAGAGATATGCATAGCATCACTTGTCTCAAGAAAATCAACGTAAGCGACAAATCATTCATTGGTGGAAAACTAGAAGATCAATAAAAAATCCTTTGTGCTAAACTTAGGAACCATAACTTCTTTCATAATTGTATAAAAAGAAGCTTAAAACAAACAATTTAAGTGCTTTAGAAGAGCAGACTTTGAAAAATAAATCTATCAAGAAAATTTTCACAGGTCGTGTTTCTGGTTGTGCTATTCCTTGCAGGTGTCCTCGAGATATCATTGATGTAATAAGTCTCTATCTGCTACCAATTTGATAAATCCAGTGCGCGTCCGCATACCGCCGACATAACATTGAATTTATCAAATTGTGTTCTGTGCTAAACTGTTATACCAAATCAGTGATTTACTGTGCATAATTATAATCATCATCATCCTACCAACTGTGGGATCATCGCAGAGTGGCCACTTAAGATCCAGAAGCGGTGCGTCATCAGGTGAGTCCTTGTCTCTTCCTTTCCCGCCCGAATCTATCGTTTTATTGACAATAGGGTCAAACCCCGAACAAAGTAAATAAAGAGAAACCCAGCGCGTTCATTTGGTGAGAAAAATAGATTTTCACGACCCCTCAAAATCAGTGCTTCCTCCTAAGCCCGCCGAGCTTAGTAAAATATTTAGTTCATACATCATTATTTATTTTTAGAACAGTAAAATTATGTGCAAATGAACTATAATTTAAAATACAAAACAATATGGCAGCTGATAAAATAACAGTAGAATAAGATTATTGTTCCACACAGTAGATGCTACAGAATACGCGATTACGGACACCGGTATAGTAGTATATGATCCCAAATCAAACCTGGCAAAAAAACAACACTCGAAAACAAGAAAAACACAAAACAACAGGCGCTAAGCTTACGCGGAATAAATGCAGTTTCCACTTGACCTTTTCTGATTGCTTGCTGAGCTTGACCCCTGTAAGATCCCCAGCGGCCATGATCCCCCTAATAGAATATTAGGAACATAATCCCCTTTTGCGGGCCATTGATGTAATAGACGTTGAATTAGTCAGAAGGATTAGTTAGATACGAGTATCACGAGATATATACACTCGGTCGCGTGGGTTCAGGATTAGAATGGAACTACCCTATGGATTATAGGTTCTCTATGATTTTATAGACTGTAAATGAAGAAATTTAAATCATGGAGATATATAAATTTATTTAATTACAGGCATAAAATAATAAATACACATAATTATGATCAATGTATAAAAGAAGATAATTTAAAACATTTGCATGGCTGTAAGAGTGGAATATGAGGAACTAAAATTTTTCTGACTGTCATCGTATGTACCATGTTCCATGCAAATAAACTTTTTTTTATCTTTTAAGACGCGCACAAAAACAAAACAAAAAAGCAGCCAAGTGCGTGTCGGGCCACGCGCAGTGTAGGGTTCCGTAGTTGAAGTGTAGGGTTTTATAATACGTAAGTAACTGTGAATGAAATTTGGACGAAATTTTCATTTTGCCCACTCCAAGTACATTTTATAGCTTGGTCGACTGTTATTCTATTATGTTATATTATACACACACACACACACGCGCGCGCGCACACACATATATGAGCATAGCAAACTTAAAATAGGAACTAAGATTTTAAATAATACTGTGTAAATCCGTCTGGAAGACGCGGTGCACTTCCAACACAAGTGTCGAAAGACTACTTTCTGGAAGGCCCCTGCAAAACTCTGTAAAAGTTATTTAAGAAATAAACACTTTTTACTTTTTTTTTTATACATACTACAACTGAGAATTTTTAAGATTTTTAAAATCAATAGTTTAGAAGATATAGGGCCGGAGGGGGGACTGGGTCAAAGTTTCAAATGGAATACGAATGAGAGGAACTGGACCTGTTGGAAATTCACCCACTCACTGCCAACCAACCGATTCGGAAAATGAAGCCTTATAAAACCTTCGAGCTTCAGTCTAAAAAGCTACTCAGACGCTTTTACGCTGCCATATTTTGAATAACAAAATACATAAATGGTAAATGGCCGACCTATTTAAATAAACAGTGCTCAGTTACTGAAATTCACGTCACGTCTCCCCGTCACGGTCCGGTCCCGTGATTTACGTGAGAGGGGTGCGGGAGGCGGGGCACAGGGCTGGATGGATTATAGTCGTTAAATATACTTTTTATTGTCTGTGAATGTGCTTTTGGAAGATTCCGGAGAGGACTTCAGTGTAATTAAAGGCTTGCGACGAAGGTTGAATACGAGGACAATGGCGTCAAAAGTTGCTTCGATCGTCTATTTCAAACTCTGTAGGATTTTATCACTTTCTGGCGGTAAATGTCCACTTATGAAAATACTTTATGCCTCCCGAAATGATTTTTTTATGCGTGGTGGGTTTGCACTTGGCCTTCCTCTCACCTGATGGTAAGTGACAATGGTAAGCGTGCGCACAAAGACACGTACCTTTTTTTACGAAGTGGAAATCTTCAAAAGATACCCGTCGCTTCGGGGAAAAGACGCTGGATTCTTTACCAGCTAAAACCACTCCGGTATCCCTCTCTCTTGGGGGGAGTTTCTCGAGTGTCGACCACGTACCGGGAAACGTCTACCAGGCCGTCCCTCTACTAGATGGAACGACGACCTGGTTAGAGTCACAGGGAGTCGCTGGATGCAGGTGGCTCGGGACCGGTTGATGTAGCGTACCATGAAGGAGGCCTATGTCCAGCAGTTGACGTTCTGACAAGTAAATAAAAAGTGGTAGCGAATGGGGGACAATAACCGCTGCCGCTCTACACATCTGAGCTATCTACCATGCCCATCGTTATGTTGCTGTCTGGTCATGCGGAGCAGTTGATAACACGTGTTACAGTCATTGTTATTCGATGTCGGTCCGCGAGGTAAATCACTGGGGATCAAACATTTAGTTCGCCACACGCCAATGAGAATAGTGAACAGCTAGGAACGTCCGCAGTGGTGTAATGGCACAGAATATACAGTAAACAGAGAGATTTAAATATAGTAATAGGTTATAGAGCGGGCATTGGGAAACGTTTCATATAAACATTTTGATCTCAAAAGTCAGTGGTATGTCAAATGTCTTGTACGGCCGCGTGACGTGATGTGACACTAGATTGAGTAACTTATTACCAATTGGTAATAAGTTTAGGACCAAAATTTTTCTTTGCTTTGTCCGGTCTATTACTATTAATGTTAAATGTCTTTGACAGTAAATAATACTTCGTTCATTGGAGGAGACAACGCAATGAGAGACTTAAAAAAATAGTTCTTTCATGGATAGATGGCACCGTCGTAGCAAAGTTTACATGTCAAATGTATATATTTTCGTATGAATTGAAAGCAAGGAGTTTATATACTGAATTCATTGATGCAACCTACAATACCAATATCTATGGAATTCACAACCTTAGTATTATAGTGGAGGTCCGACGGAATCATTCCGAAGATGCCGTCAGGATGCCACGGTCGGATATACGGCATGGTTCTCTAATATTGAATCATCGCGACCATGCTGCATAATTTATACATTACTAGCTGACCCGGCAAACGTTGTTTTGCCTTGATTATTTCTAGTTTCTAAATGTTTATTTTCATAAAATAAATTTTAGATTTGCCATAAGCTAAGGGAAATTTTAATCGAAGTACAGTTAAAAACACTATAATTGATCAGTTATCGAGCGGGATGAAAAATGATTAAATTACTTGCTAACTAAAACTAACTAACTGGCTAACTACTAAAATGGCTATAAAAATAGGGGTTGGTGACAAAAAAGTAAAAATTTTAGGGTTGTATGTATTTTTAATGCCACATTATAAAAAAAAATTCGTCAAAAAATTTGAAGAAATTTTTTTTAAAGGTGAACAACCCTTATCACTTAAGGGTATGAAAAATAGATAGTATCCGATTCTCAGACCTACTGAATACGCATATAAAATTTGGTAAGAATCGGTAAAGCCGTTTCGGAGGAGTACGGTAACTAACATTGTGACATGGAAATTTTATATATTAGAAGATATATATGGCCAAACTCCATGTACAGTATTATTATACTAACTGTAGCAGTATACAAGCGACGGGACTCTCATTAAAACTTATCATGGAGCGCGTCTGTGATCGCTATCCAGAGGAAAATTAACTGCGGTACTACTAGTACTCATTTTTGCTAGTCACTGCGTTTTCGCTTTCTTTCGTTGTTCGTTGAACTTCTCATTATAAACAATTCAGGCATCTTCTTTTTTATGTGCCTTATTCCGATATTTTATTTGAATCGAATCGCATTCGGATTACATACAAATATTTTTTGTAATTATGTAAATGTGATAGTCCGCTATCTTATCCTATGTGACACTAACTATAACTTTAAAAATATGCTATTAAAATAGTTTTCCGGCCTTCGTATGCTATTTACTGTCATTTTGTTGTTTGCTTTTAGTTTAGTAAATTATAAAAGCCAAGACAAAAGTATACAGCGCGAGTGGCTGGTGCTGCGGCCGAAACTACCGTTAGGTTCAAGCATGCCAATGAAACCAACATACGACTTTGTTCCGGTTGCTGTCGAGACGGGGGGACCGTGGTGCTTAGAGGCCAAGACTTTCGTCCACGAACTGGGACTCCGCCTGGGATAGAGGGGCGCTGATTCTCGGTCTGAATCTTTCCTGGTCCAAAGGATCGCCATTGCCAACCAACGTGGCAATGCGGCAATTGTAATGTGTGACCTTTGGGTTGGGACCAGATCGACGCGAGTTCTGCTGTTAGGTTACGTTTTTCTTTATGTTTTAGGTTTAATTTTATTACTAATCTAGGCTATGTTTACTAACATATGTACAATGCTATTTTAAAATATGTATAAGATTAGTAAATGTCTCAACTATGTCTAAAACTGACGTCACAGCAACATTGGTAGCACTTAGCGCGACTGTCACTATTTTTTGCTTGAAGAGGCGTCAAAATTAATGGATTTATATTTAATTTAATTTATTTTATTGATCTAGGTCATCTACAGGATATTAATTAACAGAATTATTCAGACAGAAATTTAACGGTGTATCTAAATAATGCTATCCTACTTACAGGCAACAACGACATGCTAATTAGAACATGCTGAAATTTAAAGAACTGTAACAAAATAATAAAAAAATATATGTTACAGTTTACAAAAAATTAAGGGTTTAAATTTGAATTTACTGCTACATAAAATATCAATTGGTTTGGTCAATTGATAATACTGACGCACAAGTCTGTTTAGTGGTTTAATTTTGGTTACATCATTTTTATTCAAGTCATTTTTATTTATTAAAATTTACTGGACTCTACATCTCGACTTTAATAAAAACGAGATCATTTCGAGTTCTCGTGGTAGTGCCTGGCTTGACGTGTGCCTGCAAGTGATTGAGATTGATGCACAGCTAGATAATTGAATTGCAAACGGAATTCAATTCAGGGAAGCGCTTTTACTGGGAACGTTCGAGCATGAAAAAAATCTGAAACTGTTATCACGAAATCTGTGGACAGGTCATAATGTCGTGCTCTTGAAACAATGGGTGTTAGTTCTATTAAAAGTAATAAATGAAATAAAGGCATTCATTTTGGATACTAAAAGTATATATTTATAGACTTTAAGAGGGTATGCTGTTGTCAAAGCGCCCATACAAACGTAGTCCAGTCATATTTTGAGTATTAAGCTATGAAAATCTATGAAATTTTCAAGACACAATCTAGAAACAAATATCTGTGTCGGTGGTGAGTCAGATTTTCGTTTAAATATATACTTCCAGAGTTACAGGGCGTCAAAGTATTGTATTTTTCGGTAATAAAAAGCCCCAACTTTGAACCTGATTTACAAGAGTATGAATCAATTTAGAACAATTTGGAAAAACCATCGACATCTGAAATTTCATTAGTATACTGTATTAAAAAATGGTTACATAATATACAGTATCCTTCAAATGATCCCTGGACTACGAAACATCCAAATAACGGGTGGATAACATCGCGTAATGTATGCTGTCTCACCGTACGCGCTCGGGTAGGATAGGGCTCGGAGAGGGACAGCTACAAAACAATGCAACCTTTAAACCGACCACGTGGTCTTACCAACATAGCCTCTTAAAATAACCATCATTTCTTTGTTATCATTCTTTAACAACCCTTATTTATGCGCTGTGGGTTAAAAATGACAATGTTAAATTCATTAAGTAGAGGTTCTAGTACCATCATTTTGCGTTCCGTTCCGTTAATTCAAGGCATGAAACGCCTAGCCCTCTAAACCACTGACTGTCGAAGGTCTACACAACAATCATCCGTCAGTAACGAGTCCGTAGTTTTAAAGTCTAACCTGAAGCTTTAATGTAGGTAGTCAGTTGGTCGGGGGGATTCCCCGTGCAACCGCATACTACGAGCTGCGAGTTCCAGAACGGTTAAATTTTATATAACGCACTTCATTTCCATTTAAATTTTCACTGCATTCGACTAACTTCATGAAAGCTGCAGAAAGAGCACGGCTCGCTCCGCTTGACTCGTTATCCATGTTGGAATAACTATCTGGACGTGTGGTCACAGCTTTATAATATATTCCACCAAACCGTCTCCTTTCAATCGCCTCCGTGGCTTAATGGCTTAACGTTTGACTAACAAAATGGAGGTCCCGGGTTCGATTCCCAGCGGGGATGCCCGTTGGTACTCGATGTGGTTGGTGGTAGGGAATTTTTATATGTCCGCCTATCAACCAACGGCCTCCTGAAAGCCATAGCAGTTGCACATATCATCTGCAGTCTCTACAATAAAGTAATTTTTTACATGTTTTTAAGAGATTGTAATTTGATTTGTACTAACATAGTTTTTAAGTTTATACTAACAAATACTGGAACTTTATATTCTGATGAAATAAATGAATATAATACCTTTAAACGAGCAATTTTTGTATATAAAAAATCGAAAAATCGATCTAGATTAGTCTCATGTCTGGGAAAATGCGCGTTTTCGAGTTTTCAGGCGTTTTTCGCTTCACATTATTCGACGCAAAATATGATGGGAAATTTCACGCTGTTAAACATAATCACTTTAGCCGAGTGGAAATCCCGGTTGGAAAATTGCTTTTAATTTAGTTTTTTGTGTGTTTTTATTTATTTATTCAAGTTTGTAAGTTTTTTTAGTGGCAAATTGTTCCACTCTTTATGGCTAACCAGGGGCAGAAATAAAGTTTTTGTTTGTTTTTAGAGAACTACGAGCAAAGCTCGGTCGCCCATATATTCATAACAAGCACTTCAGTTGCCTGAAAGTACTTAATAATATCTTTTCTCTGAAAGTAGACAAGGACACAATCAACAATGTATTCTCACAACCTTACCTAAGTAAAAATAAGACCCTCCCAAAACACGGCATTGTCAAGAAAATGAGTCCTGTTGTGAAGTTTACCTCTCACTGAACAGTTAATTTCCTTCGACATTGGCAAATACGGGCTTGTTTTTTATTGTGCCCGTATATTCCACTCATGTGTGTACATTTACATGGGGGAACATGGACACTCGGGGTTCGCTATGTCTTGTGTTTAATACAGTATCGACTATAAAATCAGAATTAATTTTTGGGCGTAATTATCATAATCAAATTGTATAATAACTAACATACCATGTAGTCTCGGCTTTAGAATAAATACATTTATTACATATCATTCCTGCACCCAGTAAGGTTTTTTATAGCACAAATATTTTTTAATAATAATAGTTTTTATTTTTATTTATATTGTGCTTTTTTTGTGAATTTTTTTTATTTTCTCTCTACTCGCTCTACACAAAATGAAAGTCTGACTAAAGAACCAACTTTACTTTGCAGCTGTATTACATATCCAATCTATGGCTTTCAACTGCAAAGTTAAGTTTGTAAACAAAAAAGCTATTTTACTGGGTTATGATTAAAAATCCTGGTTTTCAGATTTATTCCCATGGTCATGCTGCAAGGCCTTGCTTCTTGCTAAATTTCAGGATTCTAGGGCAACGGGAAGTACCCTAAAATTAAGTTTTGGTTACATTGCATTCTCTAACGAAATGGTCTAATCTTTTTTTACAGATGCAAGAGATGTCAGATTTGAATATTCCATATTAAATTCAACTTGATACCTTTACGCGTTCCTGAGAAAAAGGTTCTTGAAACAGAGACCTATTCCTATAAGGGTTTCTCTTTCTTTTTGAAGTACGGAACCCTAAACGCGAGTAAACGCGAAAAAGTGTGTCGAAACATGAATGATGAAGTTATGTTTACCGTGAAAGTTTCTCGACTGGTGTGTGAATGAAGAAATAATTATAATATACATACATTTAGATTAATTAGTTTTTGCTCCTTCTGGCAACCCTGAAGAAGATTCGTATCCGCAGAATTAACAGAAAAGGTGAGAGTGGAAAAGTTTTTGTTTAAAAATGGCTGTCTGTGTGAATCTGAGCTTATGATGAGCGGCTCTATAGCCGGGTGGAAGGCGACGGGAATACGCGGTAACATCTCATTAAATATCATTTTCTAGGTGTTATTAACAACATGTATTGTATATTGATTATTCATTCATTTGTATCAAATTTTAACAAGAGCCCTTGTTCAAGGATTGAGCTAGCCAAAAAAGCCCTTTCAATTGATTATTGCCTGATCAGCCCGTGTCTCTCCACTGCTGAAGATAGGCCTCTTCCAACGGGCGCCACTCCTTCCGGTCCTCAGTTCTCCTCATCCACTCGCTTCCCGCTATTGGAGGCCGTCCCATCCCGCTTCTCCTGGTCTGAGGTCTCCACTAGAGAATCTTTCTGCTTCTTCGGCCGTCTGCACATCAACAGATGTGATGTCTTCAGCTTGCTTATTCGAGTAGCTATCTCGGTCACCTTTGTACGTCGGCGGATTTCATTTCATAGCCAAGCATAGATCTTTCCGTCGCTCTCTTTCACTGTATTTTAGTAATGCACCGCTTAATAGTAGTGACTTTAATTTACAAAACTTGATGCAGTCGGTATATTTTTAAGTGTGGTCTGCAATTATTCGCCCTGTTCGTGAAAGTTCGACAATTGATCCATGCAACTTCATCATAAAATAAATTAATAGAGCCGGTCTTGATTCCTCAAAAGTAAAATTATCTAAAACAGACGGGACTCTATACGAAGTTTTCCCCTGCTGTAATATATAGTTTGTGATGGATGATATTGGAAATAACTTCCACTTGGCAACAAGGGTGAGCGCGGAGATGGATGGACACTCAAATTATATTGTGTCTTGTGGAAGTATGGCCGGTCGCCGTTATAAGATGGAATAAACATTTCCGCGGTGAAAAAAAACACTGTAAAAAGAAACAGTTTCGCTGATTAGGTGCCCAGGAAAACTTTAAAAAAATGTATTATGGATCACTTGGCCTTTATCACACCGGATGGTAAGTGTACACCCAGGATCATCAATATAATGAGACACTGGCTATGTTACTTCCATTCCGGAACACAACAGTGCTATTAACACTACTGTTTGGCAGCAGTCTTAGGTAATATGGCTGTAGTACCAATCTGAGTACCACTGGGAATCGAACCCGATACCTCTGGATTGTTGTTCAAGCGTGTAGCCATTAGGCCACGGATGTGGTTGAAATTTTAAAGAAAATAAAAAGCAGCCTAGTGCGTGTCGGGCCACGCGCAGTGTAGGGCTCCGTAGTTGCCCGGAACAATAAGTTCCCGGTTTATATTTTGTATGTTATGTAAACTTTATATTTGTAAAAAACAACTTTCGTACGCCCATCACAGCGCAAAACTTAGCCGATCTGTTTATACGAGTATATCAATTTCAACTGTACCTCTACCTAAGTTTTACGAATTAAATAAATTGATTGGATTGGATTTAACGTTAATTTCTAATACTCGTTAACTTGTAAACTTCAGTAATTCTGTGATTTTTGCCATTTTTAAAAGAAACTGTATAGCTGACTCTGACGAAAATTAATATTTAAAGCTTAATATTTCGCAAATTGATCCCTGAATCAAAAAAAAAACTTGAGAGGTGTCAAGGGACACCCGGATGGAACGAAGTTTCTTTCGATTAATTAGTGAAGGAATTGTAATAAAATTTTACAAATTTTCAATAAGGTTTGAACGGATTTTTAACATTATATTTTAAATATGGTTTTGTAGGTTTTTTCATTAGATTTTTTATGTACGTGATACGTTTTGTTTTTAGCGACATCTGTCATTGAGTAGCGGCAACTAATCAGAGCCATCTGTCGTCACATAGCTGTACTGTTGGTATCGTCTTACTACTACGTACGTCGTACTAACAGATGACGCTAACTTACTATAGCAAAAAGTGTCGGTGACAACTTTTCGTAAGAATTTTTTCCGTCTAGCCCCCTTTCACAACGCGTTTCTAGACCCTCAATATTTTAAAAGAGCTATTTCACGATACGTCACACGATGGGGTAAACGTAAAAAAAAATTTTTTTTCTTCAAGTTTTTATTCTACGACTTTGTTGGCGTGATTAATATGTATACCCGTACCAAATTACAGCTTTCTAGTAGAAAGAGTATCTGAAATAAGCTGCGGACAGACAAACGGACAGAGCGAACCTAATAGGGTTCCTTGTTTGCCTACAGAACCCTAAAAAGCAAGGTCATATAATAAAATTCGGTTTCTATGCGGATGAAATCACGGGCATCATGTTCTATAAATATGTACAAACGTTGGCGTGTCTGTATATACAGACTCACTCAGGTGTAAGTTATTTACGACTGGTCAGGTGCATTCCCACGCCACCGATTCGTCGTTTTTTTCCTGATTTTATTTCTTCCTCCGTCCAGTAATCTATTAACATTATCTCGGTTGAGTTTGATTGTTTTATTGTCTTGAAGATGAACGTTTTATTATGTGATTCTGGTCTCAATCTATATCGTACCGTTGCTGTAACTATCGACGAGTCAGTAAGGGGGAATAAGAGTTCTCGAGTGGCGACCACATACCGGGAGACGTGTGTAATAATAAAACTTTAAAAAACATACCCGTTGAATTGAGAACCTATTTAAATGTAAAGCTTCTGCATAAGCACGCTTTCCACGAAACGTCATCATCACTTTACATAAGGCCGAGTCCAGTAAGAGGCTTTGTTGGTTAGACCACGTGGCCGCGTTCAAGGTTGCATTGTTTTGTAGCTGTCCCTATCCGAGCCTTATCCTACCCGAGCGCGTACGGTGAGACAGCATACACTACGCGAAGTTATCCACCCGTTATTTGGATGTTTCGTAGTTCAGGGATCATTTGAAGGATACAGCATATTATGTAACCATTTTTTTAATACAGTATACTAATGAAATTTCAGATGTCGGTGGTTTTTTCAAATTGGTCTAAATTAATTCATATTCTTGTAAATCAGGTTCAAAGTTGGGGCTTTTTACTACCGTAAAATACAATTCTTTGACGCCCTGTAACACTGGAAGTATATATTTAAACGAAAATCTGACTCACCACCGACACAGATATTTGTTTCTAGATTGTGTCTTGAAAATTTCATAGATTTTCATAGCTTAATACTTAAAATATGACTGGACTACGTTTGTATGGGCGCTTTGACAACAGCATACCCTCTTAAATCACTATTATAAGCATACATACCCATAAATGTATAAAAACATAAGTACCTACTCTACCAGCCCCAGGCGAAGTTAAATCGGATCGCCCGCATATTTTTATTATACGGGAATACTTCCAGCCGGGAAACGTCCGGGAACTATCTCCGGGAACACTTACAATCCGGGAACGTTGCGTCGATATTCCAGATTTCTGTTGCTGATTTATTTCTCCCTGCTTCTCTGCATTTGTATTGTGTTTGTGATATAAATCGACACTCTTTTTTATATTGTAGATTTTATGTCATGTAGATAACTTTAAAATAAAACAATAACTCGCGCACGAAGGGTTCCGTACCGTTCTCTATGAAAAGAGCAAAAAATCAAGTTTTTTATATTGGAAATATTTATTTTATTTTAATTATTTATTTCTCAAGAGAATATATAACTAAATTGCTAAATAGTATCAATATCTAGCAAAAACAAGCCCAAAAACCACGTTTATTGTATAAGCATCCTCAAATATTCAATTTATTCTGGTTTTTAGTATTTGTTATCATAGCAGCAACATAAATACATCATCTGTGAAAATTTCAACTGTCTAACTATCACGGTTCATGACACGGACGGACGGACGGACAGTGGACCTTTAGTCCCCTTTTATCCTTTGGGTACGGGACCCTAAAAACGGCCAAGCTGTATGTTTATTTATCTATCACACCACAAAACATTTCATGTAAAATAGTGCGCCAAGACTCACAAACTCATAACGTTGGTCATTTCAAGAGCTAAGAATCTTCAAGGCCTAACTCTATTTACACTACGTCTTTTTCAACAATTATGCATGGAGTTTTTGTTACAGCAAGCGACCTTTTTAGACAGATATACCCACTTTCCACTCCTGATGGTACAATTTGATATTCATATTGAAATGAAAGAATAGCTAAACAAGAAAATCCGATAGACTTTATTATTCTCAACGCCGCCGAGTGAAAAAACAGCAATTCGCTTCGCAGTCAAATTGCTAATCGAAAACTTTCAGGCGTAAATTAATAAAGAGCTGTCTGAAATGGCAATCAATCAGGACAGCTAATCAATGGCTGGGTGATTCTATATTTTGTGATTAATAATTTAAGGGACCAGGCTATAATGGGAAACAAAAATTAATGAACTATAATATACTAAACAAGTGGACTAAAAGCCCTTATCCCTAGAGGATCCTTAGTCTTAAAAAGTTTTTTTGATAAGTTTACACTTAGGCTTCTTCTCACTTAATGGTAAATTACGATGAGGCCGTAAGATGGACAACGCGCTTACCCAGAAGCCTACAGCTCGCGAAGCGCTGGCTTTACCTTTCATACCGGCTTTTAGCACTACTGTTTGGCGGCAGAATTAGGCAACAAGGTGGTAGCTACTGTTTTGCCAGGCGGACATAGATATATACATATTATTATAAAGAGAATGCCCTACCACCAACCAAAGAGAGTACCGATTGGTATGGCTTTTGGAAAAGATTCGTTCGTGGAGCCTAAAATAATAAAAAATTGTAGGGCTCTATTAGGTTCCTACGACACGGAACCCCCAAAAACGATTCATTAAAAATCCCTTTGTCTGTCTTTGTTTTTTTGTCTTTATTTAATTTTCACTCTACGTTTACTATTTCTCCTTATTTTATTCGGAATATCTGTATTTTCTTGAGACGTTTTTAGATAAATAAAATTTATATTCAAAGTGATCTTACTACGAGTACAAGTATTATATTTAAAAAAGATCCAATTGAAAAATCAACTTAATCGCATTTACATAATTTTTCGGAGGAGCAATTAAAATATTTAAAATTATTTGGTATCTCGGCTTTGAGCTTGAGTTCGTGGTATTTAATAAGTTCAAGAAATTGTTCGTGAATTGAAATAAATGTTATGTATTTTTTGTGGACTTCTCTTCTCTATCACTAAGTAAGTATTATGAGTACATAAATCTGTTTAGTAGTGATTCCGTAGCCCAACAGCTACACGAACTAATAACGTAATGGTCAAAACTTTGATTCCCACGGCGCAGCGGTTAATTTTTAACAAGACTGTGCAGTAAGCAGAAACTTAAAGTTTTCATTCGTCTTAAGTTTTAATGAGAACGAAAAAGAGATTTTTATTAGTCCAAAGTTCACAAATTGCTTCACAAAGTTTAATTAATTGTGTGTTTGGCTGTCTAAGGTATCTCAAGGATTTGGTTGAATAGCTCTGTCTGGGTTGGAACTCGTAGCTTGGCTAACCTGTTGATATTTCAATAACTTTAGAGTTTAAAAACATTAACCGTAAAATGTCCACTGCTGAACATAAATTGATTGTGGTGGATCGTGCTTCGCTCGTAGCGAACCAAATGTATGAATGTTTATTATTATTATTACGGACTCCTATAAAAGGAAGAGTCGAATTTGTCCGGGCTAGACCTTGACCAATTGATTTCTGTGATTTTCCTTAATATCTATGGAGCCGTTTGCGAGATTGTCATGGCATACAAAATACGAGAATTTGTAATTATTAATTTGTAAGATACGCACATACCAATTGAAGTTGTTCCTTTCTGGTACACTGATATTACCACAGTATTTATTATTTTAATTTACCTTTGCTCCTCAAATTAGGTCAATTCCAACTCTGCTTATTTAAACGCGAGGGTAAGGGGGTGACAAATTATCCTAATCTCCCCTACTGTTAGCAAGACATTCCTGCCGAGGTAACAAACGGTTTATCGAAAAGACAATAAATTCAGTAGCCGGACATTGGAACATTTGCAGCTTGAGTTTAGATTACAAACGCTTAAGATAAATGGGTGGTATATTTAATTCAATATTGAAATCCATTGAAAAGGAAAAATAAATGAAAAAAAAAACTGTCGAATTTTCATCATACCCCTAGTTTTATCCCGTTTCTTAATCGGGGTTGGTTACCTAAACCCAATTACTATCGTAGAGAACAAATTAAAATTTAATGTAACAATCTGTTTATTTATTGTAATTAGTTTATGTTGTGGGTAGTCATAAGTAATTATTAATAAAGTCGGTTGTTATCTGGACTCGGAGTTTGATTGACACAACATGGTGGCAGCGGTGTTTAAAATTAGTTTTTAAATAGTTTTCGTCAATATTTCTTGATAAACGTATAGTCAGTAACGTTGTTATTGTTTGAATATTGTTTGTTTCGCAATGGAACACGCGAGACCTCCGCCGGAACTGAGTTTGGAAGGCAGCCCCGTCAGCCGGGCTGACGCATGGAAACGATGGAAGACGCAGTTTAATCTGTTCCTGAAGGCATCGGGGGTGCATAAAGAGGAACAAGCTGTGCAGTCGAGTTTACTCATCAACCTGATCGGACCGGACGGGTTCGACGTGTATCAGACGTTCACTTTCGAAGACAAAGAACAGGATGACGTCACGATTTTGTTGGAAAAATTCGACAAATATTTCGAAGTGAAGCCGAACATCACGTTATCTAGATACATATTTTTCACACGAAACCAAGAGATCGGTGAAACTATTAGCCAATATGTAATAGCTTTAAAATTATTGAGCAAAAACTGTGCGTTCGGTTCGCTCGAAGAAGAGTTGATTCGCGATCGTATCGTCTGTGGAATCAACAATGGTGTCGTACGCGATCGATTGCTTCGTGCGGACGAGCTGACATTGGAAAAGTGTATCAAAATATGTCAAGCGGACGAGGTGTCATCGGACAGCATCCGGTGCCTGGAGGCATGCGACGGCGAGCCGTCGGGCTCCGCTCGCGTAGAGGCGGTGCTGGTGCGCGGGCGCGGCTGCCGGGCCCGGCCCGGGGGCCACCCAGCGCCCAGCGCCGGCGCCGGCACCGGGCTTACGTCGTCGGTGCGCGCGGGCCAGTGTCACGGGTGCGGTATGCAGTGCGCGCCGGGGGCGTGCCCCGCTATCAGTGTAAAGTGTTACGTGTGTCAAAATTATGGTCATTTTGCGGTTAAACAAGTGCACGAGATTGACGTTAACGCCGGTAGTTCGGAGGACGACAACGATAAATGTGAGCTATTCTATGTTTCTACGCTATCGAATGCTTCCGTGGTGAAAGAACAGTCGTCGACCGGCGGAGATTGGTTTGAAACCCTACGAGGTGATGGGGGTTTTGAAAAATTTAAATTGGACACTGGGGCCGATATCAATGTTTTGTCATACGAACGTTTTAAACGTTTAGGTTATAATGAATGTATTTTAAAACGTAGGAATAACATAAAGTTGCAATCGTACAGTGGCACGGTCATACCCATAAGGGGAATATGTTATTTGTTCTGGTGGCATAAAAACTATAAATATCGGCTTAAATTCGCTATTGCAAACATAACTTGTGAAAGTGTACTGGGAAGAGAGGCTTGTTCACAGTTAGGATTAATTCGTCGCGTACACAGTGTGAACTTATCGAATAACAGTACGCGCGTGGGGCGGAGCGCGGGGTGCCAGGAGCGGGCACACGCACCCTGTAGGAAGCATATACCTACAGAAATTACAAAGTTGCCGTGGAACGAGCTGGGCGCGGAGATATTTGCGTATAAGAAAAAGTATTATCTGATCTTAGTGGATTATTGCTCGGGTTTTGTAGAAGTCGCTAAGTTAAACAATATATCATCCGTGTCGGTAATAAATGCGATGAAAGAGAACTTCGCTAGACATGGGATACCCGAGACGTTAATTAGCAATAATGAGACTCAATTCACAAGCAGGGACTTTAGGAATTTTGTCATTCAATGGGGGTTCGACCATGTAACCAGCTCACCGAATTTTTCTCAAGCGAATGTAAAAAGTGAGCGCGCGGTACAGACTGTAAAAAACATTTTAATTAACTCTGTAAATAGTGATACGGATTTTTATTTAAGCCTGTTGAGCTACAGGAACACGCCGCGTGAAGGTCTAAGCTCTCCCGCACACATGCTGATGGGACGCAGGTTGAACTGTCGGCTACCTGTATGTACATCCTAATCTGTTACAACCTCAAAATGTAAGTCCTTTGCAGCATGAGGTGCATACATGTAAACAAAACATAAGTAAATTACATTATGATTAGCATAGCAAAATGCTACCAAAGTTGAATGCAGGCGACAATGTCATAATATTAGACAAAAGTCGTATGATGCGCGGCGAGTGGTCGCAGAGTCGACCACTCCACGGTCGTACGAGTATGTTGTAGGAAACAAGAAAGGTGTCTGTTATCGACGTAATCGCAGGCATTTAATTAAATGTAACTTAAAACATTCCTGAAACTGAAACTCACGATAACATTGTATAGTTGAATTTTTCATGTTTTTATATCTTAAATTTTCTTTATGGGAAGGATAGATATGTATGCTGTCTTTGTATTATGTAAATCTCTTTGTTTATGGGGAAGGTGTTGTGGGTAGTCATAAGTAATTATTAATAAAGTCGGTTGTTATCTGGACTCGGAGTTGGATTGACACAACAGTTTAAATTGAATTTGACTTTATTATTATTAAATGCAATGGAACGAGCTATGCTCGGAATTTCTCTACGTGATAAGGTTCGGAATGAGGAAATCCGTAGACGAACGAAGGTCACCGACATAGCTCGACGAGTCAGTGAGCTGAAGTGGCAATGGGCAGGCCACATCGCTCGAAGAACCGATAACCGGTGGGGAGTAAAGGTTCTCGAGTGGCGACCACGTACCGGGAAACGTCTACCAGGCCGTCCCCCTACTAGATGGACCGACGACCTGGTTAGAGTCGCGGGGAGTCGCTGGATGCAGGTGGCTCGGGACCGGTCGATGTGGCGTGCCATGAGGGAGGCCTATGTCCAGCAGTGGACGTTTCCCGGCTGATGATGATTATTAAATTTGCATTTAATTTAATATTATTTTGACATATAATTATGTGAATATTTGTATGCCGCAAGGCGCAACATAGCTACAGGTTTCATATAAGATCCGTAATACGTATGTTGGACAAATAAATATGATTTGATTTGACTAAAATCAACAGCAGTCGAATCATATAATTAAAACGTTAACGGATAAATTGAATAGGGAAGATGCAAACAAATTAGATTGGGTTGAATTGTATTTTATAGCATAACGGACATTAAAAGAAATCTCACCAAAATAAAAATACGTAATAACTTGGATATTTTATTTGGATTTTTCAAGGACTAAATTTCTGAAAAATTTAGTTCCTCGAATAGAAAAATGGTTATTAGATTTACACCCGTATTCTAAGACGTTTCCTTCAGATTTACTCACCTTGAAATGACGTCCCTCACTCAAAATGGTATCATAAGTCGAGTAAAATCTACTATACTTGAGGAATTCTCTCGGTCGAGTGGAGGAACTGACATCCGTATTATTAAACGTTTCCTTCAGATTTACTCACCATGAAATGACGTCCCTCACTCAAAATGGTATCATAAGTCGAGTAAAATCTACTAGACTTGAGGAATTCTCTCGGTCGAGTGGAGGAACTGACATCCGTATTATTAAACGTTTCCTTCAGATTTACTCACCATGAAATGACGTCCCTCACTCAAAATGGTATCATAAGTCGAGTAAAATCTACTATACTTGAGGAATTCTCTCGGTCGAGTGGAGGAACTGACATCCGTATTATTAAACGTTTCCTTCAGATTTACTCACCATGAAATGACGTCCCTCACTCAAAATGGTATCATAAGTCGAGTAAAATCTACTAGACTTGAGGAATTCTCTCGGTCGAGTGGAGGAACTGACATCCGTATTATTAAACGTTTCCTTCAGATTTACTCACCATGAAATGACGTCCCTCACTCAAAATGGTATCATAAGTCGAGTAAAATCTACTATACTTGAGGAATTCTCTCGGTCGAGTGGAGGAACTGACATCCGTATTATTAAACGTTTCCTTCAGATTTACTCACCATGAAATGACGTCACTCCCTCAAAATGGTATCATAAGTCGAGTAAAATCTACTATACTTGAGGAATTCTCTCGGTCGAGTGGAGGAACTGACATCCGTATTATTAAACGTTTCCTTCAGATTTACTCACCATGAAATGACGTCACTCACTCAAAATGGTATCATAAGTCGAGTAAAATCTACTATACTTGAGGAATTCTCTCGGTCGAGTGGAGGAACTGACATCCGTATTATTAAACGTTTCCTTCAGATTTACTCACCATGAAATGACGTCCCTCACTCAAAATGGTATCATAAGTCGAGTAAAATCTACTATACTTGAGGAATTCTCTCGGTCGAGTGGAGGAACTGACATCCGTATTATTAAACGTTTCCTTCAGATTTACTCACCATGAAATGACGTCCCTCACTCAAAATGGTATCATAAGTCGAGTAAAATCTACTAGACTTGAGGAATTCTCTCGGTCGAGTGGAGGAACTGACATCCGTATTATTAAACGTTTCCTTCAGATTTACTCACCTTGAAATGACGTCCCTCACTCAAAATGGTATCATAAGTCGAGTAAAATCTACTAGACTTGAGGAATTCTCTCGGTCGAGTGGAGGAACTGACATCCGTATTATTAAACGTTTCCTTCAGATTTACTCACCTTGAAATGACGTCACTACCTTCAAAATGGTATGATAAGTCGAATTAAATCTCCTCGAATTTAAAAATTTTGTCTGTTGGGTGAGGTAACTGACTGTCAATGTCAAGGTACCTGCCGACCTACCTTGAAGATTCCTCAATGTGAATATCGCGTTGTTTCGATCAACTTTTAACAGGATTTAAGCATGTCTTTCGAAGAGTTTATTGATTATGTTTACGATAGTCCATACAATTACCCTTCAAGGCGTTATTTGCGTGATGTAACAAATCCAACAACAAACAAAAGTTTATTAGTATCATTGTTCTGTTAAAAGAATTAATATCTGGGCGACCGAGCTTTGCTCGTAGTTCTTTAAAAACAAAAACTTTATTTCTGCCCCTGGTTAGCCATTAAGGGTGGAACAATTTGCCACTTACCAAAAATAATGATTACAAACTTGAATAAATAAATAAAAACACACAAAAAACAAAAATAAAAGCAACTTGCGTCGAATAATGCGAAGGAAAAAGCGCATGAAAACTCGAAAACGCGCGTTTTCCCAAACATGAGACTAATCTAGATCGATTTTTCGCCTTCCAAACCCCCTAAATACCAAATTTCAGCGAAATCGTTGGAGCCGTTTCCGAGATATATATTTTATATACATTGCTCGTTTAAAGGTATAAGATAAGTACAAAGGTGTAATAATCTCACAAGGTTTGCAATAATAATGAATACACGTTCGTTTCAGATCGTTAGTGGGGACCTGCAACACTTGAGCCAGCCAGTAGTGTCCAAAATTGTGGCTAGAATATCAAAGGATTTAGCACTAAAAGTGGCTATTTACGATTATATTTGAATTGATGAAAACGAATTTTATGCCAGTTGACCTGTTAACTAGTTGCAGTTCGTTTCACGTCAGTTACTAAGCTTTTGACTATCAAAAATATTTAGAAAATCATCTTTTTCATGTTTTTACTAATGATAACCAATTTACTTTTTAAAGTTGTTTATTTTTCATATGTATTTTAATTTCTGACTGTTATTTGCCACATTTTTTGAGCTAGAAAAAGTAAAGTTATTGCGTATAACGAATACTACATGATAGTATTCAAAAGGCTACCAACATAACAAATATGAAATCCTCTAAACAATGACGCGATCACTCGAATCCATGACGTCATCCACCTCGCGGGAGGAACGTCAAATCGCACTCAGGTTTCGACTTAGAATACCGATTCTGAGAAAGTTTTGACGTTTTCCTTTCGGTGTCCTTGAGTAAAGTTGAGTGAAGTAAATCTGAAGGAAACGACTCACACCCATATTCTAAGTCGAGTCTAACCTGAGTGCGATTTGACGTTCCTCCCGCGAGGTGGATGACGTCATGGATTCGAGTGATCACGTCATTGTTTCGAGGATTTCATATTTGTTTTGTTGGTAGCCTTTTGAATACTATCATGTAGTATTCGTTATACGCAATAACTTTACGTTTTCTAGCTCAAAACATGTGGCAAATAACAGTCAGAAATTAAAATACACATGGAAAATAAACAACTTTAAAAAGTAAATTGGTTATCATTAGTAAAAACATGAAAAAGATGATTTTCTAAATATTTTTGATAGTCAAAAGCTTAGTAACTGATGTGAAACGAACTGCAACTAGTTAACAGGTCAACTGGCATAAAATTCGTTTTCGTAAATAGCCACTTTTAGTGCTAATTCCTTTGATATTCTAGCCACAATTTTGGACACTACTGGCTGGCTCAAGTGTTGCAGGTCCCCACTAACGATCTGAAACGAACGTGTATTCATTATTATTGCAAACCTTGTGAGATTATTTCACCTTTGTACTTATCTTATACCTTTAAACGAGCAATATATATAAAATATATATCTCGGAAACGGCTCCAACGATTTCGCTGAAATTTGGTATTTAGGGGGTTTTGGAGGCGAAAAATCGATCTAGATTAGTCTCATGTCTGGGAAAACGCGCGTTTTCGAGTTTTCATGCGCTTTTTCCTTCGCATTATTCGACGCAAATTGCTTTTATTTTTGTTTTTTGTTTGTTTTTATTTATTTATTCAAGTTTGTAATTATTAGTTTTAGTGGCAAATTGTTCCACTCTTTATGGCTAACCAGGGGCAGAAATAAAGTTTTTGTTTGTTTTTAAAGAACTACGAGCAAAGCTCGGTCGCTCAGATATTAATTCTTTTAACAGAACAATGATACTAGTAAACTTTTGTTTGTTGTTGGATTTGTTACATCACGCAAATAATGCCTTGAAGGGTAATTGTATGGACTATCGTAAACATAATCAATAAACTCTTCGAAAGACATGCTTAAATTCTGTTAAAAGTTGATCGAAACAACGCGATATTTACATTGAGGAATCTTCAAGGTAGCAGGTACGTTGACTTTGACAGTCAGTTACCTCACCCAACCGACAAAATTTTTAAATTCGAGGAGATTTAATTCGACTTATCATACCATTTTGAAGGGAGTGACGTCATTTCATGGTGAGTAAATCTGAAGGAAACGTTTAATAATACGGATGTCAGTTCCTCCACTCGACCGAGAGAATTCCTCAAGTCTAGTAGATTTTACTCGACTTATGATACCATTTTGAGTGAGGGACGTCATTTCAAGGTGAGTAAATCTGAAGGAAACGTTTAATAATACGGATGTCAGTTCCTCCACTCGACCGAGAGAATTCCTCAAGTCTAGTAGATTTTACTCGACTTATGATACCATTTTGAGTGAGGGACGTCATTTCAAGGTGAGTAAATCTGAAGGAAACGTTTAATAATACGGATGTCAGTTCCTCCACTCGACCGAGAGAATTCCTCAAGTCTAGTAGATTTTACTCGACTTATGATACCATTTTGAGTGAGGGACGTCATTTCAAGGTGAGTAAATCTGAAGGAAACGTTTAATAATACGGATGTCAGTTCCTCCACTCGACCGAGAGAATTCCTCAAGTCTAGTAGATTTTACTCGACTTATGATACCATTTTGAGTGAGGGACGTCATTTCAAGGTGAGTAAATCTGAAGGAAACGTCTTAGAATATGGGTGTTAGTTTTCTCATTGCAATTTGAACATTTTATTATAGGGGTATATAGCACATAAAAACATTATTTTACAAGATAACGCAAAATATCGAACAAGCTTCATACATTTTAACGCTCTAAAACACGTGTGACGTCACAAATGTCACCCGATTTATATGGAGCGTTTTATCACCGCGCGACTAGAATTACTTTTTTGAGGGTTGTACTAAAAAATGTATTAGTTGTATCGAAAAACAAATGATAGAGGTATTTACATTTTTACATGGACTATCGAATGAGACAACAACATTTTTCCATGCATCTTCCCCATTGATTCTGTAGCCGTTAAACAATTACGAGTACTAAGAAAAAGCGATTTCAGTTAATCAGATTCGGGATTGCATAACAATTATCATAATTACTTGATCATCCCCTCCCCCCGCAACCCCCTCCGACAACCCCCGGCTCTGAGGAAAACAATAGGGGGTGCTAACGATATACAGGCTGTTTCTCGTTCCGCAAGTTTTTCAATTCGTATTGTTTGTCTTGGAGTTATATTTTGTTTTTTGGGTCTGTAATTGTTTTTGGAGATTTTGGAGGATATTTCGAATATATTTAATAGCCCGCGAAATTACATATTCCATTGGAGAAAAGAGTAGCCGACTTCTTGTTAGAGTTCTTTTCTGACCTTTCAATTATCTCTGTACAAAAAAAGTTTTGGAAAACCATAAATAATAATATGCACCGAACAATCCTCTGACGAATGCGCCTCGGTTTTCGTTATCAATTTAGTTTTGCAGTAGCCGTAGTTGACGAATACGACACTAGATGGCGCTAGTAGTATGTTACATCGTACGTCTAAAAAATCACTCTTGTTTAATGGGAGCCCTTGAATATTTATTTTATTCTGGTTTTTTTTTTAAATACAACATCTGTGAAAATGTCAACTCTGTAACTATCACGGTTCATGAGATACATCCTGGTGACAGACAAGACGGACGGACAGCGAAGTCTCAGTAAGTGGGTCCCGTTTTTACCCTCAGGGTACAGAACCTTAAAAACTGTATAGAATGAATGAATGAAAGGTAACAACAAAGCTCTGGGAACTACTATAAACCTAAAGCCAGGCCTTCAGCTATAATAAACGTCTAGATGAATAATGGATTCGTCTAGACTTTGCGGGGTCTGGGATCTAGCCTGGATCGTATAAACGCGTGAAAGGAAACGAGTAGAGACAAAGAGTCTAGCGCAAAGAGATTCTGTATCTGTACCCGCAAAGGAAAGATAAAGTACAAAAGCATTCCTTAGCTACGAAAACATTGCGAAATCGTGTATTTGTGTTGCAGACAAAGTGTGTTAGTCAGTCCTTGGAATGTCTGCGCAATTTGTTTATAGCTCAAGAAAAATATCAGGAAAAATCTCAATCGGAACTCGAAAAAACTAAGACATACGGGTATTATAAGACTTTCCCGAAACTGCTTCATCATCAAATAAAATGTGTCAGTATTAATAATATAGCTGTCTCAGTCTCAGCTCTTCTATATCCTATAATGAATTTACAAAAAAACATTGTTAAGACAAAAATTTTGGGATGAATAGGCATTTTAGGTATTAAACGTAAAAAGGCAGAAAAATCGAAACAAAACAAATGCGTAAGCTAAGGGAAACCATTTGAATATTATATAATTTCATTGGCTATGTACTTATGGCCGAGCATATTTAATATATATTTTTCCGCCGTTCCATTTTTGAATTTATTCGTTCAATTATACAAAGCAGCGCTCGGCTAAAGTAAAAAATCTTTCCTGTGGGTAATTTACTCCAATCTACAAGTTTTACTAATAGAGAGTTTCAAGTTATGCTAGTAAAGAAACAATTACTTGCCAAAACAATTAGATAGAACCCAATGTAGTGCGGACCGTATAAAACATGGTTTTTAGTTGGAATGGAACGACTGTTTGCAGTAGTAGGCGATTCTTAGACTGTCAACACTTTAGCGTTGGGACGCACCTGTTCTGATCTACTTAGATCATCCAGAGTCCGCAAGGCTAGAATGCCATACAAAATGTACAGATCGAGAAAGCTCGCTTGGCTGAGAGAAACTAGCAAAACAAACCTAAAGAGTAAGTTAAAACAGATTTTTTTAGATAGAATATAGATATTAGATAGTGAACAGCTTTAATGTAATAGCAATAAGGAACAGAGCGTTACTCGCCAACAAACTGTTTTTCAGTTTGGCGGGAGATAAAATATTGTAAAGTAATATGTACTATTGAAAATAAATGCTTTAAAAAAACATACCCATCTACCCGCACCGGCAAGCACGCCCGGTCAGCAAGCAACCGACCAGTCAGAAAGAGGTGGGAATTACATACAAACTCCGTATATCTAAGAGAGACAGAAAGATTTGCATCAGTACGCCTGCAGTTCAAATCAAGAAAGCCCGGTCTAGTTCATCTTAGGTGGATCAGAACAGCAAAGACAGTGTGTCCCCACGCTTATACTTTGCTGGTAACATATTTTCAAACATGTTGAAAAAGCTGATTTATTTTCTAAACTATTGTTTAAGATTCACGGCAAAGAATAACATGTCAGATCTCAACCGACGTTTCATCTTTAAAAATAAAAAATAATGAGTTTGTACTTGGCCTTGCACACACAAATTTTACATTTAGTACAGACTACCATTTAGTTTATGCCTAATATAAGTATTAGAACTACTTACTATTAATATCATTCAATCAAGAAAAAGATAAAAACACAAATTAAGAAGAATATGATACTCGAAACTTAAAATTAGTTGAATGCCGTTGGAGCAGATTCATAGTTTATTTAGTCCAAAAAAGTGACATTCCTATATCTAACATAAAATAAGATTAATTTTATTAAAGTGACATATATCTAACATAAAAGAAGATTAAATATTAATGTCAATTGTTACAAAAAATAATATACGATATAAACTCACACCGAAAAATGATTCAAATATTGTCAATTGTCATAATTAAAAACAAACAATTGAAGCCTTTAAAAGTCGCTTCACTTGTTTTTCTCGGACACAAATTGATTCGAGAGAGAGAGAGAGAGAGAGAGAGAGAGAGAGAATAAAGAGAGTTTCTACAGTATGTTTTGATAGTGGACTTCTAAGTGGTTATGTGGCACTCCAAATTAAGATCTTTTAATGTTCATTGCAAATTTCCCAATGGACTTCGCCACGTAGTAGCAACAATCCACCAATTCCATTAAGCTCCATTACGGGGTGACCCCAATTTTTCACTGTGTCACATAACAGTTCCGCTTAACACTCGACCATTCTTTCTTATTCTACCTTCGAGTCGAAGCTTCTTAGATAATTACGCAGCTGCTCCGGACATATCTCTTGTCGATCTCTGAATTCACCATGCTTGGGCGGCTGGTTTGGAGAGCTTTGGCTTGAATTTCCTTAGTTTTGTAATTGTATGATGGGTTTTCACTTGGCCTTCATCTCAACTGTAAGTAACGATAAGGACGTTGGATTGTAAGCGTGCGCACCGTGAAACTTCAAACTAATGAGGCTTTGCTATCTTTCATACCGTAGCACAACAGTGCTATTAACAGTGCTGTTTGGCGTCAGACTTAGACAACATAGTGTTAGCTAGTCAGGTGTACCAACCCCAGTATTGATAGGTACCCCCACTGGAAATTGAACCCGGGACTTCCAGATTGTTAGTCCAATGTGAAGGCACTAGACCACGGAGGCCGTAAACCCTTAGTTTCTGAAGAATATCTGAAGGATATCTGGACACAGGAACTAGGGATTTACACATTTATTAGACATAAAAATACTACCTACATAAAACTAATAATTACTGTTACACTTAAGAATACCTACATTACAGTTTCAATTTTGTATTAAAGAACAAGGTGATCGCAGTAAGATGTTGTAGCTACATTTAGAAATTACTGTTGTCCACCCGTTTTTCCCCTTAGTCATCTTTTATAATACCCGAAAGTGACACCTAGTGGTGATACCCACATTTTGCCATCATATTTTAAAGCCGATACTACAAGGCCAAATTTTGAGGTTATTTCTAGGCAATTTTACTTCCTCGAGGCAAGGGAATGGCAGGTTGTTGTCGAACGGAAGCTTATTTCATCAACAGCCTATATACGTCCCCATTGCAGGGGCTCAGGACTACTCTCCTACAGAGAGTGTATGTATGTAGTGTATGTCCACCACGCGGGCCCAGTGCGGATTGGCGGACTTCACATGCCTGTTCAAGACACGCAGGTTTCCTCGCGATGTTTTCCTTCACCGAACGGAAGCTTATTTATTTTAAACTAAAGATATATCTGTGGTATGTTGTACACCAACCACATGCCAGGTCTTTTATAAACCAAAGACACTTCGTGTTGCCAACAACTTTTGTAATTGAAAATGTCTTTAAAACGTTGCTTATTTAATTTCTCGACAAACTCTATCAAGAAACGTGGCAGGCTTGTAATTGATGCGGTAATTGATGCGAAAGTTGCCTTTTCACGTCACCCTGAACAATGTAAAGGCCATTAAACAGGCCGTTATAATGAGCTAGATCATTCCGATATATTCCGAACCACTGCGACACGACTCCTGAGTGCTGTTCACCGCCCTATACTGTCGGATATGGAATTGTCTACAGTTTCTGTCATGAAATGAGTATTTCACTATAGTGTATAGTGCTATTTTTGTCAGGTTGTTGTACTCGTATAGTTTATCCTGGTAATAGTCACACAATGACGTCAACCTTTGCTTGTTTTTACTTCTGGCGTCGGTGGCGCAGTGGATATGGCGCGGACTCTCAATCTGAGGGTTCCGTTTTCGAATCCAAACGTGTACCTATGAGTTCAATTCAAGTACATTATCCAATTGCTTAATGGTGAAGGAAAACATCGTGAGGAAACCTGCATGTCTTGAACAGGCATGTGAAGTCTACCAATCCGCACTGGACCCGCGTGGTGTACTATGTCCCATACACTCTCTGTAGGAGAGTAGGCCTGAGGCCCTGCAGTGGGAACGGTAATAAGCTGTTGAAGATGCTGATGGGTGATTGATTTTTTTTCTAATATCGTTTGATAACGTCGCTTAAGGAACCTAAAAATAATATCGTCATCTCAAATATATATATGCTGCAAATTACGTTCCTTTATTTTCGTTCCGTTTTCCTTTATCTAAAAATAGCTTAATACGACACTTGTGGCAGCGTGGCGAAATGGAAGCTCGAGGAAAGCCGCGGGATTATGTTTCAAAACAAATTTGTTTTCTTGGCGGCAGCCAAATTACGATTTTCTTGGTGATAATGTAATTCGTGTTATTAATTTCTATTTACGCATAATGGGACCGTTTTCTGAGTATTTGATAAATGCCAAAACTTATGTGTATGCGCCATAAACATCATCATCATCAGCCGGGAAACGTCCACTGCTGGACATAGGCCTTCCTCATGGTACGCCACATCAGAGATAAGGCATAGTAAGAATAGATTGCTAACTCCATATAAAATTTTTAATAGTACAAAATGTTCCGCTAGATGGCGATAGTAGATAGCAAGTAGATCGTTAGAAATAAAATTTGTCTGAAATTGACGAAATATCGAATTATACTGTTCCAGTTCATTTTATTTATTTATTTTGAATGTAAAAATACAAAACTTTCCTAACATTACTCACGAAAAGACAAAATTTTTAATGAGGTGTATATTGAACATTTTAATTCATTGCACACGATTGAACAGACCTGACTTTAGTAAGCTGTAAAAGCATGCAGTTATCCGGAATTCCGGTAGATGGCATACATTTGTAACGTTCACTACACAGTATTGCTAGACTATAAAAATAATAAAACTATTACGAATTTTCAAGCCGTCGTAGATACAAAAAATTCAAATAAATAAATCCCAAAGTATATTAACGTAAGATTTAATAAATCTCTTATTTTGAGTGAGCTGCCTTTAGGGTGTGAAAATATAAGGCTCCCATTTCTAGGCATATTTAATATATTTGGGAACGTTTTTTCTTTCATTGATATGGCAACAACGGTTATATCTGTCACTTCTGTCAGAGTGAACGAGAGTGCGGCAACCGTCCCGTGACCTTGAATCGATGTACGGAGCTGCACCTACCGGCTAGGGTTGAGAAACACGTTAAATTATTATTGTGTGAATTTTGATGTCTTTTATATTTAAAAAAAGGGACCAGAAAAAATGATTAGCTCTAGATCATGATTTATATATAATTGTAATATATTAACCTAATATACAGTTGGCTAGGGTAATCAAAAGTTTAAATCATCACAATAATATGTTTGTAAATAGTATTTATTGGTATTTATGGTCAGTTGAGCATTCTTCTCAATACTCAACTTTTAAACTACAAGGGAAAAAAATCTACATGAATGAACATAATCTTAAATATTAAAAATCAGTCTTTTCGAATTGAGTGTGAGCGGG
Organism: Carcina quercana; assembly: GCA_910589575.2. Lineage (NCBI taxonomy): Eukaryota > Metazoa > Arthropoda > Insecta > Lepidoptera > Depressariidae > Carcina > Carcina quercana. The sequence continues at coordinate 13,263,900 of OU342441.1, forward strand.
GTTCGCGAGAGGCCCTACGAGGCGACCGATGCCGCGCCAAAGCCCCCACCCGCCCCGCATACGTTTGCCCGATCCGCGTTTGCAGAGAAAGCGTCGTCGGGTTCTCCTTTCCCGCGCTTTTTTACGTGTATTGTATGAAGCTTTGTTGCGCGCTTGTATGAAGTTGCCGCACTCTCGTTCACTCTGCTTTTGTTGCGTTGCGCTTGCGATTTTATTTACGGCTTGTGTTTTCTTTCCGTGTATTTCTTTTTTTTTTGTGACTGTGACAGTTAAGCATTTCACACATAATGTATTTCTGTTGCCGCTGTAACAACAAATACTAAGAATAAAATGAATATTGAAGGGGGCTCCCACACAACAAACGTGTTATGTACTCGATATTGATAACGGCATCTTGAAATATTCACAGAATATTTAGTTATATATTCACTTTAAAAATAAATAATTAAATTAAAAAAATAAAATAAGGTGTTCTCATGTAACAGACATGCTTTTGTCGTTTTTATAGATAATGGTACGGAACCCTTCGTGTGCGAGTCCGACTCGCACTTGACCGGTTGATTTGCATCGAACATTGTACAACATACGTATTGTACGTTGTTCTAAAGTAATCATACTGGACGTGCAAGCAGACGTCAGAAACTAACAAATAGACGCACGTAGTGGTCTTTTGAAGTTGCATTTTATCCATTTTTTTCTTTTGTCGTATACATTGTAACTATATTGAAAAGGGAGGAAAAATTGGTGTATTTGCAACAAGACACCGTAACCAATACTTACATAGCCAATGCATCATTATGTCATGTAGCGAAATTTTGAAATCTTTCGCTTGACAAGTTTACACTTTTACATAGCTACTGGATAGGCGAAAATGGGACGAGGTGCGGGGGGAAGCGCATCCCAGCGAGGTTCGCAGATATTTCCGACGGGTTGTACGACTGTACGTCTCCTATCACACACACATCTATGCCATACTGTACTTATACACACAAATACATCCAACGGGTGCCATCAACTGTTCAATAGATGGCGCTAGGTATATCATACTTCAGCTAATATAGTAGCGACATCTAATATAATAAGTCGAACTACGAGGTACCGGCGACAATAATAAGTTTTAAGCGTGTTTTGAACTAATGTATGAAGTTAGCAATCTGTCTTACTCTCCCTTATCTGTGGCCACATCGACCGGTCCCGAGCCACCTGCATCCAGCTACTCCCTCCGACTCTAACCAGGTCGTCGGGCCATCTAGTAGGGGGACGGCCTGGTAGACGTTTCCCGGTACGTGGTCGACATTCGAGAACCTTTACTCCCCACCGGTTATCGGTTCTTCGGTACTTGGTTTGGTTGGTGGTAAGCCATTTTTGGTCTGCCTGGCTCGCTACCACCATGTTACCTAAGTCTGCCACCAAAAAGAATTGTTAATAGCACTGTTGTGCTCCGGTATGAAAGGTAGCAGAGCCAGTGCCTGTATTAGTTTGAGGCTCCTGGGTAAGCATGATTTCTATCCAACGGCCTTATTGTCACTTACCACGTGCGTACAGCTAAGCAGTGGAATTCCCTGTCGGCTGTGTTTCCCATGCGATACAACCTAGATAACTTTAAGGCCAGAATGGATAGACTATTTCTATACAACCGTGAACGATCCTAGACCATATCGTCGCTTAACATTAAAAAACATCTATTTACGAACTTTTACCTCACATTCCGTTAGATCTTAGTTGTATAAGCCTTTTTAGAAGATGGGTAGCACAATCTAGCTTACTGCGATCACCAATCCGCCTACCAACAGTGGTGCTTGTTGCAAATCCAACCCTCTAAAATGTAATGTGTCGTTATATGGGAAGGGGGCACATGTCCAACAGTGGATTCATGCAGCCAACCAAGCTGTGGAGGGACGGCCCGATACACGTCACACGGCAATTTAACGGCAAAAAAAAACAACACTTTTAAACATTAACCACTGAAGCACCTTCTTTTGTATTTGCTATTTGAAATTAGTCAGGCATTGCAGTCATTCTGTAAAGAACCCACGATGTGTGAGACTGACTCGCACTAAACAGATTTTTGTATTCTGTTATACTACCTATATCACCCTCAATCAATTTTTGGCAAACCTTTTCAATGTACAGATAGACACGTTGATTCTACAGGTGTGAGGTAGCAGATTTTTTGTTTTTGTATATATAGTTTTGACCATAAGTCCCAGTACCTATCGGTACTTGGTTGGTGGTAAGCCATTTTTGGTCTGCCTGGCTCGCTACCACCATGTTACCTAAGTCTGCCACCAACCAGAATTGTTAATAGCACTGTTGTGTTCCGGTATGAAAGGTAGCAGAGCCAGTGCCTGTATTAGTTTGAGGCTCCTGGGTAAGCATGATTTCTATCCAACGGTTTTATTGACACTTAACACGTGGTTACAGCTAAGCAGTGGAATTCCCTGCCGGCTTTTGTGTTTCCTAAGCGATACCATTACGATAACTTTAAGGCCAGAGTGAATATACTATTTATAGGCAACCGTGAACCATCCTATACATCATCGTCGCTTAACATCAGGTGAGATTATGGTCATACGGAAGCCTATCGAATGTAAAAAAAAACACGTGTCAATCAATCAGTCACTTCAAACACTGAGATAATGTTTCAAAATCACTTTTAAACATTAACCACTAAATCACCTTCTTTTGTCTTTGCTATTTGAAATTAATCAGGCATTGTCGTTATTCTGTACAGAACCCACGGAGCGCGAGTCTGACTCGCACTTAGCTGTTTTTTGTATTCTGTATACCCTCAAACCATTTTTGGCAAGTATTTTAAATGTACAGACTGACACGTCAATTCTCCATACACAGGTAAGTTGATTTAGGTTTTTTGAAGCTATCTTTTTATTGCGTGAACCGATTTTGATGAAATAAAGCTTAGATGTTGCCTAGACCTACTACTAATTTAATTGTGAAAATCGCATCAAATTTGGTTTTGTAATTTCGGAGATTAGCCGGTTCAGACAAACAGACAGACAGACAGACAAAATGTTTAAAAATTGTCTTATTGTGTTCTGTTACACTTCTTACATCACCCTCAATCGGTTTTAGTCAAAAAATTTCAATGTACAGACACGTCGATTCTACAGATTTATTATAGTATAGATAAATAGAAGAAGAAGATAGAAGAAGAAGAAGATGTAACCCTCGGTGCGCGAGTCCGACTCGCACCTGGCTGGTTTTGGTATAAGTTCTCATATCAACATCACCTTCATCCTTAGCTTTTGTTCAACATCTTAGAGAGCCATTCTGTAACAAAAGAGTGAAGTGAGCACTGAAGGATAAAGCTCAAGGGCTCGGGACGGAACTGCGGCCAAATTTAAAGGTTCACTTATATGGCCAATCTTTGAGCTAAAATTGCCTGGTCGGGTAATGGATAAGTCTGGAGGAATTAAGTACAGGAATCTGGAGCAATGTTAATAAAATGCAGCCATTGTTCTGTCAGTATTACTTTTAATTACTTATATTCGATATCGCTGAAAGACGCTGGTATAAAATTTCAAATATTGTAAAAAAATTGACAGATTTCCGTTTGACCACAGTCTTTCCTGATGGTTGCCTAGAAATAGCCTCTTCACTCTGGCCTTGAATACATCCAGCCGGCAGGGAATTCCAGTCCTTAGCTGTACGCATAATAAATAAAGAAGCAAAACCATAAGGAATGGTGGAATATATTTTTTATACACAAAATAGATCAACGCTTGACCTCAATCTCAACTGATGGTAAGTGACGATGAGGTGGACGATGTTACGTGTTGGTCTAGAAAGTGCCTATTTACACACACTATTTGCCTAGACACACACTCACACCCGTATTCTAAGACGTTTCCTTCAGATTTACTTCACTCAACTTTACTCAAGGACACCGAAAGGAAAACGTCAAAACTCTCTCAGAATCGGTATTCTAAGTCGAAACCTGAGTGCGATTTGACGTTCCTCCCGCGAGGTGGATGACGTCATGGATTCGAGTGATCGCGTCATTGTTTCGAGGATTTCATATTTGTTTTGTTGGTAGCCTTTTGAATACTATCATGTAGTATTCGTTATACGCAATAACTTTACTTTTTCTAGCTCAAAACATGTGGCAAATAACAGTCAGAAATTAAAATACATATGAAAAATAAACAACTTTAAAAAGTAAATTGGTTATCATTAGTAAAAACATGAAAAAGATGATTTTCTAAATATTTTTGATAGTCAAAAGCTTAGTAACTGACGTGAAACGAACTACAACTAGTTAACAGGCCAACTGGCATAAAATTCGTTTTCAATTCAAATATAATCGTAAATAGCCATTTTTAGTGCTAATTCCTTTGATATTCTAGCCACAATTTTGGACACTACTGGCTGGCTCAAGTGTTGCAGGTCCCCACTAACGATCTGAAACGAACGTGTATTCATTATTATTGCAAACCTTGTGAGATTATTACACCTTTGTTATCTTATACCTTTAAACGAGCTATATATATAGAATATATATCTCGGAAACGGCTCCAACGATTTCGCTGAAATTTGGTATTTAGGGGGTTTCGGAGGCGAAAAATCGATCTAGATTAGTCTCATGTCTGGGAAAACGCGTGTTTTCGAGTTTTCATGCGCTTTTTCCTTCGCAGTATTCGACGCAAATTGCTTTTATTTTTGTTTTTTGTGGGTTTTTATTTATTTATTCAAGTTTGTAATTATTATTTTTTAGTGGCAAATTGTTCCACTCTTTATGGCTAACCAGGAGCAGAAATAAAGTTTTTGTTTGTTTTTAAAGAACTACGAGCAAAGCTCGGTCGGTCGCCCAGATATTAATTCTTTTAACAGAACAATGATACTAGTAAACTTTTGTTTGTTGTTGGATTTGTTACATCACGCAAATAATGCCTTGAAGGGTAATTGTATGGACTATCGTAAACATAATCAATAAACTCTTCGAAAGACATGCTTAAATTCTGTTAAAAGTTGATCGAAACAACGCGATATTTACATTGAGGAATCTTCAAGGTAGGTCGGCAGGTACCTTGACTTTGACAGTCAGTTACCTCACCCAACCGACACAATTTTTAAATTCGAGGAGATTTAATTCGACTTATCATACCATTTTGAAGGGAGTGACGTTATTTCATGGTGAGTAAATCTGAAGGAAACGTTTAATAATACGGATGTCAGTTCCTCCACTCGACCGAGAGAATTCCTCAAGTCTAGTAGATTTTACTCGACTTATGATACCATTTTGAGTGAGGGACGTCATTTCAAGGTGAGTAAATCTGAAGGAAACGTCTTAGAATATGGGTGTCAGTCACTCACTCACTTCTTTTACTATTTTAAATGTAAAACTATTTTTTAATACTAGATAATGTACAAAATACCATATTACTTGTTACTTACAAAACCACATGTCCGGTGGTGGAGACCTGGTTCCTGTAGCACAGGGGATCCTAGTGCAGGAGCCAGCCTTCACAAAGTCACGAAACCATAGAATGAAGTGATTTTAGAATTAATATGTACAAACTTAGTGGAGAAAATATAAATATATATAACAGCGCAAATAAACCTGCGCACGACATTACGTTCGCAGAACATAGCGACAGCGAAGTAATCGAATAACAGGCGCTCATTCGCCTGTTACCGAGCCATAAAACTGGACTCCCGCGCCTTGCGTAGGTGCCTCAGCCAACAGGTGTTCCTTCGCCAGTCACCGAGCAATAAACCGGCCTCCCACGCCATAGCACACAGGTGTTCCTTCGCCAGTCACCGAGCAATAAACCGGCCTCCCACGCCATAGCACACAGGTGTTCCTTCACCTGTCGCCGAGCAATAAACCAGCCTGCTACACCTTGCGTGGGCGCCTCAGTGCTAGGCGGGGCGCGCTATATATTTGGTGGCCAAGCCGACAGGACTCATTCTGTTTCAAGCCGCCGTGAAGTGAACTAGTGGCACATCCGCTGCCAGAGTGTGAATAGTTTGTGTTTAGTGCCTAGTGTTCGTAAAACTATCATAGTGGGACATCCACTGACAAAGTGTAAATAATTTGTGTAAGTGTATACTTCAAACTGATTTTTAATTAAAATATGCAATCATAACCCCAGGAGTTTTTATGAAAATGGAACCTGAACAAATACCTAACCGTCAGGGCGTTATTCCGACATCAGAAGCAAGTCGAACCATGCGCGCGCCAAGTTCGCCAGTTCTGAACGTTCGAAATTTGTCAAGTACTACACCAGTGATGCAAGTACCACTTAATTTTTATGCTCAAATGATGGAGATGATGGAGAAAATTGCTGACAAAATTTCAACTTCAAGTCAGTCGAAGATAAGGATTTCGGACATTTTTCTGCCATCATTTAACCCCGACGGCGAAATAAATATACGAGATTGGTGTCAACACATTGATAATGCCCAAATAGTTTATAAATTAGAAGAGTTTGAATTGCGTTCAAAAGTGGCAAGTTTATTAAAAGGTCGAGCTGAACAATGGGCAAACAGATGGCTTGTTTCAACATCTACTTGGAAGGAATTGAAGCAGAACTTGATACAGACTTTTGAACCCGAGAATAGATACTCCCGAGATATTATAAAGTTTCGGGAACACACGTACAGTACGCATAAAGATTTGGCAGAATTTATAAATACGTCTTGGCTTTTATGGAATAAAATCACAAAGGGCAAGCTGACAGATGATGACGCAGTTGAAGCAGTAATTGGCACTATTAGTGATGAGTCACTGCGTATACAGTTATTTAATGCTAAAGCCAAAACAATTCCGGAATTAATATCCATTGCAACCACTATTCGACCTAAAAGGCTTAGCACGACTGATAGTTGTGCCGTCCCGGGAAAAAGGGCTCGAATGACAGATAAACGCGACTTCGATAGAAAATATTGCTACAACTGCAAACGGCGTGGACATAGTGATAATGAATGCTATTTCAATAAGAGTTCTACGAGTACTCCATCTCCTGGTAGTCCAGTTGATTCTGTATCCCGTTCAAATGCCTACATGATTAATTCTAATAGCGGAACACAAACAGACAGACAAAGCTCTAAATGCTCTTTTTGTTACGCGACCGGACACAATGTTAATAATTGTTTCAAAAGAAAAAAAGCTATAACATCCGGTACTACTGTTAAGGATACTCAAAAAACTTCATGACTAAATGTATCTTTTGGGAACTTGGCCTTCAGAGCCTTGTTTGACAGTGGAGCAAACTGTTCCGTCATTAAGGAGTCTATAGCAGCTAAGGTTCCAGGTAGGCGAGAATCCTCAGCTACCTTTTTGAAGGGAATTGGACTTCCCGTTCTTTCAGTCCAAAGTTTAAATACAGTTTGTACTATAGATGGCATTAATATTGACTTGAAATTTCATGTACTACCAGATAGTGATATATCTGTTGATGTACTCATCGGAACAAATTTATTAAAAGAAACAGGTCTAAAAGTATGTATTGATGAAGCTGGCACAAAAGTTTTTCGAGACGCAACCGTTTTGCACATCACTCCAAATAATTCTGAGTTTGATACACTTAATACAGATTTAACAAGTGACAATGAAATTTATCAACTTAAGATTCTTCTTAACAAGTTTGCTCATCTTTTTATAAAGGGATTTCCAGCAACACGCGTTAACACAGGAGAGTTGCAAATCCGTTTGAAAAATCCGGACAAGTTTGTAGAACGACGACCTTACAGACTGAACACGTTCGAAAGAGAAAAGGTTTCAAACATAATCAAGAACCTCTTGGACAATAACATTATTCGAGAAAGTAGCTCTCCATTCTCTAGTCCCATTATTCTAGTAAAGAAGAAGAATGGAGAAGACCGAATGTGTGTTGATTTTCGAGAATTAAATTCTAACACAGTTCGAGATCATTACCCCTTACCCCTAATATCGGACCAAATTGATCAACTCTCAAATGGCCATTATTTTTCTTCTCTCGATATGGCAGCAGGCTTTCATCAAATTCCAATTGCGGAGGACTCCATAGAGAAAACTGCCTTCGTAACACCTGATGGGCTTTATGAGTACTTGACCATGCCTTTTGGTTTATCTAATGCACCATCCGTATACCAAAGATGCATAAATAAGGCTCTATCCAAACTTATAGGAAAAGTAGTTCAGGTTTATATAGATGACGTTCTTTGTAAGAGTACCAATTTCTCAGAGGGTCTCGTTGGCCTGGAGCAGACTCTTTTGGCTCTTGAGATTGCTGGATTTTCCATAAATATTAGTAAATGCTCTTTTTTCAAACGATCTATCGAGTACCTAGGAAACATTGTGTCCGACGGTAAAGTTCGCCCTAGTCCAACCAAAATAGAAGCTCTGGTAAAATCTGCAGTTCCAAACAATGCTAAGCAAGTTAGGCAGTTTAACGGCTTGGCTGGATATTTCCGGAAATACATACCCAACTTTTCCACCTTAATGAATCCTTTGTATGCTCTAACAAAACAAGGCTCTAAATTCGAATGGACTTCTGACCACGAGAAAGTTCGTAACCACGTCATTGCTTATCTGACCTCCTCTCCTGTTCTTACAATTTTTCAAGAAACAGCACCTATAGAATTGTACACAGATGCAAGCTCACTTGGCTTCGGAGCCGTGCTCGTACAGCGTATTGATGGGCGTCAGCATGTCGTTGCATACATGAGCCAACGCACAACTGATGCCGAAAGCCGCTATCACTCATACGAGCTCGAAACCTTGGCTGTGGTAAGAGCAATTAAGCACTTTCGACACTTCCTTTACGGACGAAAATTCAAACTCATCACAGATTGCAATTCACTGAAGGCATCAAAGAACAAAAAGGACCTTTTACCGAGAATACATCGATGGTGGGCATTTTTGCAACATTTTGACTTTGATATAGAGTATCGAAAAGGAGAACATTTACAACACGCTGATTTCTTCAGTCGAAATCCAGTAATGAACGTTAACTTAATGACGAATAACGACGAAAACTGGCTTAAGGCAGAACAATATAGAGACCCTTTTCTACGTCCCATAATCAACCAACTTCAAGCTGGACACATAATTGAACATTATGAATTGGAAAACGACATTTTGCAACGCATTGTTGATGACAGTAATATAATTGGTAAAAAGAAATTAACTGTAGTACCGGCTGCATTTCAATGGAGCTTAATGAATTCTTACCACTCTGCTCTTAAACATTTGGGATGGGAGAAAACATTATTAAAAATCAAGGAAAGTTATTGGTTCGAAAGAATGAATACAGTTGTCAGAAAATTTGTCGACAATTGCGTCATTTGTAAAATGTCTAAAGGACACTCAGGAGCTATACAAGCAAGGTTGCACCCAATACCGAAGGCTACTGCACCTTTTCAAGTGGTTCATATGGATGTCACAGGAAAACTAAGTAAAACTAGTGACCAATACGTCATAGCAAGCATTGACGCTTATTCTAAGTATGTTCTTCTGTATCATGCCAATGACAAAAGTCAATATAGTACACTTGCGGCCTTAAAACACTTAGTTTATTTGTTTGGCTCACCTGCACAAATTATTGTGGACGGCGATAGAGCCTTTTTGGGTGAATTTCAAAAGTATTGTCAATATTTTGGTATTGAGATCCATAGTATTGCGCCAGGAGTAAGCCGAGCGAATGGTCAGATTGAAAGAGTAATGTCCACTTTGAAAAACGCTTTAACAGCTATCAAAAACTTTGAGATAGAAGAATGGCATACAGCGCTAGAAGGTCTTCAAATAGCAATAAATTGCACTTCACAGAAAACCACAGGATTTTCACCATTAACTATAATTACTGGACGGCTACAATGTGTACCACCTGAACTACGAAAACTTGTTAATTTGGAAGAAAAACGAATTGATCCTGAACTGCTTCGGCGACATGTTCAAAAACGTATGACTGAAGCATCCTTAAAATGTAAACAGAGGTTTGATGCGACGAAAGCAAAATTTAATAACTTCCACAGAGGAGACTACGTTTTGGTAAAGAATAATCCACGTAATCAAACATCACTTGATCTCAAATTCGATGGCCCGTACGAAGTGCATCGAGTCCTGGATAATGATAGATACTTAGTCAAGCGTATTGGGGGTAGAGGCAGACCACGGAAAGTAGCGCATGACCAACTACGCCGGGCGCCTTGTCCAAACCAGCAGATGCCCGTAACAGCGAGATTGCAAGGAATAGACAATGATGCGTTGTCATAGCATGCAGTTAACTACGATCAAATTTGGTGAGATCTAATCTTTGATATTTGACCTACATCAATATCACTTACTCAACCAGACACAAATGTCTTATACAAATCAATGTCTTATCAATGCTGCAACGATAACCACAATTACTTTAAATTTGTTTCAAGACTATATTACAACCAAACCATTCAACAACACGTACGAGTATTTAATCTAAATAATTACATCCTCAACAAACCAAAATTCTGTGTGACACGGCGTACAAGACCGCCCAGAGCACAGACTAGACTTGACTGTGTAACACGGCGCACAGGACCACCCAGAGCACAAAACTAGACGACTATGACTTATTTAGTCTAGCGCACAAAGCGCAGACTAGACGAATAACTGTGTAACACGGCGCACAGTACCGCCCAGGGCACAAACAAGACGACTATGACTAAAAAAAACAACATCGTGTTAAACATCGTTCAAGACGGACCAAAGCCTCTTGTGTGTTTTAAAAAAATAATATGAAAACCCAGTTATATAATCACGTGTAACACAGCACTGCAAAATCTACTCGAGTCATTTTTGACACGATACATTATACAATACAGAAGACAATCATTGACAAAAAACGACTTATTGATTATGGTGTTACAAAACAAAAGTTTGTAGTAACTAAAACTTCATGAATTTACAGATTAAGGATGGTGCAGGGCGCGCACCATCTGTCAGTATGGCCGTAACAGCGCAAATAAACCTGCGCACGACATTACGTTCGCAGAACATAGCGACAGCGAAGTAATCGAATAACAGGCGCTCATTCGCCTGTTACCGAGCCATAAAACTGGACTCCCGCGCCTTGCGTAGGTGCCTCAGCCAACAGGTGTTCCTTCGCCAGTCACCGAGCAATAAACCGGCCTCCCACGCCATAGCACACAGGTGTTCCTTCGCCAGTCACCGAGCAATAAACCGGCCTCCCACGCCATAGCACACAGGTGTTCCTTCACCTGTCGCCGAGCAATAAACCAGCCTGCTACACCTTGCGTGGGCGCCTCAGTGCTAGGCGGGGCGCGCTATATATTTGGTGGCCAAGCCGACAGGACTCATTCTGTTTCAAGCCGCCGTGAAGTGAACTAGTGGCACATCCGCTGCCAGAGTGTGAATAGTTTGTGTTTAGTGCCTAGTGTTCGTAAAACTATCATAGTGGGACATCCACTGACAAAGTGTAAATAATTTGTGTAAGTGTATACTTCAAACTGATTTTTAATTAAAATATGCAATCATAACCCCAGGAGTTTTTATGAAAATGGAACCTGAACAAATACCTAACCGTCAGGGCGTTATTCCGACATATATTTTTTTAAATTTATTTATTTTTATTTACTGTTCGTTTGAAGATTCCCTAGTTGTAGTTGAACTGCGGACAAGTAATGAAGCAACAATTCTTATCCGTCTCGAATAGGCAGCACTACTCGTATATCTAGGACCGACCTGAAATAGTATTCAATTTACGTCTTGATCCAACACTAACAAAGCTACAAATAAAGGCATTGAATACCTTAATTCCATTCCCCTACACAGGTGTGACAGGAGAAAAAGTGCTTTCGATTTTTCACGCCATCTATGCTATTCAATTGGAAAAAGCAAATACCCTCAGGTATTATGGTGTCACAAAAGGAGAGTCGTTTATCAAAGTCCGTTAAAGTGAAATAAAGTGGGTACTTGTAGTTGCTAAGTGGGTAGATCGACGCGACGCCATCTTGAACGTGCCAAATGATTTCAGAAGTGGGATTCGGCTGCCCGTTGTGCCTTTGAACTTGTGAAATAAAGGACTAAAATTTATACTATAACTAAAACAAATATTAAACAGTGAATGTACAAATAAATTAATATTTTAACAGTTAGTTCTAAAACAGGCAAAATTTAACTAGAATATATATTTAAATATTTTTGTCAATGTAGTTTCCCGTAAACAAATTATGCAGAAAGAGACGTTTCCGAAATTCTTTGGTAAGCTCAATGGTTAGTAAAAAATTGACGCGTGCAAAAAGAACTAAAAACCGACTTCAATTGCCTGTAAAATTTGGTTTTTGTTGGTCTTGTCAAAAAGCGCTCAATAAATTATATAAAATTTATATGTGACCACCTCTGAAGTATTCTATACAAAACAAAAAGAATCATCAAAATCGTTTCACAATTGGGGGAGTTATTGCGTAACATAGATAAAAAAAACACATACAGTCGAATTGAGAACCTCCTTCTTTTTTGAAGTCGGTTGAAAAGCAACATCGTTGGTGTGGGTAACGATAAAGTTATGAATTGTGCATTGGGTTTGCGTTAATCAAACTAGCATTTGAAGATGAGGCAATTAGACTGAAAGCAAGCTCACCCAGGTGCCTCTAACTAACGATCCTGATAACACGGCTATACGTGGACGTGGAAAATGCTCTACTACCGAACCGAGTATCGATTGGTGCTCCGGTGGTAATCGAACCCGGTACCTCCGGATGATTTAAAGTACATATGTAGTAAGGCAAACTGGAAGCTGTGTCAGAGGCGAGAGTCTTGAAAATCCTCTCGGCATCCATTGGGCACCGGGAACGCGGGCCTGCACAGAGTCTGTGGAAACTACAATGAAGTAAAGTGCAAGATGAATCCAATCGAATTTAGGACATCTTATTTGGTAATGTTTGTGCCAAACAGCATCAGCCGTCTGTAGGAGAACTTAAAATATCATATTTCAAATAGGTACATGCCTTTGATATCTGCGATCCTTTGCTGTGTGGATTTATCACGTTCCAATTCGACATTGGAGTATAGTAAATATTAAACTTCGGTGGATTGTAAATGACTTTGTTCAATAACGTATTCAGGGTGCTTAGGGGTGAACATACTAAAAATCCTGACGTCTAGGAGTAGAGTCAGGGGTTGGGGACACACATATCTCTCAATTTTTGGTTTTTGGCCAATATCCCAAAAACTGGTCGTTGTAGCCCACGCACTTTATACCCTCCTTTGAGACATTCCTTCATTGACTTAGTAAGCTTTTAGTAGTTAGGTTGTGTATCAACTCGTGAATTAATTTTTAGTTTAATTTAAAATCTTGTTTTTATTTTCCTCCGTTTTTGCTTGATCTTGTTTTAAATTAGTTAGTGAGGGGAGGTGTTGGCTTGCCAGCAGATGTGATAAAAAATGATTGATGGCTAGAATAAAAGGATATGGTAATTATTACCACAGTTTTATGAGTATCCCTAAGTTTGTAAGTGGTTTATATTTTCTTAAACGATTGAATTATACCACCCATAAAACTACATGGAATTTATCACGTTTCATAAGCAGTTAATGAAAAGATGACGTGTGTCACATCACGATATCCACATTAGTCTTTTTAGGGTTCTGAATCCAATGAAATGAATGAATGAATCCAACGGGACCCTATTACTAAGACTCCGCTATCCATCCGTCTGTCACCAGGCTGTATCTCATGAACCGTGATAGTTAGACAGTTGAAATTATCACAGATGATGTATTTCTGTTGTCGCTATAACAACAAATACTAGAAAACAGAATAATATAAATATTGAAGGGCTCCGATACACTAAACGTGATTTTTGGAGACGTGTGTTTTTAAGTTTTAGTAACGTCATCTAATGACGAGTAGCAAAACTAAATCGGTGCATTTATTATCCATATTCTATAGGTAGCCCTCGGTGCGTGAGTCAACTCGCACTTCACCGTTTTTTTTGAACGAAGTTCCTTATCTCGCGTTGTGAAAGGGGGCTAGACGGAAAAAATTCTTACGAAAAGTTGTCACCGACACTTTTTGCTACAGTAAGTTAGCGTCATCTGTTAGTACGACGTACGTAGTAGTAAGACGATACCAACAGTACAGCTATGTGACGACAGATGGCTCTGATTAGTTGCCGCTACTCAATGACAGATGTCGCTAAAAACAAAACGTATCACGTACATAAAAAATCTAATGAAAAAACCTACAAAACCATATTTAAAATATAATGTTAAAAATCCGTTCAAACCTTATTGAAAATTTGTAAAATTTTATTACAATTCCTTCACTAATTAATCGAAAGGAACTTCGTTCCCTCCGGGTGTCCCTTGACACCTCTCAAGTTTTTCATCTGTCGTTTACTGCTGTGCTCGCCAATAAAGATGTAAACATATAACTATATTTCTGTAACCGTCGTCAACAAAATAAAGATTGAAATAGATAAAACGACTGTAAGGAATCTCTGTTCACGATTTAGTAAGCATGCTGAAGCCGAGTCGTGACACGTTAATATAAGTATCGAAGTCATGACATGGATTATTTCAATTCAGAAAGTCTGGAATGTCTTATGTGCAAAGGCATCAAAACCTCTGAAACTAATTTCATTAGTTCTGTTTTTTCTTCGTCATCAATTATGTTGTTTTTGTCGTTGTTGATTGGTTTGTTAGTATCATATGTGGTATATTTGTTCAATGTGTACCAGTGGCAAAGGGTGGAATTTTGGCGAAGGGAAGCCGATCCAAAAAAAATGCTTACCGCGTGATTCAAATTCGGCTTCAGAAATTCTCAGTATTTCTTCAAATGGGAAGATGATGAGCAAGTAGTCAGTTAGGCAGCATTCCATACGAATTAAAGCCATAATGGCACACAAAACTCACCGTATTGAACGAAATATGCAAGTAAATCACCTTATAAACACAAAAAACAGCACATGAACTTCGAACTAAGTGAAATACTTTCTAATCTGTCACATAAAAAACATCGATAGTACTAACCTAGGAGCATTTAATCACGTACTAACAAGCATTCATGATTCACGCGTACTAAAGTTGTTTATTCCAAACGGAACAAATCACAAGCATATACGCCTAAATAAAACTATAACTCTCTATCTCGCTCCGCATAAGGCGTTCGAAAGAGAAGAAATCGAGTATGCCGAACTCCGGCCGGCTTATTTAGTGAAATAAAAAGCGACGTTTACTACGAGAGCGTAAGAGACAGAGCATTAGTTGACACGGGAACTGTGGTATAGTTTTGGCGGGCTTTGACAATTTATAGATAATATCTGTAACCCGGTGGGAAACGGCTTGTATGGACCTTTCGCCACTGATAGATATTGCTTTTTAATTGTGCGCAGGCGTTTTTTGTATTGCTTTTTAATTGCGCACAGGCGTTTCTTGTAGTAATATTTTGAGCGTATAAAAGTTAATAGTACATTACATTAATGATATGTGGAAAGGATTTTTGAAAGGTAAGCCGGTGGGAATCGGGTTGTATGGACCCTTCGCCACTGATGTGTACAGTTACTGGCGTCGGAGAGGAGTGGTTGGCCCCACACCCCTCCCAGTTGTTGGGAATTACGGCTCATTGCTTCTAGGCAAGGGTGTCTGTGACATATTGTTTGATATCTACAAACAATATCCAAGTGAAAGATTTGTGGGACTCTATGAAGGGACCAAACCTATCCTTCTTATAAGAGACCCACTTGCACTAAATGAGATGTTTTGGAAAAATAGCGATGTATTTTTTTTAAAGCCGTCGACCGTATTCCTACAATATTTAAATAAAACTACTTCTGGCATTAATGATTACGATTTATGGAAAACATTACGGAAGAGGTTCATACCTACTTTAACGAAACATGGCATATCTAAAACTGTACCTCTAGCCAAACAATCTCTAGAAAATTATATCAACTATATAACCAAGCTTATCGAAAACAGCAACGAGCAAAACATTTCCTTGGTACATTATAAATTTGTACCAGAATTTGTTGGATCTATGACATTTGGAAGAGATCTAGGATTATTTGAAGAAGAAAATGTTACTGCAAAAAAATTAAAGAACTACAGCAGAAAGCACGTAGCGCCGTCAAAATTACAAAGCGTGACAATGATATTGCCAATATTTGCAACGATGCTGAAACCTCTCATATAGAGTCCCTGCGATGATGATGATGGTGAAGGCATTTGCTATGCCCACCTGCTAGGTTTTGTTCAAATTGAATATTCTGGGACTTTACAATTTCATAATATGTAGAATTGAATATTTGTACATTATTTCCGTTACAATAACAAATAATTTTCTTAGTTTTTCAGTCTGTTGTGTGAATATTGAAACTTTATTATTGTTTTTTTCTATAACAGTATGTTTATTTTTGCACTATAAATGTTAAAATGTTTCTGAAACGGTGACTTCAGGTTTTCGTTAAAATTAGAATAGTTACCGCCTCCTTGACCTAAGGACTAAATGTTGGATTTACAATTAGGAGGTCCCGGGTTCGATTCCCAGTGGGGGTATCGGTACTCGGTTTGGTTGGTGGTAAACCATTTTTTGTCTGCCTGGCTCGCCACCACCATGTTACCTAAGTCTGCCGCCAAACAGAATTGTTAATAGCACTGTTGTGTTCCAGTATGAAAGGTAGCAGAGCCTTAGTGCCTCTATTAGTTTGAGGCTCCTTGGGTAAGCATGATTTCTATCCAACAGCCTTTTTGTCACTTACCACACGCGTACAGCTAAGCAATGGAATTCCTTGCCGTCTTTTGTGTTTCCTAAGCAATACAACCTGTATAACTTCAAGGACAGAGTGAATAGACTGTTTCTATGCAACCGAGAACCATTCTAGACCACATCGTCACTTAACATCAGGTGAGATTGTAGTCAAAAAGAAGCCTATCGAATGTTTAAAAAAATTCCGTCAGATGAAGGTCAAGTGCAAACCCATACAAAAAACAACTATTTACGAAATTTTATTCAAACCTGCATCGCTAATTTTACTTCCCATTCCGTGAGGTCTCAGTTTTATTAGCCTTTTTAAAGATGGGTAGTAGAATCTAGCTATGTAACAACAATATCTTACTGCGATCACCAATCCGCCTACCAACAGTGTCGTTATATAGGGAGAGGGACAAATGTCCAGCAGTGGACTCATGCAGCCAATCAGGTGTTGGAGGGACGACCCGATACACGTTACACGGCAATGGCAAACTTTTAACACAAACTTGCATCACATATTCTCTTTGCGGCTGTCAGTCAGTCACTTGTAACGCTGAAGTAATGTTTCAAAAACACTTTTAAACATTAACCACTGAATGACCTTCCTTTGTGTTTGCTATTTGAAATTAGTCAGGCATTGTAGCTTTTCTGTACAGAACCCGCGGTGCGCGAGTCTATCTCGCACTTGGCTGGTTTTTGTATTCTGTTATACTACCTATATCACCCACAAACCATTTTTGGCAAATATTTTCAATGTACCGAAAGACACGTCGATTTTCCATAAACAGGTAAGTTGATTCAGGTTTTTTGAAGATATCTTTTTATTCTGTGAACCGATTTTGATGAAATAAAGCTTAGATGTTGTCCAAACTTATGCCTAATTTAATTAATTGTGAAAACCGCACCAAACTTGGTTCTGTAGCTTCGGAGATTAGCCGGTTCAGATAAACAGACAGACAGACAGACAATTTTTTTTAAATGGACTTATTGTACTCTGTTACACTTCTTACCTCATCCTCAATCAGTTTTTGTCAAATATGTTCAATGTACAGATACGTCGATTCTACAGATTTATTATAGTATAGAAGATAGAAGAAGATAGATAGATAGAAGATAGAAGAAGATAGATAGAAGAAGAAGATAGAAGAAGAAGACTGTATTAAAAAATTGTTACATAATATACTGTATCCTTCAAATGATCCCTGGACTACGAAACATCCAAATAACGGGTGGATAACTTCGCGTAGTGTATGCTGTCTCACCGTACGCGCTCGGGTAGGATAGGGCTCGGATAGGGACAGTTACAAAACAATGCAACCTTGAACGCGGCCACGTGGTCTAACCAACAAAGCCTCTTAAAGCTTTCTTGGTACACAAGATGACAGTCAGAAAGTTTCAGGACCAACACGAACTTATTAAGTTTATTTGATACTCGTATTCGAACATTTGTTAATAATCTGATCGATATTATAGATGTTTAGCTCTAAACGTGGAGTATTGTAGTTTGAAAATTGGACATTACATACACAAGAATTGACATTAGAATTGCGCACTGATTATTATTTTCTTGCCATAATAATAGCTTGTACCGTATTGTTCCCCGCGGTATTAACCGCATAATAATAAAAGACCTTTTTTTGGTTTCGTAAAAACAGGGAGGGACCAACTTGCCACTACTGACATCAGATTGGAACTGTTTGAAAAATAAACACATAAAAACAATCCGCGTTTGTCGCCGAAACATTACGATTTCGGTTCAAGGTGACCAAACTGATGTTTTTTTATAGCTGGTGGTAAGATATTATTGTAACTATTTGACTGATTGGATACCTGCTACGTTGCCAGTGACGATCCAGTAATAATTTAGTTTTAGTTTTATCGTGGTTTCTTGCCAAGCAAATATATCAGTAAAAAAAGCAATGGTAGCTCAGGCTGGAATCATTACTTGAACAATCAAGGTCTTAGTTCGATCCTGGCTCGTACCAATGAGTTCCGATTTGTTATGAGGAATTTATGTACGAAATTAAGAAATAAAAATCATTAACATTGGCCTTTCGGTGAAGGAAAACATCGTGAGGAAACCTGCACACTCCTGAGAAGAAATTCAAAGGTGAGTGTGAAGTCTACCAATCCGCACTGGTCCCGCGTGGTGGACTATGTCCCATACACTCTCTGTAGGAGAGTAGGTCTGAGCCCTTGCAGTGGGGACGTATATAGTCTGTTGATGATGAAGAAATATATCCGAGCCAGTGTGTGAATTATATTAACATAGAAATATGGTCTGATTTCGGTATAACAACGACATTTTATATTTTTAGCCAAAAATCTCGTCAACGTCGTAGTGGTGTCTGCAATAGCAGCTTTCCTGTATAACTTCAAGGTGACTCCATCGTCACGGAGCGAGTTGTGGAAGCCAGGACAGCATGGACCTCCCGAAAGTACATCAAAGGGGAAAAAATAACAAAATGTACTTTTCAGTTTATTGAAATAAACTTAGAAATAAGTTTATTGCGTTTTATTATTTTCTTCCCGAACTTAAAAACCAACAAGCGCCACACTGAAGTATCTCTAAGTACAATTCGACATGACATATTTTTTAGCAATTACATATTATTTATTTTTAAATATAGTGGAATAAAATTTGTATGCGTAATAATATTAATATAGATTTTGCGCAAATAATTTGTAAAATATGTGATCTGGCATTGTAATTTTAACATCCTGAACTGTACCATATTTTGTGCAGATAAATATTTCATTTCATAAAGATTTCATTTCATTTCAATTTTTTGCACTGTACAATGCATCAATGAACATTAATTAGTTTCCGCAATGAGATAAGAAGTTGAATTAAGGCTCCCTTTTCAACTGACTTCAAAAAAGGAGAAGGTTTGCAATTCGACAGTATTTAAAAAATAAGTATGTTACGCGATAACTCCGTCACTATGCTCGGAATTTCTCTTCGTGATAAAATCCGGACTGAGAAAATCCGCAGACGAACTAAAGTCTACGACATATCTCGACGAGTCAGTGATCTGAAGTGGCAAATGATAGGCCACATCGCTCGAAGAATGGATATCCGAAGGGAAGTAAAGGTTTTCGACTGGTGACCACGTACCGGGAAACATACACCGGGCCGAACACTAGATGGACCTAGTAAAGCTCATGGCGAATCGGTGGATGCAGGTGGCTCGGGACCGGTCCATGTAGAATACCATAGAGAAGGCCTGATGGAGGCTGATGATGATTAAATAAATGTTTATTTGTAAGAATACATGATGTCGTTGTTTACAAATACGTCAGTACTGTATTCTAACAGGAAGCAAATATTCAAACAATATTTAAAGTAGATTAAACATTAGAATGAAATATAGATGGGTAGCAGATTTAAACATTGGCATATCTATTTGCTTAATATTCGTTAATAGTATAAAAGCTAATACCCAGTCCTAGAATTTGCATTTAAAAGTTTGTGTGATGCACAACATTGAAATCATGTAAGCAATGTAAAAATAATCTAAATGCAATAAAGATAAGTCATTAATTTGCACTAAAATTAGAATAAAATATTATTTCAGTTAGATAATTTTAATTTACAAAAGTTATTGTTTTTGACTACGAGTCGAATCGTGACCATTCGTAACCGTTAAATAATCGTTATTCGAATTTAGTATTCCATTGTCTCAATCACATCGTTGCCAGTGCCTTGAATTTAGTTGTGTGTTTCTTATTTTACAGAAACTATGTTTTTGTGGTTGTTGATTGGTTTGTTAGTATCATATGTGGTGTATTTGTTTAATGTGTACAGTTACTGGCGTCGGAGAGGAGTGGTTGGCCCCACACCCCTTCCACTTGTTGGGAACTACGGCTCGTTGCTTCTAGGCAAGGGTGTCTGTGACATATTGTTTGATATCTACAAACAATATCCAAGTGAAAGATTTGTGGGACTCTACAAAGGGACTAAACCGATTCTTCTTATAAGAGACCCACTAGTCATAAAGCAAATGCTATGGGAAAACGGAGAAGTATTTTTGCTAACGCCAGCGTCTGCGTTGCTACAATCTCTAAGAAAAAGCATTCCAGGTGCTAATCATTACGCTTCGTGGAAAATACTTAGGACAAGTTTCATGCCTACTCTATCGAAACATAACATAGCTAAAACTTTACCTCTAACAGAACCACCTTTAAAAAATTATATGAAGTGTATTGAAAGGCTTATTGAAAAAAATGATGAACAAAACATTTTGATTGTGAATGAGAAGTTTGTGCTAGAATTTCTTGGAGCTATGGTATTTGGGAGAGATCTGGGGTTGTTTAGTGACGAAAATAAAATAGCAAAACAGTTGAACACCTACAACAAACGTTATGTAGGTCAGATACAATTTCAGAGAATGACACTGATATTGCCAATATTGGGTACGATGATGAAACCTCTGATAATGGCTTTGTTTGGAACCTTAATAAAGTTTTACACTGATATGACGGTATCAATCATTTCTGAGAAACAGGATCAGATTAATTATTCAGATATACATGTGAAACCTTTACTTTATTCGATTAAAGAACGTAAAGGAACCCAAAAAATTAAAATAGATAATACCATACACGAATTGACTATAGATGACGAGCATATAGTTAACCATGTAACTGCGACTTGGGCAGGAAACGCTGTAAGCAATAGCAAAGCAATTTCTTATCTACTATTAGAACTGGCACATAATCAAGGAATGCAAGAAAGAGCTCGTGAAGAGATAGATCAGATACTTAAAAAGTATAACGGTCGTGTGACGTTTGCGACGATATCTGAATTGAAATATTTGGAAATGATAACTAATGAGGTTTGGAGGAAATACCTATCACAGGGTTATTTCCATCGCGAAAGTTCGAAATCGTATTTGCTGCCTGGAACGAATATTACTATTGAAAGAGGCACTGAAGTAAATATGTCTTCATTAGGAGTGCATTTCGACCCACAGTACTACTCTCATCCGGAGATATTCGATCCCGACAGATTTTCACCCGAAAATACAGCCAATCCGAAGAATACATCAAAATATCTTTCTTTCGGATATGGTTTTAGAGATTGCATAGGTTAGATAACTTCATTATAATACAAATGTGTGTCTAAATTTCTCTATAGGCCTTAGACTGGTCATTGTAACGTACCATGGAGAATGAATATGTTCAGCACTAGCTTCTGTTGATCATGACTGTTCATTCATTCATATTTGATGTTATTTGTTGCCTGGACCAATAGTGAAAAGATACGCGTGTTCTCCACTGAACAATGTAAAAAATTATGTAATAGATTTTTCTTTCATTATTTTCGTTTTGTTTGTGCTGCATAGTTATTGTATCTTACTTACTAGTACCCATTGAAGAGTTCCACTTTCTACTTCCTGGCTTCATCGCAGCCTTCATGGTGAGCAAAACTCGTCCAACCAAACCAAAAGAGCCCAAACTCGTGGGTTTTACTAGTACTCATTGAAGAGTTTCACTTTATACTTCCTGGCTTCATTGTTAGACCCTTTTCACCAAGTGTACCACTTTTGATGGCCAATACTCGTCAAACCAAACCAAATGAGTACAAACTCGAGGTACTAGTATCTCTTAAAGAGTTCAACTTTATAATAATTCTTGGTTGAATCATTTAACACTTGGGTGAAAATGTCTTAAACGTACCATTCTATTTTTACGTTTAGTTCTCGAAGTGTAGAATTTGAATTATTAATCAATAATTAATGAAGATATTTTAGGAAAATGCGATGTCACTAGCATAGTTTTTGGAAAGGCATAAAAAATTATTGAGAAACAAACTTTGTTTTTGGGGTCAATAAAGAACTGTATGTTCTTCCATTGCACGTGAAATTTGGTGCGAGATTCAGACGAGGACTTGGCCGGTTTTCCAAGTCTGTCTGGATAGCTACCACCTTCTTATCTAAATCTGTCTGGTACTTAATTTAATACTATTGTGTTTACATATTGTATAAATTTTTTTAGCCAAAAATCTCGTCAACGTCGTAGTGGTGTCTGCAATAGCAGCTTTCCTATATAACTTCAAGGTGACTCCATCGTCACGGAGCGAGTTGTGGAAGCCAGGACAGCCTGGACCTCCCAGGCTAGCAGGAAATGTACCAGGGATATGGATAAAAGTACATCGAAGAACCGATCAGTGACGTTCGAATGTATTTCAGTTTCTTCATTATTCATAATAAAGTTCACTCACCAGTTTTGTTTCAACACATTTTTTCTGGCTGAATACCTAACCTAAACCTTGCTTTATTTTTTTATCCCGATCGAGCAAGTAGTTCCCGTGGGATAGGCAAATTATAGTTATAAATAAAGGTTCCGTAGAAAATTCACAAGGGCACATCATTGAATAAAAGTTTTGGGAAAACATAATTGGATTAAAGTGCAATAAATTCGTTGAGGGGTCCGTGTCCTTAAAAGTTTTGGGAACCGTTGATGTGGAGTAATACATGATTTAATGAAATTAATCCGCCAAAGGTAAGTTTTTTAAAAAAAAATTGAGTGAACTCAGTTGAGGCACAAACCTTGAAATTTGAAGGGAATTGGCACGCGGGAAAAGCCACGGGTGATTTACTAGTGCTGTTTTAATAAAACATTATTTAACACACGTGTGGGAGGATCTTTATATACAAACATACATGTAAATAGAGGTTGGGTCCTATTTTCGCCCGAAGCCTGAGTTATGGTAATTCCTGTAATACATATTCGATTAGGGGTCCGCAAACATACAACAAGTCCCAGAATACATTTCTACTCGTCATAAAAAATCCATGAATATCTGAGACTGGGACGCGAGTTACCGAAAACAAGGTTCAGACCGAGTGAAAGAGTGCGAAAACGGTGGTGCTACTTCATTCACACCAAATATCGTTTTAATTTTTGTGGTTTTTCCTCTCGTTTACTCGTTACTCGTTCAATCATATAGTTTCTGATGACTATCTGTATTTATATTATTATTATTTATTATTCATTTATTTCAGGTAACAAAGAACGAAGAAGAGGAAGGAAGAGTAAGTACGAGTATATAAACAACTAGCAGCCCGTCCCGGCTTCGCACGGGGTAGACAATTATTTATTTTTGGAAATTTGGATATAAAACACTTTTTTTCACAAATATTTTTATTTATTAAAAAAATATTATTTATTAATTATATATTTAAAAAAAATTATTTCAGTGCCCCCTCCACCCCGCCCGCCGCGATGCCCGGCGCGCTTTTCAGACTGCATCGCAAACAACGGCCACGGCGCTATGGCGGTTTTGTTTACTGTTTGAATTTTTTAATTCGTAATATCTTTTGAATGGAAAGTCCAATTTAAATAATTTAAAAACTATTTTATAGGTAGTTAAATGGTCTGGACCATAAAATAATTTATTTGGATAAGGATTAATATAAACACATAAATAGCATGGTTTGAATTTGGTTGGCATTTTCATTAATGTTTAAAATGAAAAAAGTTGTTGTAGTGACATAACTACAATAGTTGGACATATGCTACCGCGGAGTTTTTTGTAGACATTATGATGTTCTTCAATATTGATGTACATTATTTTGTTCTATCGCTAATAGTTTCGGCAGCGCATTCGACGAAAGACATTTTAAGACTCATTTTTCTACACCTTCGGTTACATTGTTCAAATTTTACCAAGGATCCCATACCATTACATTACACCATTACATAAGGATACCATTTTTTCAAAATGAAATGTAGCATATGTCAAATTGGAAGAATGTAGCATTCTATTGGTGAAAGAATTTTTTAAATCGGCCCAGTACTTTTTGAGCCTATTCATTACAAACATACAAAAATAGGTACAAATCTTTCCTCTTTATAATATTAGTGTAGATGTAGATAAAATAAAATAAATTTAAAAAAACTATTACACACTACAATATTATTCTACTGTTATTTACTAAGGCACGTTGGTGCCGCTCTGGTGGTGTTGGTCGCTATCCCCCTCTGAAGCGACGGCACACCACGCCCTTCGGCCAGAAGTCCTCTCTCGTTAAGGTCTCCATATCACAGGTTGAGACTCGCACCACGAACGCCTTGAAGTGTGTGGCGTGGCGTGACTCCAGCTGTTCCACCCTTCTTCTTTATGTACTCTGTGACGTTCGGCATGGTGGTAGTGATATGCAGGCGTAACAGGTACACGGCCTTGGTCGGTATTGCAGCTCGCAGCAGGAAGTTGGGACTTGGGACCTACTCATATT
Organism: Carcina quercana; assembly: GCA_910589575.2. Lineage (NCBI taxonomy): Eukaryota > Metazoa > Arthropoda > Insecta > Lepidoptera > Depressariidae > Carcina > Carcina quercana. Next base: position 13,288,840 of record OU342441.1, read on the forward strand.
GAACAACCCCCAATACAAATACAAAAATATTTATTGGATAAACAATTGTGTAACAAAAGTATAGCCATACAGTCTGTCATAGGGGAAGCCCTGTGCGACAGGTGTAGGCTCTCTCTATGGATGACATTTTTCTTTGTAGTTTACAATATTTTTAACATTTTTTAAAAAAACATGCTTTACAGGTAGGGTGAGTGTGTGTATGTGTGTGTGTGAGTGTGTGTGTGTGTGTTTAGGGGGCTGCCAATATTATGATTGTGACCATTCTTCAAGAAGCAGGTTTTACTTTAATTATTTTAAGGTAGTTAGTAAGTCTTCAGTGTCATTATACTCAAGAGTTTTGAGCCACTTTTTTTTTATCAGTTTACTTGTGCTTGAGGGGAGAGGGTGGAACATAAGAATTTTGTTAATTTTATTATAGAGATAAGGGACAAGGAAAGGAAGTAGTGTTGGTGATGGCTAAAGGAAGTACTACAGCGATTAGTTTTTGACACTTGGTAGTTTCTCCTTTTTGTGTTGTGCAGGTATTTATCAAAGGTAAGGGTTTTGTGATGTTTCGGAGAACGGAACGGAACTTCTCAAATACCAAGACAGCGGATTTATTGTGGTTCTTATGTTAATATCAAACCCAAATTACAAAATACAGGTTGAGCTATCATGTCCGGCACGACACAACTCATCATCGCCATTTAGGAAAACACCGAAAACGCTCACAGCGACATCTCTCGACGACACCACCTAGCCACTTCGTAATGCCGTTGTACACATATTAATAACCATCCTAAGTCACTCGGAAATTTGGATCATCACTCCCTTCGATGATGTAAATTTGGAAAAGTGAAGTTTTTATAAATTCTACTCCTAACGGAATGAAAAATGGTGATAAGTTTTCATGGGCAGATCATTTTAGATACTACATTGAAAAATCTTCGATCCAGCTTCCGATTTAGTCTTCTTAGACCCTCTAGTCAAGGCTAAACACCAAAACATATTTGAACTAAGATAATTGGCGAAAAAAGCTAGAATACTGAAATTGTGATTCTACAAAATTGTAGGGACCGGGCAACACTATTCATCTGAGTACCAAAGTCAAGTAAGGTTGTGTTGTTATAAACCTTTATACCCGACTGCGCTAGAAGTAGGTTATGTTTTCCGAGAGTATTTATGTATGTATAATTGTTTGGCACGCTCTACGACCTGTACGGCTCGAAGGATTTTAGCTTGAGAGCAATTATAAAGTAGTGTTATAATAATAAAAACATAATAGCCATTCAGTTGGAGACAAATTCATTCTCCAACAATAGACACCGGTTGGAGTCCCGATTTGAAGAGAGTGTGACTCTCTGTACTTTTCATCTCTACGGAGAGCTGATTGAACAGATGCACAGCTTGGGACCGCGCGTAGCGGTGCGTCCCGTTTAAATCTTTCTTTGGCAAATGATTTTATTGATCATTTTTTTATTTTGACTTTTTAAAACTTTGATTATTTATAATTAGGTTACTGTATATAAGTGAATTTGGCTTAGTAGGCCCAGATATAAATAAATTGCCTGAAACGATAACCGTTGACCGTAAAACTAATGTCTATTCAGGTACGAATTCCCAAGATCGATGAGAAGGGAGGACGCGAAACCAGTTGGAAACCGATTTTAATCTGATGCGCTCGCATCCACTTCTGTACGTAGCATGTACTGTGAAAACTATTATGTTAATTATTAGGTTAAATGTGAGAACTATTAATAAGCCCCTCCACCTTGTAAGCACCATATTTATTGCAAAAAAAATTTAATTTCATTTCTATAGACATCTTATTAAATGTTTGTAATTGTAAGTTTGAATGGGGAAAATAGATTTGTCAGTTGATTTCTGGAGCAGCATTTGCCACATTTGATCATTCATCTTGCATGCAGACATCGATTTTACAGAATCTAGCGTACTGGTGATCACAGTAAGATGTTGTTGTTACGTAGATGGTGCAGCACATCTCCTGAAGCTGAGCTTGATGCTGTGACATAATGATCGTAGCGCCGTAATTAATAAAGAGAAACAGTTGGCGCATAGCGGAAAAATATTGATCTTATATCACTGACATTCTTCCAGTTGTAATCCCGTTTACAGAGGGTGGGTATTAGAAAACGAACAAAATGATACCGATACCATAACGAAAGCTATTGGTACCAAAACAATACAGCTCCTCAATCCCTAAGAAGGTCGCATGACTGCCTGCTATAAAAGAATCAAGTGGAAAGGGAATACAGCAACATTCTTTAAGTTTCTACGCACGAAAAAAACTAATCGAAACTTGCACGTGATTCCCTGAGCTTTTCAACATCACTTAAGTTATCTACGAGTAGTTTGGTAAAACGGTACTATAGACTCTATTGTATTTATTGATATAATAATTTCATTAGTCTATCACATACATGTATAATGTGTTTATGTCTCAGGCTGTATTATATACTCATACACAAGTATCTGTTCTCTCCTTCCCACGCACGTCACACACTCTCTGGCCTCGTCAGAACACCAGCGCTGTGGCCTCACTGCAGCACATGCTGAGACGAGTCCATTTTAGCAGCACACTACAACACAAACAAATGTTATGTATCATAAAGATTCAATTTTTGTTCATCAGTTCTAAGTATTTTTGTTTACTTAGTTTTGTTTTTGTTTTTCGTAGTTTAGTTTGATATATTTTTTACTGTGTTTTTTTATGTGTATTGTGTTGTGTGTGTTCTTAAATAAAGTTGTGTCTATGTCTATTGCAGATAAGAGCATAGCAAAAGTGATGGCTCTACGGCTTCAATTTAACCGCCTCCGTGGCCTAATGGCTAAATGTTGGACTCGCAATCCAGATGTTCCAGGGTCGATTCCCAGTACCTATCGATACTCGGTTCGGTTAGTGGTTTCTCACGTTCTATGGCCGCCTGGCTAGCTACCACCATGCTATCTAAGTCTGCCACCAAACAACAGTGTTAGTGGTATGAAAACTAGCAGAGCCAGCGCTTGATTAGGTTAAGAGGGAATGCTGGTGTCAAAGCGCCCATACAAACGTAGTACAGTTATATTTTGAGTATTAAGCTATGAAAATCTATGAAATTTTCAAGACACAATCTAGAAACAAATATCTGTGACGGTGGTGAGTCAGATTTTCGTTTAAATATATACTTCCAGAGTTACAGGGCGTCAAAGAATTGTATTTTACGGTAATAAAAAGCCCCAACTTTGAACCTGATTTACAAGAGTATGAATCAATTTAGAACAATTTGGAAAAACCACCGACATCTGAAATTGCATTAGTATACTGTATTAAAAAATGGTTACATAATATACTGTATCCTTCAAATGATCCCTGGACTACGAAACATCCAAATAACGGGTGGATAACTTCGCGTAGTGTATGCTGTCTCACCGTACGCGCTCGGGTAAGATAGTACTCGGATAGGGACAGCTACAAAACAATGCAACCTTGAACGCGGCCACGTGGTCTAACCAACATAGCATCTTAAGGCTTCGGAGTGCGCACGCTTACTATCCAACGGCCTTTATCGTTACTTACATCAGGTCTTACCATCAGGTGACATGAAGGCCAAATGCAAACCTAACGTACTATAGAGGAGGTCTATGCACAGCTGGACATTTTTCAGCTGCAACAGCTGATGATTAGAAGACGGAATAAATCAAATAAAGGGACTTGCATCTAGGGGCAGTTCCTCACCTTCGGGCCCATTGTATACCTGAGTTTGATACCGGCTACAATGTACAAAAGGGAATCTTTGCCAGTTTCATGACCAGAGCAATGAGTACAGTTTTGTCTTTGATATTCATTTAGATACCTTATTCTTTTGAAAATTTGTACACTGTTATAAATAAACGAAACGTTCCGCGAATGCAAGGCGCCAAGGCCTGGTCTTGTACACATATAATTTTAAAAGGCCATTATCAAATAAAAGTGATTTAGTTAACATTTTTGTATAATTTGTTTGCACAAAAACGTATAAAACGCACGCAACAGGTAGGACTTGACGTTGAAAACAAAGATGGCGTCAATAAAATGACATTTGACGCTGTCACTTAGTACAAAAAGAATGATTTTGTACAATTAAAATAAATGTTAAAATGAAATTATAGTATTTTTCTTTACATATATAGATTATTACTTGATTTTTTAAATAGTGTACAAGTGCAGGCCGAAGTTGAAACATGCCTTTATTCTTATTCTTAATGTACTATTTTCTTTTAAAAGTCTGTAGAAGTAAATATGCATATTTGGTATTGAATTCAGACAAAGTTGAGTCGGACTCCGGGTTCTGACTACAGCGTCTTAGCAATTAATAAGTTGCAGGTGGCTCGGGACCGGTCGATGTGGCGTGCCATGAAGGAAGCCCATGTCTAGCAGTGGAAGTTTTCCTGCTGATGATGATGAATTTATGCTAATGGGGATGAAGTAAGAATATCACTGAAGTAAGAAAGTCACTTGCAGTCTTTAAAAATCATAAAAGACTCTACTAAATAAAATAAGTAGTTGTGTTATTTTATGAATTAACATTTATGAATTAACATACAAAACAACAACAGTCATACAAAATTATTGATCAGCCAGTGCTTAAAATAGGACTGAAAGTCCTGTAGCATAAGCACTGGCTAGCACGTTGATACAACCGACAGACATTCAATTTTAAAGTGTGTACTCGACTTTAGCACACATCCAATCAATGACCGTCCGCCGTTGCCGCGCCGACGATGATCAATTTTTTTTTTAAAGATCTACCTTCGATTTGTTTATGTTCGCACATATATTGAGATGTTTAAGTCAAATCTGTATTTCTTGTAAGTGATTTGTAATCTTTTAAGAAATAAAATAATCAAACCGTAAATATCATGAGGCAAAACCACCACAACTCTCTTATTAGCAAGAAAAGGACGGAACGTAAGTTTCGTCCTTTTCCTCCTCATTGCCAACAATGGAATATCTCGTAAATCATGCAAGGAGCGTTATCATAGGAAAACGTGTCTGATCAGACGTATCACGGTGCCGGATGAATTTATTGTGACAAACTATGGTTAGAAGAGCTTGTTTTGAGGTAATATATTCTGATACTATTGAATACTCGTATGTCAGTGCTCAATAACAACTTATTGTAACGCTGTAAATATTTATGTAACTGTTTCTTGACATTTGAAACGAACTCAAATGCGAGAAACGTTTTTTAATAACATCAAGACTTTAGTTATAATTTCATGATATTGTTATTGTATCAGACTTTGTAAATCTTGTAGTATAATTAACGCATTCAAAAAGAATTGGAACAGACTTCAATGCTTATCCTTAATCTGGGTAAATTTATATGGAACCACCGCTGAAGTATGGTCTCCCAAACAAAAAATAATCATCAAAATCTATTCATAATTGGAGGAGTTATCACGTAACTTAATAACCAAAACATACAGTAGATTTAAGAACCTCCTCCCTTTTTGAAGTTGGTTAAACAAAGAATAAACCCGCGTCTTCGTACCAGCTGACCTGGAAGTGAATAAACTCACGCACTGGTTTATTCAAGATTTATTGGACAGGCATTCATAAATTGCTAGATTTATGCCTCCTCATGAAGCCATGGTGCAGATAATAAATTGTTATTGATCATAACCTTTGTTATTTTGAACACAGGTATATGTTTTTCCCACACAAGATTTTAGTATAAGGTATAAGTTACCTTTTGTAGTGTTAAATAACTATAACCAGAGAGACTTACCAGCGTTCTTTGTATCCCAAGCAACACACTACAGCTGAATAATTCTTGAATTATAATAAAAACGGCAAATGTTAGCTGAATTCCCGTCTATGTAACTTCTTTATAGACTTTGACTACTCTTTTTTAAAAGCAATTTGGGCACTTTGCTGACGTAATAGCTAAAACAAAGCATAAATAATTCACGTAAAAGCCTTCAAATATTTTTACCAAGAATTCAGATATATTATTATATATTCTACGCCTACGACTATAAATAATAAGTCAGGAAAGGTAACTGCGTTAAAAATGCTACAACAAAAGTCGTGTACAATTAGGCGGGGCTTAAATGTCGTGTACAACGCGTGATCAGTCGGCCATTGTTCTTGCAAGCGAGCACACGTCCAATCTCCGCGTCCGTTTTCTTCATCTAGAGCTGCAAATCATCATACCAGGATGTGCTGTGCTGTTGTAAGTAGTAGCAAAGTTATAATTAGTGGCTCTGTGAGCTGTATTCGTTGAGAGTACAGACTTTGCCTCACAGAGACAGTCAGTCTTTTTAAATGTCGACGAAATTAAGGCTTAACTAACACCTAGTACAGATTTATCGCTAAGATGATTGACTTTTTTGACTTTATCCACTACATTTTTACTCCGTAACTCATCTAAACTTTCAAATAATAAGAAACCGTATCGAAATCGGATATCATATGGAAGAGATATCCAGTACCCACTTTTTTACCACTTTTTGGAAGAAGTACCCCACCCCTCCAATCAAAAATCCCCGACGAATAAATATTCTAAAAATTTGTTTCACCTATATACCATTGAGAAATGCAACCTGTATATAATGACGAAAACACACAAATAGTAGCTTTATGGGCATAAAGATAAAGTTAAGTAAGTAAGTAAAAGATAAAGTAGTCGAAAAGAAGACCTTCGTTCGCTTCGCTGCCTCGGGCCAAAAAATGTTCAAATTCGTTATCAAACCGATATGGTCAATTTTGTGCAAGATGAATTCAGAAGTTTTTGCACCTAAACTAGAATATATTTTTTTTCTTGATGAAATATTGAAATGTAAATCGATAAAGGCCAAAGGACAAGAGTGGCATCCATACAGTCCCACCATCTTGAAAATCCATGATTTTGTGGCTGCAGTCCAATCTATAGAAGGCATAAAAATAAACCTAAAATGTATTTCAGTAAAATGTCTCGAATCCGAGATATAAATGGTCAAACTTAAACTGGAAACATTGAATATCTCAATGCCAAAGCCAATGGTAATGATTTTTATAATTCGTACATAAATTTCACATAACAAATTGGTATGAGCCAGGATCGAACCCAGACCTCGATTGTTCAAGGACTGGTGCACTACCCGACTGAGCTACCATGGCTTTTTTGACGTGACAACGTCTTATAAATTGGTTTGCCGGGTGACACTTCAAGAAACTGCGTTACGCTCCGCTCACGTTATGCGCTCACAATGAGAGCGAGTGAGAGGCACGCGTCCCTTCCACTCGGGCATGGTTAGCCCGCCTAAGAGCGAGAGAGACAGACATAAAAAGTGAAAGGCACGCGTCCCTGAATGTCGTTGTCACGTAAAACTTTCGCCCGTATACCGACTTTACAGGCAACAAATTTTTTTGCAAAGTGTAAATCGCTCATGAATAATCTGTTTGATGTTGCGAGAGGCTCATATGTAACGGTAAGCTTAAGCCGGTTGACGATGTTGAATGAAGTCACCCGTATTATAGCAGTCGTAGCAAGTAAGTTTTAGTGAAGCGAAGGAGAAAATGGAGCTGATCTAAACGTCACTTTAGTCTTAATTAAGTGCGGAGTGGTGGGGACGCCCGCGGGCGAGGAACCAAGCAATAAACTTACAACAGAGCAAACATAATGAACAAGTGGCTCTCAAACTATGTTCAGTTGTTTCCGAATCCTCTCGGTAACTCCGTCACTAGGCAGCTGTAATATATTCCATTTAGCACCACCACAATGTCTTAAATTAAATGAATCTTAAGTTTGCCTGGAATAGATCGCTCTTTGGAATAAATGTCATCTGTACAATGTAGTTCCTTTATTGTCTTCTTTTTGTTTCTTTTGGTGTACGTCAGTCACATCAAATACAAAGTTATTTATTTTTCTGAAGTAGATTTTTACAATTATGTGGTGTTCAAATTAAAATTGATGAGACACTCCTCGTCTTAGATATAAAAATATACATTTAGGTCAAATTTTCAAATTAAAAAGCGAAACATAACTCATTTACAATATACATTATTTTTATCTAAATAGTGCCTTGCGACCTTTATACCTCGGGGAGTAGCCAGTGCCAAGTCTTCATGGCTGCATGGAGCTGGACACAGTGAGCACTGTAAGTAGGTGATCAACAGATGATATATAACAGTTTTAAAACATGAGGCTTACTCCCGTGCCGTTTGACATGCCGTGTGATCTCGGCTTTAGAATATAGCCACCCGTAACCTACCTACTAAGCTAACCAGATTCGATCGTGGCTCGTACCAATTAGCTCCAATTTGTTATTGGAATTTATTTATTTACATTTATTGAAATGATAAAGGAAGGAATCGGTGAAGAAAAACATCGTGAGGAAACCTTCACACTCCTGAGAAGAAATTCAAAGGTGAGTGTGAAGTCTACCAATCCGCACTGGGCCCGCGTGGTGGACTATGGCCCATACGCTCTCTATAGGAGAATAGGCCTGAGCCCCTGCAGTGGGCACATATATAGGCTGTTGATGATGATTATGAAAAATTAAATTCAACTTTATCTGCAGGGTTATTCGAAGGGTTATTAGGAGCGGAAGTTTGAGCGCCGCTGTCCCAACACAAACAAACATAGCAATTAACAACATAATCACAGTCCAATTACCGATACAGATAACTAGACGTTCCCACGAGGCGTCGGTCTGAGGTCTAGACATAGATCTGCCTGCGAAACTCTTTGTGGTGAGTTTCAAGTTGGTGGAAACGTTGAAATGTTACAAAATGGCTGCGGCTATGGGAAAGTTCGCTTTCTACGCCCAGGGGGACCACCCGAGGACTGATTCTAGTGTATAGCTGAAGCCCCCATGACCAGACACTCTCCAAAATATGAAATAGCTTTGTGTTATTTTTACTGTGCCTCTGACATAGGTTTTTGACGATGCGTTGCAGGATATTTAAACACGGTGACAGAATAATTACTGACGAATGTCTGTTGATTTTGAAGAGCCACGGTAGCTCAGTTGGGTAGAGCGTCAGTCCTTGAACAATCGATGTCTGGTTTCGATCCTGGCTCGTACCAATGAGTTCCAATTTGTTATTTAGAATTTATGTACGAATGATAAAAACATTACCATTTGCTTTTGGGGTAAGGAAATAATCGTGAGGAAATCTGAACACTCCTGAGGTGTGTGTGAAGTCTACCAATGCACACTAGGCCCACTGGTGGATTATGCTCCATACACTCTCTGTAGGAGAGTAGGTTCCAGTGAGTCCTCTGAGTTATTGCTCCGACAATGATAATTTTTTCTTCGGACAAAAATACAATGGACTTTTATAAAACGACAATGTATATTTTGTGTTTCACGACACGTTTTTGGAGACGTTTATCGGCTCCTGCCCGTCTCGTCATAGAAAATAGTCCAAGTATAAGTAGACATAAAATAAATTTACGATTTACTTCATACAGGGCTCTAGGACTTTAGGGGTCACGACACAACCCCTTTGACCGACCCTCAATGGGGTCAATGAACGTGGCCTTTATCTCCGCGCCTGATCAATGATCCGGGCTAGCTAAATTTACGACCATATTTATACCACTAATGAGTTCACTCAAAGTTTAACATTTCGTTCACCAAAATGAGACTAATTAAAACTTGATCAAAGTCAATCTTAAATTCTCAGCTACGCGTAACAAATAAAGATCATTTAATTTTTAATTAAATAAAAAACCTGACTGATGGATATTGTTTTTTTGTTAAATATTTAATGGATTTGGCTTTTATCTTAAGTGACTAAGTGATGATAAGGCCGTTGGAAGGGAAGCGTGCGCACCTAGAAGCTTCAAGCTAACGAGTAGCTCTGCTACCTTTCATACCGGAACACAACAGTTCTTCTTAGCCAGGCGAATATAGAAATCGCCATACCACCAACTAAACCGAACACCGATAGGTAAGGTCAATGGTAATTAAGTCCGGGTTCTACGGATTGTTAGTCATACCGTGTAGCCATTACCGCGATGTACGTTACTGCGAAAGTTAGCCATCGCGACGTACTTCATAGCGAAAGATCTCTACCTTGATGTACGTTCCTGCGAAAGTTTGCCATCGCGACGCACTTCATAGCAAAAGATCTCTACCGTGATGTACGTTCCTGCGAAAGTTTGCCATCGCGACGCACTTCATCGCGAAAGTTCTCTACCGCGATGTACGTTACTGCAAAAGTTAGCCATCGCGACGTACTTCATAGCGAAAGATCTCTACCGTGATGTACGTTCCTGCGAAAGTTAGCCATCGCGACGTACTTCATAGCGAAAGATCTCTACCGTCATGTACGTTCCTGCGAAAGTTTGCCATCGCGACGCACTTCATCGCGAAAGTTCTCTACCGCGATGTACGTTACTGCGAAAGTTAGCCATCGCGACGTACTTCATCGCGAAAGATCTCTACCGCGATGTACGTTACTGCGAAAGTTAGCCATCGCGACGTACTTCATCGCGAAAGATCTCTACCGCGATGTACGTTACTGCGAAAGTTAGCCATCGCGACGTACTTCATGGCGAAAGTTCTCTACCGCGATGTACGTTACTGCAAAAGTTAGCCATCGCGACGTACTTCATGGCGAAAGATCTCTACCTCGATGTACGTTATTGCGAAAGTTTACCATTGCGCGCTTTCGCGACAATGTGTAAACTTTCGCATTAACGTACATCGCGGTAATGAACTTTGCAACTATAATGTAAACCCACTATTAGGCAATAAATGGGGCTAAAACTGTGAATCTAAAATACGTTAATCAGTCAGTCAGAAAATGGCACCAAATACACTGATCACACAGTCATGCATCGTAACTACGTTACTATTATTTCGACCAGTAGCAATAATATAGTGCTTGGATACTTGAGAAAACTTTCCCGAACAAAAACACTGCGCTTCAACCATCAGCCAACCACCCAACTGACAGAGATTATCTCAGAACAAAGTGGGAACAGTTTACAGAACTTGTTACGTTGACGGTCGATTTTCTGTCCGACCGTCTGTCATTTCTGCCCGTGCTTGCCGTCACTCGGAATAATCTGGTGGACAGGGATGGATTAAGTTGGAAACGGGGGCCCACTTAAGGTTGTTTGAGTGACTTGAGGACAAATAAAGTATAGGTGATACTTTTAAAAGGCCAATATATAAAGCCGATATAAACGAAATAATCATGTATAAAGCATTGAGTTAAAGATTTTGACAGCTCTGTGCCTTGAAATGGAACCTAAAAAAGAGATCCGTGAAAAAAAACACGCAATTTTTTTAAAAAAAATCATCCTTTTCCCAAACCTGCTTGATACCCGCCACTCTGAGAGCATCAATCATTATTCTATTCAATGAACTCCCCGTACAATTTAAAACAATCACTAGCCCAAAATAATTTATTATTATTTATTGAGAAAATGCTATTACAGTATACTCGAATATACATCTGATGTAATTGAATTATTTTTTAAATTTTTTGACATTATATACATAATTTAATTTTAATACTAAGCTATTTAGAAGGATAAATGTCAAATACAGTTATTATTGTTACTGTGGCTAATAAACTGAACCTTTTAATATCCACCTGGTTCATAACATGTACAACACAATGTAGTAAGATACATGTTTAATAGCTGAGTGAAAGAAGAAAATATACCATCAACACACATCCGCTTTGGTAAAAACAAAAATGTCTTCCAAACTTAGCCTGTAGATATATTATATAATTTCGAGGGCTTGGCAATAATACTGTTGACTTGTATTACACTGACTACGCTTTCTGTGTTCACTAACTCGCATGACAAACTTGGATTTGTTTAGCAATGCAATAAAAGTACATAAAACTTCCACTGAAGAATTAAAATTATCGTAAACCTTCGGATGACATCATCAAGATCCCGATCATCACAATGAAGCCAAATCATCAACGCTCATAATATCCCGTGATCCAATGTTGGCTCAAGGTTGCATTAACCGGTCGGCTGTGATTCACTGGCTATGGTTGGTGGGTTTTACTTTTCCCATTCCAGAGCGTGTCACTGCTGTACAAATTGCATCCCCCGGTGTGCCGTTTGACCGGAACAGGCTTGACCTGTCTGGGTGTGGTGCCTATCATCATCATCATCACAGAAGAGCTTATCCAATTAAATTTTTGCGTCTCTATGCTTGCGTAATGTCTGTCAATGTAACGGGGGGTACGCCCCATATAATGTTGCCTGAATCCGTCCCTGCAGCGAGGATACCGTCCTATTTCCGTGGACAGGGAAGCGGTTACCCTCCCATTCGTCAATGTCACTACACCTGTTGGTGCTTGGTGCAAACTTATCAGAAATGACACCACGTTTTTGGTGCTTAACAATCCAGGAAAGTTCAGCTCACCTGAAAGTGACGATACAATCGGAAGCGTGATACACTACATTTTAAACATTTACAGTCACAATACAGTGCTACGAACACTGCTGTCCAGCTAGCTAGGAGGACGTAGAAAATTTCCTACTACGAGTACCAACCAAACCAAATACTGATAGGTCACCGTTAGATTATGAGTCACGGATCGGAGTCCAACAGTTTTTTTATGTATGATGGTTTTGTATTTGACCTTCTTGTCTGATGGTAAGTGACGATAAGGCCGTTGGATGGTAAGCGTCCACCCAGAAGCCTCAACCTACTGAGGCGCTGGCTATTCTACGTTTTTATAACCGGAACACAACGGTGCTGTTACCACTACTGTTTGGCGGCAGATTACGGTAACATGGCGGTAGCTAGCCAGGCGGACGTAGAAAATTGTCCTACCACCCCAAACCGAATACTGATAGGTCAATCAAACCTGGGACCCAAGGATTGTGAGTGCAACAGTGTATTCACAAGGCTAAGGAGGCTGTTATCGTTCTCACATCAGTGCTAAAAAATCATAAAACTTCTAACTTACGCCACTGCCCAATCGGTAGTGTCTGCCAAAATCCGTTTCACATTAGTTACCTCATTGTGCTAATGTCAGACACACACTTAGCCACGGACCTGACGTGCGAGCAGTTTTTACTTCCTTTCTCCAGCTGAAAGCTGGCGTTACGAACGATTCCTTACACGATTTCCTGTTAGGAATTGCGGTATCATTGCCGAGATTTATCCCTCACGCTCGCACCTGGTCATTACGTTTTTACGAAGTCTTCCTTCCCATCAATTGAAACACATTGAATAGGATTAATGAGACCGCTTCCGTGGCCTAGTTCCTGCAATCAATATTGTCAGGGTTACGAGCATCAGATGAAAGAAGTATCTCTGTCTGTACCTCTGTCACATCTGGCTATCGCAGCAACTACTAATGCTATGGGTAAACGAACAGTGAACCACAGATGCCGCAAGAGAAAATATAAAACGAAGTCTAGAACGGCTGGACCGATTTTCATGGTTTTTGATTTGTTGTATTTGTCTCGGTCTAGAATAGTAGAATAATTATTAAAAATTGCTTAAATTCACAAAAATAATATAATTTTTTTATACATTCACGAACTAACAAAAAGTTTTAATTATTTAATTAATTTTTTTGCAGAGCGATAATTGAAAGGCCAAGGAGCATTTGGAGTACATTCCAAAGTCCACGCGGGCAAAGTATCAATAAATATATTTTGAATTTCAAAGTGGAGTCACTAAGTCAAGTGTTATATCGTATGAGAAGGTCTTATTTGTGTATTCTGAAACAGCTTTTACACCAGATGTTTCCAAAATAACACGCTGGACACTTCAAACAAATGTCAAAATATCGGTTCCTATTCCCATACATCGAACAGCTGACGTCTGTATACACGCAAACGTGTGAGTGAAATCGCGCGAGCCATATTACTGCGTCACTTTCTTGCTGGGAGGAGGAGTAGTTTTATACGTAATTCTGTGCCAAAATGTAAATATTACAGGAAAACCTAAGCGATGTATGTATATATGTATATAATATACTGAATGCATGAACACAGGACACGAAACGTGGTGCCGGTAGCTGTGAACGGTGAACGCAGTCATATCCCAACTCACTGAGCACCCCGCACTGTGATAGAAGGATGGCGATACACCGGGCAGTGGGCAGGTACATTTATATAAATTCGACTTCTCATTTCATAGGAGTCGTCGTCAATGTATCGCTTGTTTATTTTTAATGCATCAGGCATCCAGATTTTATAAATTACATCCCGTAAAGTAACCTCTATGGCCATATCCCGCAACACACACACGCACGCACGCGCGCACACGCACACACGCACTCCACGTGCTTGTGTATACCAGAGACAAGAATCCCGTGCGGGGAGACCTGGTTACCCATAGCACAGGCCTCGAGCTTAGTTTGGGAACCAGCTCTCCCACAACTACTATATTACTTGTATAAAATATATAAAAAATGTAACTAGATATATGATGTTGTGGAGAGAGGAAATAAAAAACTATTTTATTTTATTTTTTATTTTCTCATCAATCTCTTATGTATTATAAAAGTGAATCAAGTTTGTCTTGTTTTTTGGGTTCTGTTCCCGATGGGTAAACAATGAGACTCGATTACTAAGTATCCGCTGTCCGTCCGTCCGTCTGTCATCGGGCTGTATCTCATAATCCGCAACAGGTAGACAGTTGAACTTTTCACAGAATATTTCTTTTTGTTGCCGCTGTAACAAAAAATAATAATAATAAATTATTTCATTAAATAACGTTGAAATCGCCACTTTAAAGATTACAAACTGTTAGCATCTAACGTTAGTGATTTCGTCAGGCGCATTCATTAAAGCATTGTTGTTACTTTATCTGATATTTATTATTTTAAGTATGCTAATTATTTCAATTCTGTACGGAACCATCGGTGCCTTTTTAATAGGCCAAAAGATAGTCGGACTAGTGCACTAAATTTTGTATCCCAAGAAAAGAACGGTACTGTATTATAACCATGAAATTAAGTTTGTTTTTCCGACCGCATAACCAAGTTTGTTTGACCAGTTTTTCGGTTATTTCTCAACAACTGTACTAAACTTAAGCTTAAAACAACCACTTAGGTCGTCCTGTAATATTTACAAGAATTTCTGTCTACGGTATTACTTTAAACTTTTTTCTGGGAAATTACATAACCCGCTAACCCGTATGTCCTCTATAATGATTTAACACGTGTACATAATAACTTTGTCATTTTCAACTCCAGCTGTACATCTTTTCGCAAGTCTATGTGTGATATCATCTCTTTTTTTAGTACATAATTAATCAGTATTCTTTGTTTGTTGTATTTATAGCGTAAATAAGTTTCATGTCTACTTAAATTTGTATGTATCAAGTAATTTCTCTTTGTACACATTCTACTGGACTACAGTCTCATTTTTATAATTCTAAGCTGTAATTGTCTGTAATCTGTTATATTATGTGTGTAATATATATTTTTTAAATCACTCCGAATGCGCCGCTGTCCTAAAGCTTTCGCTTCACTGAAGCCTACACAAGTTTTCAGTGTCGTCCCGCGCTCGGTCCGCGCCACTCGCTCGCTCGCGCCGGCTTTGTGCTCAGTGTGTGTACAGCTTTATTTGTTGTGAGTGCTATGTGGATTGTCATTTATGTTGAGCTCTGGTGAGTGGGAGCCTGGTTTTTACTAGTCTTATGTATTTTTTCTATTACGTGCATAATATTTCACAGAGAGAGGAAAAACATAGCGCACGACTTTCAAGCTTTTCAAAAGTGGTTTGATACAGTGAGTCCTGGCTCCTGTGGTGACTAAGAAGATTCCAGAAGACTACTTACAGTTTAGGAATCTACTTATGTATCACTCAAGTCTTTCTTAATCACCAATCAGCCTGATAGCATGAGGTGATAGAGGCCAATGTCCATAATATAGAATCCATAACCAGCGCCTGCCTAACTTGACTGATAGCACACTCCATCTTACGTCCTTATGTCAGATAAATTAAAATAATTGGCAAAGAGCGAGTCGGACTCGCATGGAAATTACAGAATTTAAATTTAGACATACCCTAAAATATATATCAAATCGAACAATAAAAACAGAAACCAACTACGAGTAATAATCATAGCCTGAACTATGTCTAAAATTGGCGAATAATTTTTATAGTAGGTGTAGATTTGGCTTAATGACATCACTGAATCTCCTGCCAGTGTAACACAGGCTTTAATCAAGGTAATGGTATAGATTAAGGCGCTGACTATAGCCAATGACCTTGAGCGTTTGGATTTTTAGCTACGATCGCAAACTCTTTCGATAACGTCGCGCCATACGCGTACGGTAAAATTGTGTACTAATAAGACTTCAAGTGCGTCAGGAACAGAACATAATAAGACGAGATAATGAATCACCAAAAAGTCAAACAAATATTTATCTTCTTTTTTTGGGTTAGGAATTGAACAAAACATTGAAAAATTAAAGCAGAATTACGTATCAACAATTTAATGATCTTTATAATTTTTTTATGTATTTATATTTTTTATTATTATTGTAAATTAGTATTTATTTCATCCCTTCCTTCATAGTTTCTCTAGTAGACAGCATGTATTTAAATTTTATTTTGTTTATTATATGGAGGTCAACTTTATGCTCTTTACGTACTTACTACACCAAAGGGGAGACCTCATTATTCCAAAATCCAAGTTTGTTTCAAGATTGTTGTTTTTTCATAGACTTATGAAAGTTTTAGAGTTTTATATCCATATAAATTTTCAGATTTTTTCAGATTCCAGACAAATTTTTTTCATAGACTTATGAAAGTTTTAGAGGTTTAACGTTAAAAATCATACATTTTAGAAAATAAACCACAATTTACGCATGTAACTTTAAAAAATGTTCCATATTGCATATTTTTTAATCACCGTTTTTTTATGTGTTAAAAGTTTGTTTTAATAATATTTAATATTTCTCCCTCTTCAGAACAATACCAAGTAAGTACTTACTCACGTCACGTGTAAAAGTAGAGAATAAAAAATTAATTATAAAAAGTATAAGAGTCTCATCCATTAAACCACATAATGTGTTAGTAATATGCAACAACTTTTACTATGGGGACAACTCGACAAAAAAAATCTGCTATTTTATACAAATCGTCCTACTCGACCAAAATGTATAAAAAATTCTAAAAGCACAACCATAGAAAGACCAAGGTGTGGCTGTAGAGAAAATGGAATGTCGCAATCATTTATTGGATAACTTCTGCAATAAAATGCAAAATTTACAAACTGATACACGTTACTTGATTAGTCACAGGAAAATATTTACAAAGACGAAAATCATGAGCATGAGATCTGTCATTAAGAAAGCAATATTAAAAAACAAGTCAGATGAAAGCCCTGATAT
Source organism: Carcina quercana (assembly GCA_910589575.2). NCBI lineage: Eukaryota > Metazoa > Arthropoda > Insecta > Lepidoptera > Depressariidae > Carcina > Carcina quercana. The sequence goes on from OU342441.1 coordinate 13,306,136, forward strand.
TGAATTACTATTCGATGGCATATTATTATCTCACCATCATGCCTTTGGCAACCACGCCAAATGCAAACCATACTTTTGTAATATATGTGGTGAGCAAGAAAATGTTGAAAAAAAATTTTCACTAGTTCTCTTTGGCAGAGAATTTGTATTTTGACCCAAAATATAGCAGGCCATGCTCGAAGCCTTATTCATGACGTTGACAGTAATGTCGTTGAACGCTATCACAGTGTCATTGCCAAATATATAGGTGGAAAAAGAATAAATTTTTCTTTGAAACAGTCGTACGCAGCAAGATGTCATGCTGCGGCTTCATCATTCAATACAAATAAACCTTTATGTGGGTTATACAAAAAAATTGTAAACAATAGTCCACAAGGAAAACTGAAACTGATGGAAGAAAAAAGATTAAAAAAGAAAGAAATGAATAACAAGTACTTAAAGAAAAAGAGACGGATAGTGTTTCAAAAAAAAGATGAAAATTATGGTGAGCACTGTAGTAAAGAAGACATGCCGAAGGAAGAGCTGGAAAAACTGAAAAAAAGCTTGTGATTTCTTTGAATAGAACTGATGCTGAACTAGCCATTATAGAAAAGAAAACAATACTTCAAACGAATAGCAGTGAATGGATACAGCTTCGTCAATCGTTGTTGACTGCTTCAAGTTTCGGCCGCGTGATTAAAAGAAGAGTAGGCACCCGTTGTGCTAATTTGGTGAAATATATTTTATATAAAAGTAACCTAGATCATGTAACTTCAATAAAACATGGCCTTTTAAATGAAAAAACGGTGATCTTACAATTAGAAGCCCAAGAAGGAATAAATATAGAGCCTTGCGGCTTATTTATCGATTCGGATATACCTTATCTTGGTGCAACTCCTGATTTTTTTGTATAATCGAGATAAAGGTTTATTTGTATTGAATGATGAAGCCACAGCATGACATCTTGCTGCGTACGACTGTTTCAAAGAAAAATTTATTCTTTTTCCACCTATATATTTGGCAATAACACTGTGATAGCGTTCAACGACATTACTGTCAACGTCATGAATAAGGCTTCGAGCATGGCCTGCTATATTTTGGGTCAAAATACAAATTCTCTGCCAAAGAGAACTAGTGAAAAAATTGTTTCAACATTTTCTTGCTCACCACATATATTACAAAAGTATGGTTTGCATTTGGCGTGGTTGCCAAAGGCATGATGGTGAGATAATAATATGCCATCGAATAGTAATTCAATATCAGGGCATTCATCTGACTTGTTTTTTAATATTGCTTTCTTAATGACAGATCTCATGCTCATGATTTTCGTCTTTGTAAATATTTTCCTGTGACTAATCAAGTAACGTGTATCAGTTTGTAAATTTTGCATTTTATTGCAGAAGTTTCGCAATAAATGATTGCAACATTCAATTTTCTCTACAGCCACACCTTGGTCTTTATATGGTTGTGCTTTTAGAATTTTTTTGTACGTGTTCGCATCACCATCGGATATCAAACGGCGATAAATCAGATTGTGTGTTTCAACAGACTGCATGAATCCCTCAACAATGATATCACTCTCCATAGCCGTTGAAGGGCCAGTGTAATTTTTGAAACAAGTATGTTTTTTGACTGGTGTCTGTTTCTCTGCTGCTCGATCGCACGAATAGCAGTATTTATTGCGCACTCCTAAATATAAAATTTCACCTGTCCTCTTTCCAACAATGGCGCCTGCACCAGACAGTGCTGAATAATTTTTATATGATCTTTTGGAGTAGGAACCATCTACACATACATCAATTTCAGGTATCCCATCTTTGTTGAACCTGCCCTCAGCAATTGCCAAATCTCTTTCTTTTTTGGCGGCTTGCTCCATGGTATCATGTGCAACTTCTTCCCAGTTTTTGGATATGATATGATGACAATGAAGGCAGGTTCAATGCTGCAGATAACTCATCTAAATGTGAATGACCACCACCAATAGACATAATACCAGCTACCGCACAGCTATTGATTGGTAGGTAATGATCATCGCAAGAATTACTTTCTATACAAAATTTTATGTTACATAATTTACACAAAAAAGCAAATTTTGATGTCAGTCCATTTTGCTTTTCTCCAACTAAATCCATGTTACTGATGCCCAGCGGCCCATGATTGGATATTTTTTGTAACTTTTTATAAAAGTGTGACACGCTTATAATTCGTCGCCCAATATAGGTCTCCTTCTCCACATGTTGACTGGATTCAACCTAAAATAGTAAAAAATATTATTTAAGAATTTTATTTTGTATGCATGCAGTAGTAAAACATATAAGTAAAATTATATTATTTACCTCAAGTTCGGGTAAATCATCAGGAATTTGAAGTGGCTCATGTTGGTTTTGAGCATCTGAAGGAATATTACTTGACCCGTCTTTTTATTTCTGTTCATCCAACCTAAAGCCACAAAATTACGAAAACGTCAATTTTTTAATATGATTTGTGACAAGTGTAATATTTTTTTCTACACGGCTACTTACTTAGTTTCACACTGAAGTGGAAGAAACATATCTGGTGATTTAAAATTTTCTGTGAGCGCCACATTTGTTAACCTAAAAATAGAAAATATTATTACTTTCATAAAAAATAATAGGAGTATGTGTTTCCAAAGAATATATTAGGTTTTCATGAAATATAACTAGTATAATAATTATTTAATTGATCTAAAATTTATGAATGTACGAACACTTCTAAAACTTTCGTAAGTCTATGCAATTTTTTTTAAAAAAACACGGAATTATGAAGTTTTTTGTTTAGTGTTTGCGATTAATTCATAAAACTCTAAAACTTTAATAATTCTATGAAAAAATTGTCTTGAAAAAAAAACACCGAAATAATGAGGCATTCACTTACTCTTTTAAAACAGTATCCGACGGACTGGGTGCTTCTACCACGTCATTATCGTTTGCTGAATTGTTCATTAGTTTTTTTCTTCTAAAATAGAGATAAAATCAATTAGTAATAAAATGTGAATAAAAAAAAGAACTACGAAGCTATACCTACACCTAGGATTGAACCCACGACGATGTGGTTTTCTAGAACCACCATTTTCCCAACTAGACTGTGTAGACAACGTGAGCGTGATTGAAATAGCTCACCTTATTGATCGAGTAGTATTTTGAACTAGTGAAATACTCCAATGAATCATTTTAAAACAATATAGATAGATTAGGTACTTACTTTATAACTTCCATAATTTGTTTCTGTTTTTTAAGATATAATCGCCTCTTGCCCAATCTTCTATTATTTGTTTTATTTTCTATTTTTATACAGTACAGATTATTATTATTTTACATTTATTTACAGTTTATATATCAATTTACAAGCAAACACAAATATTTTAGCTAAAAACAATTACTTCTATGTACAAATTTGTATATTACAATATATTTACAAAAAAATTGTTTTCCGCTTTGGTCAATCCAAACGAACGGAGCGCAGAACGAAGAGCGACATAGGTCCGTCTAGCAGCGCGCCTCAGCGATCACTGTCGGTCTTGGTACAAGTAAGAGAGATGCAAATAATGGTGTGAGCGCGCGCTGCTGAATTCGAGTTGTGAAATAAAACAAAACGAAATTGTGTAGAAACTAATTACTTAATCAAAAATCGGAAACAACGGCAAAATGGAAAAACGCCTTATGAATTTTTTGCAATATTTTTTACAAAAAACACTTCACACATTATCCGTATCGACTAAAGATTTATGACCGGTGAGAACTGATTTTGGACTCATTTTCTATCGAGAAAAGTTTACGAAATCGTGTTTAGAAAACAACAATCTTGTTGGAAATATGCTGAATAATAACATATTTTCATTTTGGCGTGATATGTTGCATACTTTTTGCCAGCGACAACCGAATATGATGCGCATTTAGCTGATTTCAGCGTCTTAAGGATTCACATAATTACTTCGTCCCCCGCACCCCCGGATCCTCACTTGAGAACAATTTGTTCAGAGGTTACTATGTGGTACTATGAGTTACTATGAGGTAGATTATGTAACGTAAAGGAAATATTTAAAAATCCCAAGGTTTTGAGTATTTTAATATCCGTAAATCGGTATACAAAGACGACCGCCTTTCGTAGTCTGTTGGCTACACAGTTTGATTTATATTTCGGAGGAAACTAAAATACAATGTACACTCATGCATAGCCTGCGGCAGGTCACTGCTGGACCGCGGACGTCCACTACGTTTGTCTAGGCGTGGTCTCCACTCGAGAACTCCCAGAAATTGTCGGTCCTTCGGCAAATATGAGCAGCTCACAATCAGAAGACAATGTACACTGTTTCTGATTAAATATACTTAATCATACAAACTTTTACAATCAAAATTGTACTCTGTATACTTACGAATCATTCAACGTTAAATACTTTTGAAGATTTTGTTGTTGTTGTAAATTTAAATGAATACAATATTTCTCTTACGTCCCAGTGTACTGAAGAACTAGAATCTTAGCAAATACCACTTAATTTAGCTCGACATTCAGTCAAGGCACTTCGCTGGTCCCTACCGCGCCACTCACTAGACTCATACGCTGTGTTGCTCTATTCGGCTTCAAATTAATATTTCTAGCAGTAGTGGAATTAAATTCTTTCTTTGGTAGCAGATTTAGCTGAGATCGTTACCGTAAATATAGGTACGGAAATCAAATTCGTCGTAATTCCAATCCTGCACGCCATGGAGTCGGTCTGCAGATTTCACGAATTAGTTGTTACAAACAAATATAGACAGTGACAGGAAACATTAATTTCTCAATCGACTAGTTGAAAAACTATAAAATGCCACCGAAATAAACCGGGAGCACTTCACAATGAGACTGTTACAGCTGTAAGCAACTCGACAATGATAGCTGAGGTGTTCCGTGTATTTATGAGGCTGTAATTCATCCATGTAAATGTATCACTTGGTACAACAATAGACACCTAACTACGTAATATCATTGTGCCGGGAAAATTAGGTCCGTTCAAATATTTTGGTCTATTCGTATTTACACACCTATTCAAATCTTCTGCAGCTGATGCACTCCATTACAATGGACATAAAATTTTAGACTCAGGGTCACTAGGTCGTCAGTCCATCTAGTAGGTTACGCATTTCCCGGTATGTGGTCGCCACTCGAGAACTTTTACTGCCCGTCTGTTATCTTTCTTATTGTGTGTAAGATCAGTTTCATAAGTCAAAGGTGTATACGCTTTATTTTTTACCATTTCAAGTGTGTGAGTTTGCATTCATTGATATAGATAGACACCTACATTACATGGCACGTTAAAATGTAATGGCTTGGGTGTCTGCATATATTTGAGTTGATGTCGTAAATAATAGTGATTTACGAGGGCTAGACTTTAGAGGGTTCTTCATGATTGTTGTTGGTCGGAGTAGTGGTACCGAAGCAGCGGAATAAGTACTCGAAAGATATGTGATTATTCTCTCACTAAACTTGTTTGTCGGTTTTGGTTTACTACCTTTAACAACGATGGCTGAGCAAACAAAGTCATTTACACGATTGATTGAATTGATGAAAATAAAATTATTTTAAGATGTTGTTTGCTTCAAATAACGAATAAACTAATAAGGTGTTTATACAGCGTGTATTTTTCATACGGGCGTATGTTTTGATGGCAATTAGTGTGGATCTTAAAAAATACATTTAGATAAATTTAGTTAATATATTGTATATTTTTCCCATATATCGTCATAGAGCACGCAATGTATTCATTGCATCTGATGTCGACTGATTGACGGTTCTTTTCACACGTCATATCGTGACGGTTCAATAAACCGTTTATCCTTTGTCAAATCAATCAATTTGGACGCATTACATTGCTGCTCTCTCATGCTCTTTAAGACATGCCGCTACGTAATAGGTTGAGGCGCAATTGACTAAAGACAAAAATCTTTAAGGATTTCTTTGCTGACGATATAGCTAGTTTCCTAGGCAAGAAGGATCATTATCGAATGAAGACAGCAAATCGACAATTGACACTAAAATTGCCCTTAGTGTATTGCACCCCTTAATGGGCAAACAGTCTCACCGGTTCACTGCCAATGAGCAAGTACGCTAGAGTAAAAACACGCCGCATTTTTGGGATGGTACTAGACGATATACTTCCACTGTCCCATTTCTACAATCAGTCAACAATACTAGTAAGAACGGCTGGGTTCCATCCCTACTTAGTTGACTTTCACGATTTCGCACGAAGTGTTTCCTTTCTTCATGTAATATGCGTCTAGCGATGGAGTTGATTTACCTGACTGATTATGTGTTTCTCGGGCAATACACCCTGCACAGCACAGGGCCAGAGTGAATAGGCCATTTCTAGGTACACGTTGGTCGTCCAGTGATACGGCCTGGTACACGTTTCCCAGTACGTCGTCGCCACTTGAGAACTTTCTCCATCGGTTGTCCGTTGTTCAAGCGATGTGACCTGCACATCACAACTTCAGCTTACTGACTCCTCGAGTTTTGTCGGTAACTTTAGTTCATCTACGGATTTCCTCACCAACATATTACTGAAACCTATCCGAGTACCAACTGAAAATACTAAATATTCAATTCATTTGTTTATATATTTTATGGCAACTACCAACTTCATGGTATACTGGTAACGTATCTACGAGTATCATCAATTGTCAGTTCAAATTTATTCACAAAGGCTGTCAAGATATCATTAAACAAGAGAAGAGAATTAAATAGAACACTCAACCTATTACTGGCACCCACTTGTGTTCAAGTACTCATTAGCAGAGCTATCGTCTTACAAGAATATTCCTTTGTTCACTAAATTCTCTGCAAAGCGACAAGAACAAATATATTTAAAATTGGGCGAAATTCTCATATTTAAGCGTTGCTAAGGCGATTGAGACGATACTGAATTTATTTTACCATAATCTTTTAAAATAGGATAGCTGGCTTTGTTCTGTACTTAGATAGATCTATAAAAAAGTATATTGGTTGAAATGTCGTAACTGAGTATCATTAACGTACTACTTCATGGTGAATGACAATGTTCCCTTGTTGTAGCTTAGATTACAATTAGACGTTGATTAAATTAAATTCTCGCCATTATAATCCGATCTCCTATTTTTATTTTTATTACTGAGTAAACGCAGACAACTCACAAAGGCCGTTGTTCCTTAGTTCTTATACACCAAGATCCTAATGGTACCTACATATTTTCCTTGGAAATGGGAATGTGGTGAATGGTCACTAGATTAACGAAGCGGTCTAATAAATAATACTAATTTTTTTAGAGTAATACATATATGTGTATACCCATCCGTGCTATGGTCATCCGCATTGTCACATTTTCACAAGATTTTTGCCAATCGCTGATCTCTAGCCTTTATTCCCTTCTTCTTAAATTTAGGAGCTGGCTTGCTCTTTTCGGTAGTATTCAAGAGTCTTCTCTTTTCCTCACCATTTTCTTACATTTCTTTGTCTTTACTACGTCAAAGTACTCTAGTATTCTCGGCCTGAAAAAACTACGCTTTTTATGATCATTCTAAAATATAAACACATATTTAATGCTAAAAATTTCGCACGGAAAACAAAAGTTATACTAAAATGTACTGATGTTTCGGTGGCAATGGCGGGTGGGGGATACAAAAAGCGTTTTTACCTTTTTATGCCTGTGACGTGGCCAGATTAATGAAAGGTCCGCGAGTGGCGGGATGTGAATATGCGGGCAGGGGCTTTTTGTTGTATGAATATTAAAAGAATGTGCACGTTCGTCAATTCGGAGTATGTGGAAGGTTGGAAGGCTTTTATTGATGATACAGGTTGGAAATGCTATGATTATTCGGTAACTGATAAGCTTGATGGAGCTTCTAAATTCAGGGAGTTCGATTAGCAAGGTGAATAATTAACGCGTTTGAATAGAACTAAAAACCGACTTCAATTGACTTAAAAATTCACTATTGCGCGTTACACACACACACACACACACACACACACACACACACACACACACACACACACACACACACACACAAACGCGTCGAATTAAGAACCATTTTTTAGTCGGTTGAAAAAGGATGAGTGCTTCTAGATTAACAAAAGTTATTCTGAAAGGTATATTTGAAACAAAGTCTGTATCCGTATCATATTAAAGATTTTTTATTGGATTTGATGCGGAGTTCCTCGTTTCGAATACCATTAGAGGTACCTGGCAAGCTGCCACCATGTTACCAATGTCTTCCGTAAAACATCAGTCTTAATAGCACAGTTGTGTTCCGGTATGAAAGGTAGCAGAGCCAGCACCATTAGCTTGAGGCTTCTGTGAGCACGCTTATCATCCAACGGCATTATCGTCACTTACCATCAGGTAAGATGAAGGCCAAGTGCAAACCCATTATTCATTTGATGGTACTAGAACACCCTAGAGATGAAGCCTTACACAATTGAGGAAGATATTGAGAAACACACAAATAAACATAAGGCCAAATTGTGTACCCTTCTCCTTTTCGTTATAACCACAATACATATTCCTATGAGGTTTTTAACGTTCTAAATTGGTCCGGACGCTCGGTGGGTCGAGCCCGTAACAAAGTTGTAGAGATCCGGCGATTAAAATAGTTACGGCCCATCAACCGCCAGATGGCGCGCTTAGAACTTCCCGACGTGACACCGGCCATAATTTAACGATTTAACTCCTGGACTACAACATATTGAAGATGTTTTGTTAGTAAAACGATAATCTGAACAGGGAGGTAAAATCTATAAAATGTTTTAAGTCTAAACTTAAAAAGTATCTTTTGGATTATCAAAAAGAACTGCCCCCTGGAGTCCGAGTTGTTCCAACATATCTCTGCTGCTCAAAATAGGTGCATACTCGTATATTCTTTATCTTCTTTCTTCCTTCAATTTTTTAATAATTTCATTAGTCTATCACATATATGTATAATGTCTTTATGTCTCAGGCTGTATTATATATATTATACACAAGTATCTGTTCTCTCCTTCCCACGCACGTCACACACTCTCTGGCCTCGTCAGAACACCAGCGCTGTGGCCTCACTGCAGCACATGCTGAGACGAGTCCATTTTAGCAACACACTACAACACAAACAAATGTTATGTATATTATATAGATTCAATATTTTGTGTATAAGTTGTAAATAATCTTTTTGAATTAGTTTAGTTTTTAGTTTTTCGTAGTTTAGTTTGATATATTTTTACTGTGTTTTTTGTATGTGTATTGTGTTGTGTGTGTTCTTAAAAAAAGTTGTGTCTATGACAGACATAGACACTGATGGGTGGCCTAGTTGCGTTGTACTTACATTTAGGGGGTCCAGGGTTCGAAATTTCGAATCCCATCTTGGGTAGGTGCCTACTAAGTGCTTATCATGAAGACTGGCTAGCTACCATCATATTACCCAAGACCAGGGTTGTCACGATTGAATCATTTTGATTTAACACTAGAAAGACCACAGCGGTCAAATGACCGCAATTTCATTTTTGATCTGGCCTATACCGAGAACCAAAACATCGTCATCGTTTTTGTTTCATGACTTTTAATAATTCGACTTTGTTTACTGTTCTCTGAACTGTTTATAACAAAAGCTTAATTTATGTTTATACAAATCGACTTCCTAACTAAAAAGTCCACAATGGTCATTTGACCGCAATGTATACAAATGCAAGTGTGGGTACTTGGAACAACCTATTGTACTGTTATTTAGTTTAGTTTTTCCCAGAGTGACGACGTATAATTGTTCCCTTTTATTTTACTCTAATAATCATGTCGAGGAACCGTTCTCTTCGCGATCCAGAAATACTTGAACTGCTGCAAAATATACCGGAGGACCAATCAGATTGTGAGCAGACTGAAGAAGAAAGACGTATTTTGCAATTAGATTCTGATATTGAAGAAAGTGATTACAATCCTGTTAGACGAGAAAGTGATTTATCTAGTGATGATGATGAGTGCACTCACAGCGATTCTGATGATTCACTACCTCTTTTTGCCTTACGGAGTACAAATGCAAATGTAAGAAGAGGTCAAGGTCGTCGTCGAATCCGTGGTCGGGGTCGAAGTCAAAGATATCGTGGCCGAATATCAAGAGCACAATCTGAAGTTATTTATCAGGACACTGATGGCGTGGTATCTTCTAATGGAGTACTTTGGAGCCCTGGAAACTTATCAGCATCTGAACAACCTGGTCGTATATGCATAAGTGTCAAAGCACCTTCTCGCCGATGGCCTGTTCAAGTTTTTTACAACATTTTGGATTTGGCAGCAATAAATTCTTGGATTTTATATATAAAAAAAACTAACCGATAAGAAAATCACAAGGAAAAAGTGTATTCTTTATTTGACAAGAGAGTTAGTAGGCCAAGAAACTCATGACTCACAGATACCATCGACATCACAGCCGAGCACTGAGTCGCTTCAAGAGCTGGAAGTGGAACAAAGTAGACAGTGAGAGGAGAGGAGAATTAGAGTTAGAAGAGGAGACAGTGTTCTACGCAAAAATGCAGAAATAAAACTAACAAACATTGTGACACCTGTAATAAACCATTATGCGGTTCTTGTAATGTGAACAAAATATTTAAGTGTCAACATTGTGCATAAAAAATGTTTTCTTTTTTTATATATTTCTTACTTACTAATAAATAGATATATGTCATTTGATGGTTTTCTTAATAACACAATGTATAAAATACAAAATAACAAGACATAACAATAAATAAAACATGAAAATACGTAATACGTCATTTGACCGCTCGTGGCCGTTCTAGGTAGTTCAAAATTTCGGTCTTTCTAGTATTAAATCAAGTGATTTTTTCAGTAAAAGTCAGTGATTTAATCAAATTTTTAATCAGAGCAATCAACATAAAATCTTTTACGTCTGAGAAATCAATATCATTATTATAAAACTTCAACAAATAAAAATACACAATAAAGTTAATTTAAAAAAAGGGTTCCAGCCTGGCTGGCCATTGCTGATTACCTAAATATATGAGATCGGATTGTGACGTCAGGAAATGAATGACTAGTAAATCATAAATGTAAGCTCTAATAGCCGTTACGCAGGTAATGATACCTGGATGGCGTTTTAAACAACAGTAATAAAAATTGTGTCTAAAAACTAAACTTTAAACAAAACAGAACAGAAAAAACAACATTAAAGGTACAATGAAGGCGGCCTTATCGCGCAAAGCGGTCTCTTCCAGGCAACCTTGGGGCAGAAGAATCATATAAATAAGAAGGGGTAAGTGGTGATACATAAATAAATAAATATACATATCATACATACATACATATAATGGATAAGCAATAGACAAAATATAGTAGATCAGGAAGAAAAGGAAATCAGAGGAGATCAGGAAGGAAAGAAGAAAGTTATTTGTTATTCACTATGAAGTTGTCTGTAATTGATAGTCATTTCGCGACTTTACAATCCCATGTCATATTTTTAGATAATTGCTGTACAAATTTAGATATCCTATTATAAAAAATTATGGTAAAATAGTACGAAACATTTATCGGGGAAATCGCTTCAAACAAAGAAAGGGCAAGAACCTTTGTATGTCAATAAATAGTTCCAAACAATTCAATACATATGTTCTTTGAAAACAAATATCCAAAACATATTTCGTTCTTGACATGCACCAGAGAATTCACGGTACACACCATTGCCGGGCTCACGGTGAGAGATATAAACAAACAATATACGTAAATAAACATTTATAAACAGAAATGCCGGTTTCCCGAGATTCTGATGAAATTACTTCACGGGAGTTTTGTGTGGACTGGCTATCGTGCCATGGATCGAGGCGACACGTGAAATAGCCTACCTTGTAGTACAAGACATATTTCAATTTGGTATGTTAAGATTTTTATAAAGCATAAAAATAAAAAATCAATTTGAAGACATTTTGATTTTACATCATATTTTCTGATGTCAAAAAGGTAAAAGTTTATGTTGTAATTTCCAAGAAAACACAATGACATTAATTTGACTTATATTTGCCCAATTAGACTGTTTTCGCAATAAACCAGATTCCTGAATCCTCAAGAGAATTATCAAAAGGTGCCAAATAGGATTGACACTGACATACTACGGACACCTATTCATATTATGGTTTTTATGATTTTTAACATTTCAACCGCTGTTAATTTCAGAGTGTGTGACCTTATGACGTCAGAAGTCCACACTGTGACGTGATTTTTCATCATACGTAAAAACTATGCAGTACAGAAAATAATAAAATCTTTTTAGAATGATTCGTTGCTGGCTGTTTGGGCTTCGGCCACAAAATCATGAATTTTTCAAGATGGCGGACTGATGCAAAGCTTCAGAAAAAAATGGCTCATGGCATTTGGCATGCAAGTTTTGCACGAAGAAAAACATAGGATTTCTATCTGAGATAGTGTTACGGTAAAAAAAATTCCGGTATATATACGAACTGATGAATTTCTTTATTACATTACCTATATATAACTATCGTATCATAAGTCAGACGTAAATTAGGGACGTTAATTAATTAAATTAATAATTATTGCTAGTATAGACAATATTAACAATGAACAAAGTCAATCTAATCTTTAGATCAATGGTGTTCCGATGATGAGGTTTCATCGTGTGCGCATTTGAGTCGTGGCTGACAGACGGACGGTAAGATGGACGACGTAAATATTTGTAATTACGCGCGGAGTACTTCCGTTAGGGTGCGCTTCTGTTTAGTTGCTTAAGTTTACGCTAATCTTTGACGGTTACTTTTGTTCTTGGTTTAAAAATTAATGAAGGAAAAGTTAGCGTATGTATGGAATGTAAATAATATTAGAATGTTCAGATCTCTAACCCCTATCTTCTACAAAGTCCTTAATAATATATGTATTACTCGCTCCTACCCGCGACTTCTGCGGGGACTTTAGGATTTGTCCAATGGGAACTACTTCATCGATCGGCATAAAAATTAGCCTTTTCCGGCCTTTCAATTTAACTATCCCTAGTCATTCTAACTTTCTTCTAGGTCGTGAATATATGAGAAAAGATTTTTTAAGTGAATTGTTGACGGTGGAGCCGGGACCAGGGCAATTTTAAGCAAACGAGTTTAATTGCAATTTAAATGAAAACGTTTAATTCTAAGAATATATAGAACAACAACGAACAAATCAATTTACCACCAAAGAAGAAGTGCAAAACAAAAACAAAAGAAACATCAAATACGTATTCTAAAAAATATTTAAAATATTTACATTATAAGTGGCCAGCGAGCAAGAAGGCGGAACCACATCTGTAATATGAATGTATGTCATTTATTCTGCTATTCGGGGCGGAGACAAATTTAAAAAACATACATGGTAATAATTAACGCGTTCGACACTGACTTCAACTTCCCTAAAATTATACAACATTCATCACACAAAATGTAACTTAACTACCTTCTATTAGAGGTAGAATTATCCTGGTATATATTTTATTTTCGGTGGCAGTGGGCAGGGCACATTGCCTGTAAACACGGTTCTTGGGGCAAGGCGGTCCTGGAATGGAGACCTTGGGAGGAAAAACGTCCCCGAGGCAGACCACAGTTGCGTTGTAAAGACGACGTTAGGAAGGTTGCGGGGAACAACTGGATGAAAGTGGCACGGGACCGGGATAGATGGCGCAATCTGAAGGAGGCCTACAACAAACTGGCAGAGAATGGCTAGGAAGAAGAAGGAAGAATATATTTTATTTTTGCTGATTTTCTCAACAAAAACAACCTCTGAAGTATGCTTAATTGGCGGATTTATCGCATATCATACATACAAAAAAATACAGTTGAATTGAGAACCTCGTCCCTTTTGAAGTCGGTTGAAAATTATCACCGTTCTTGTATTTATAATACTTGTTATTACAGTACAGTTTATGATTTTTTTAATTATCAGCAATATTGTATAATAAGTCTATCATCAGTAGATGCAGAAATATTTAGTAATGACAGTCAGACAAAGCAGCAAGAGTTGATGCGATTGGGTTTATTTTTAACGGGAGATGGAACCCTAGCAATATTGATTGCTAAATACTTATGTGTACATCACTACATGTATCAATCTGTCTTTATCGGACACTAATAACAGCTTATCACATACATTATCTGGGTATCGCTGCAACAACAACCTGGGTGACGTCACTAGTTCAACACGAGTGCATACAGCGGGAAAATACGTACAGGTTATATCTGGACCAGACTTACTGGAAACTGCAGAATAGACGACAACGTGATGAATTTTTATTATTACTTATGATTAGATTTAACGGGAATTCCCCCAGAATGCTTCCATACATTTTTGCCATACTCTTTGAAAATGAATAGCTGGCTTTGATAAGTAGTTACCTAAGAATAGGAGATGGAATTATAGAGACGCGAAATAAATTAGCAGTTACGCAGCCAATGGTCCCTATATGGCGTTTAGAGTAAAAAAGCGGCCAAGTGCGTGTTGAACTCGCGCACCGAGGGTTCCGTACATAATAGCTAACATACTTAATATATAAATGCTCAAAATGTAATTCTGATTGAAAAACCAACTTTACCTTTCAACTAAACTACACACCCGATGTATGACTTTCAACTACAAAGCTAAGTTTCTAAACGTAATAAAGCTACTTTTGTTGTGTTATAATTTAAAAAATTCTGGTTTTCAGAATTATTCATCTGATTTTGCTGTTAGACCTTGCATCTTGGCAAATTTTAGGATTCTAGGTCAACGGAAAGTACCGTGTAGATTTTGGTTCCCCTTGCATTTTGTATGGGAATGGTTTAAAATAAATCTTTTTGTTGGGTTGACCAAAAGTTGAACTATAAGTATGATCTTTTCACAGATTCAAGGTACAGCATACTTGAGTATTCGACAGACAGACAGACAACAAAGTGATCCTTCAAGGGTTCCTCTTTTCCTTTTGAGGCACGGAACCCTAAAAAATTTATAAATAAAAACAAATTCATATTTTCACCATTCTATTAAGGCTAAAGCATACTCTAACGTTATATAAATTGAATATATATTGGTATTGCAGTACGGTAATAATTCACAAGGACCAGAACGTGTCCAGGGTGAACTTAAATTAAATTTATCTGAGTGATTCTTACAAGTTTGCTACCTCATATACTTATCGTCCAACACCATTACGTAAAAGTAAAGCTCCTGCATTATCTATTGAACGAGTATACGACTTAAAACAAACGATTGTTGTGAATGAACATTAAAAAGTCGTAAAAATGTAAAAGCCGGTAGTAATGTATGCGGGTCCATTACACCCCGTCCGTTGGGTCCATCCTGGTATCTTGAATATCCTGGATTTGCATGAAGGGCGCTGTATTACCGGCAGCGGCGGGAGTGAATCTTTGTTGTGTTTACACATAATTATTGAATCTGAACAACTGACGACAAGCCTCGTGTCGCGTTTGTATACGTGTGGTTTCAGTTTCAGTTAAAACTATATACGTCCCCACTGCAGGGGTTCAGGCCTACTCTCCTACAGAGAGTGTATGGGCCGTAGTCTACCACGCGGGACTAGTGCGGATTCGCGGACTTCACATGCCTGTTCAAGACAGGTAGGCTTCCTCACGATGTTTTCCTTCACCGTCAAGCAATCGGATAATGTACTTCAATTGAAAAACACCTCATAGTTACACGGCTGGATTCGAGCCCGGAACCCTCAGATTGAGAGTCTGCGCAAATAGTAATAATTATAAATGTCAGTACTTAAATTTATACAATTACAACAGTATGTCCAAAGTACCTGAATGGACTGATGCCCTACGTACAAGGAACGTGAAGTATTCGACCGATTTAGCCAGGTAATTTCAGCCGAAGCCATTTCTCAGTTTTCTCCACAATTCTGTGGTTTTCTCAATAAAATTTATACTGTGTCTAGTTTTAGATTCTTGATGAGAATTTCAAAGGTCATACTTGTTTCCAACATGCAACTCGAAAGAATCCATATGCCGACTATATCCGACATAGTAAACCCTACATCGCGACGAAACCCTCTAACCAACCTCTAACTAATAAATGAATAATAACTTTTTTTAAGTGAAGTGTGAAAAAGTTAAATAGAAAAGTTAATACACTTTCACCGTCAGATACAAATGTGCCTACTTATATTTTTATCGTGACGTTTTATAGCTTCGCTTTCACGTCTTAAATGTAGAAATTGAAGTTAAAAGAGATAATTATATACAGACGGAACATATTTAAATAAAACAGTTGACCTTAAAATGATTTGAAGTCTAGTAAAACTTTGGTTAAAATGAATTCAAGTTCCAAACTTTTTTCTAAACAACGCTCTTCCTGTGACCATGATTGAATCTCTGTCAGATTCCCGGGCTTTCACGTTTTTCCGGGACTTCCCAGCGGGACAGCCATGACGTAAATCAAAGCTGTTCGCAGTGTTTGTTCGGGGTGTTAAAAATTGTCCAATTAAAAATGACATTGACGCGGGCTTCGTTGCTTTTTTAACCAACACGCTCGGGACATTTTAGGCGACGATCGCTTATAAACGCGAATTTAGCTTTTTGTGATGTTTTTTAAATAAAACATAGATCAACGCTTGACCTCAATATCACCTAATGTTAGGTGACGATGAGGTCGACGTTGTTGCAGTAGGTACTCGCAAACTATTTTTGCCCCTCTGAAGATAGCCACAAAAGACCGAGAAGTACCAATTATTGACGTATAAGCTGGAGGCAAGTTAACGGGTGGAAAGAAATGTACTAGTGTTTTATATTATCTAGAGATAGTTATTATCAAAACTAATACACACACATTCCGTCTGTACATGTTTGAAATTGCGAAAAAGTTAGTAGAGCTAACTTCAGAGGGGCAAACTTGGTTTGCGAGTACGTTACGCGTTGATCTAGAAGGTGCCTATTTACTCTTCGTTTGAATGATTACCAAGTTTCAGTTTTCGTGGAACACGGAAACCGGTAGTGCATTCCATGTTCTAAGCTGTACGCATAACGAATATAGAAACTAACCGCTTGGTGCGAGCTGGAGAAATAAGCGCACAACTGACTTTGTTGCCAGTGCACAAAATTTATGATTCGACACACAATCATACTTACAAGAAATCTTTATTTATTTTTCTTACGCTTGTTCATTAGAGGTAGCGACGGTTCTGTGTACGTTTCTAGTGCACTTTATCTCAGAAAGTAAAACGGCTGGGTTTCACATCTACAACAGCCCCTACTTAGTTGACATACCACCATTTCTCACGAAGCTACTGCTAAAGAGTGGAATTCCCTGTCGGCTAGCATCCGTAACCGAGTACTATCCTAGACCACATCATCGCAATTGAGGCCAAACGGAAGCCTGAAATATTGGATTTTTTTGGGGGGTGGATTCAATACAACATCCGTGATTTCTCTTTTCAGACCACGCTCGTATTTATCTGTTTTTCACTGTCTCCTTGTGCATTGCTATCAGTCCATTAGGCTTTATAAACTCATTCCGTATTTTATTGAAAGAATGCGAGTGGGTGTTGGAAAGCTAAAAGTCATTTTACCACCCTTGAGGGGCTGTGAAAGCAGGAACAACTGTGGCAGAGAGCCTTTGTAATTGGTTTACTGAGCGCTCAATGGCATCTTCAGACCTTCAGACGCCATTTTGATGATTTGATGTGACACCGTTCTATTGCTTTTAGAGGAATTACTTTTAAGAGGCTTTGTTGGTTAGACCACGTGGCTGAGTTCAAGGTTGCATTGTTTTGTAGCTGTCCCTATCCGAGCCCTATCCTACCCGAGCGCGTACGGTGAGACAGCATACACTACGCGAAGTTATCCACCCGTTATTTGGATGTTTCGTAGTCCAGGGATCATTTGAAGGATACAGTATATTATGTAACCATTTTTTTAATACAGTATACTAATGAAATTTCAGATGTCGGTGGTTTTTCCAAATTGTTCTAAATTGATTCATACTCTTGTAAATCAGGTTCAAAGTTGGGGCTTTTTACTACCGTAAAATACAATTCTTTGACGGCCTGTAACTCTGGAAGTATATAATTAAACGAAAATCTGACTCACCACCGACAGAGATATTTGTTTCTAGATTGTGTCTTGAAAATTTCATAGATTTTCATTGCTTAATACTCAAAATATGACTGGACTACGTTTGTATGGGCGCTTTGACACCAGCATACCCTCTTAAAGTGACAGCCTGGTAGCTCATTTCATACTGACGTTGTTGGATCTTTGGATCCTATCACAGAGAAATGGAATGAAAATATCGTTTCAAATCTTGGGTGCAATTTGAATACTATTACAAAAAGCACCCTTATATCATGCCTGTTGGACCCGCTATTGTTCCTACAGTAACTATGCGATGTGTACCCTCAATTGTTTTAGTACAACGTGTACAAAAAAGGAGTGATAATACTTAAAGGTGGGTATATATCCCTTGTATAGAATACATTGTGATAGTAGCAGCGTTGTAAAGGTTAGTTTCCCAAGTAACACAAGGAGCATTATAAATAACTACTCGTGAAGTTATGTAGAACTTAAGGTCTATATAAGCTCTTATAAAAGTTCACCTAACAGTCTATAGCCCTATATAGGTAACTCAAATCCATTATAATACTTTTCGCTGTATAAAGGTTGGATAATAGTATAGCAAAATGCTTGTATAATGTATTTAGCTTGAGTGCAGCATACCAAAACGCTTTTGTATAGCTTTCAGCTGTTTTTAGTGCCTTTGGATCTTCAATAGCATTTGTAAGTAGTATTTAAATGCCTAATGCTCCTTAGTAGCATAAACTTTAACCATTATAATGCATCGCCAATTCGCTGTACAGCTGTTAGATAGTTTCAGTGCCTTTGGTTGTATTATAGCATTTTAAGTAGGAAGTAAAAGCTTAGTGCTTCTGAACAGCATAAACTTGAATTATTGTAATGCTTGTATTTTAAAAGTGAAACTGAGTGCTGTTATACACCCAACAGCTATTTAACCACATACGTGTGAGTTATTGAAATGCGTAAAGCTGTAAATACATTCACATTACGTGTTTGTAATTGTCGTCATTTGTCCACCATACATTCCATCACGACCACATCATTTTTTAGGGTTCCGTATCTCAAAAGGAAAAAAGAAACCCCTTTCGGATCGGATTTGTTTTCCGTCCTTCTGTTTGTCTGTCTGTCAAGACCATTTTTCTCAGGGACGCGTGGTGGTATCAAGTTGAATTATTAATATCGAATACTCAAGTCTGCCGTCCCCTGGAGCTGTGAAAAGATCAAACTTCTAGGTCAACGCAACAAAAAGATGTAGTTGTTTAAGGCGTATCTTTAGACCATTTCCATAGGAAATTCAAAGGACCAAAACCTATAGGGTACTTCCCGTTGACCTAGAACCCTGAAATTTGACAAGAAGCAGAATCTTGTTATGTTCACAAACTTAACTTTGCAGCTGAAAGTTATACATCGGGTGTATCATTTAGTTGCAAAGTAAAGTTTGTTTTTCAATAGAATTTTCAGTATATTAATTATTTGTATTCTGGACGGAACCCTCGGTGCGCGAGTCCGACTTGCATTTGAGCGGTTTTTTAATGTTGAATGACTTATTTAATAAAGCTGTATATAAATGTTGTTCAGATTAAAGGAAATGGGTTTTGTCGTTTTGATCAAGGATCACTAAAGCTAAGTAACGGAACTAAATCAGTTCACATGAAATCTACTTGACTACGTGTGAACACATAGAAAACCACAATACAGACGATGGCATTATAGTAGTTTATCAAAAGTCTTCTCTCTGACTGCTGGCATCCTAATTGTTCACGTGTGAGTGTTTACACAGCTTACGGTATTAAAAAGGCATTTTAATTATTCACCAAACTGTTATAGACTGACGCCATTTTGTAAATACACCTTAACCAAAAAAATATTATAATTTCGGGCCTTTGATAGAAACTAATAGACCTATAATAAAGTAATAGCTAAATTTAATACTGTTATACCATAATTGTTAAGTTTATCATGCAATAATTTCGTTCTACACCAAAAAATTTCATTTTTTGTATTATGTCCCACATAACTTTTATAACATTTTATTACAAAAACTCTATAAATTGAAAGCGCCTGAAAATTTTGAATGAAACCAATATAGACATTGACAGTAAACTAAATCTCGCAGCAAAATTTGGAGACACGACATCGAAAAACAGTAGACTTAAGTTGAAAATAATATGAAACGCCAAGTTGAACTCATATCATACTCGACTTTGTCGTCGTCGCCATCATTCATATCGCGAGACGATGAGTTAAATTACAACGTTTATTATTTTAAAACTAGGGCCGCGGCATTAAGGATGTTTTTTCAATAATATAAGACTCATTTAAGTTCTAAATGTGAACACTTAAAGGACTCTAACAATGCTTTTATTTTTATGTTAATACTAGTATAATGCTTCTGTAATGCGATTAGCCGCTTCATTAACAAAAACATTGCTAGTATAATGCTTCTAGTCAATAATGATGCTCTTATAATGCTTCTGTGATGCTATCAACAACTGTATGGACCATACTAATGCTGGTTTAATGCTATTGAATGCTTCTGTAATGCTATTAAACAGCTGATTAACAACCTAAAGCTGGTTAATTTGTGCCCAAATTAGCATTACAGTAGTCGTATAAACTTTTATAAAACTGATATAAAGCCTAGCTGTAATGCTAAAACGATACATGAAAGCCGTAAGTCAGACATTATACTGCTTCACTGTGTTACTTGGGTTACATTTACGTTTACCAACGCGAGCACTGGGGTCAATGATCGCAGACCTTATCTTTGGTTTTAGGGGTTATTGACACATGTAGAACTAGGATAGGGATGAAATTCAAAAATTTTAGTCAATATTTTAAATTCGTTTTTCTCCAGATTCGTACGGTTTACAGATGTCTACCGCTCCAAAGGTAAAACCTTACCTAACATATACCGCACTTAAGTTTTATCACTCCTTTTTTGTACACGTTGTATAAATCGTACACACTGTGTCACCATTGGACTACCCTACGTTTAATGTATATTTTAGTTTAAAGAAAAAATAAATGGTTTTAAACCGTAAAAATCTAGACATTTTGGTACTACGGATATACAGACGGAAGGACATATCGACAGCGAAGCCGTAGTGCTTGGGTCCTTGTGGCACCCTTTCAGCACGTAAGCCTAAAATGTCACCACCCATCAAACCGAGTATCAGAGATACCCTGCACTGTCCGGGAATCGAACTTGCGATCTTCGGATTGTTAGTCGAAGGTTGTAGCCATTAGGCCACGGTGGCGGTGTAGCGAATACATTAGCTTATCAGTAAAGAAAAACATTGTGAGGAGATTTTAAGCTATTGCATAGCTTCTATCGCGGGCCTTGAGCGCGGGGACCGAATCGAGAAATTCCGTAACGAAAAAACCTCACGCTCCCCACTCCGACGGGCACGGGGGTGTGGCTTGAAGGCCGTGCATCGTCTAACGTCGTTTCAGTTCGGCAGTCTTCGACACGGCGTTGTGTGCGTGCGATTAGACGTATTACTGTTTTATAATTTATTAAGTATAATAGTATGTAATTTGATATAGCAAAGCAAATCTGTTATGTTAGCTAAATATTGATTTAATTTTGTTTTCCTGTTTGTAATTTAATTTCCATTTTTGTTAAAAGTGTTTATGTCACGAACATAAATATCCCCAATATTTATGTTCGTGACATAAACACTTTTCTTTAATTTAAGCCGAAAAATGTTACTGGCCACTTAGACGACACATGAAAATATTATGAATAAAAGCCTCACTTCTTTTGTTATAGAAAAAGTCTATACGTGTTTTAGCTGTACTTGTAAAATTTGTGTATAAAGTGTTTTGAATATGAATGAACAAAGTGCATTTACTATTAATAATAATGAAGAAAGTCACGAAAAAATAGTGAAAGAAAATGAGTGAGTACTCTATATACATATATTTTATTATTATTACAAATGCAGTATTAATTTTGAATTGAAAATATAATACTGCTATAAAGATAACCTAAATTTTTGATATTAAAATGAGCGATACTAAAAGTAGCCCTCTTTTATACACACAAACACACACACGCGTATAGTTTAAATTTGTTTTCTTATCGGTCACCACGCTCAAAAAGTGTAACTTGAATTAATATCAAAGAAAAAGAAATACTGCATAAATAAAATAAATAAATAATTATAATTGCATAAGTTGATACAAAATGCTATGCAATAGCTTTACCGCGGCAGTCCCCGAGTGACACACGTCTTTTGTTGTTGTTGTTGTTGTTGTTAATAGCTGTAGCGTGTAGCCATGCTGTGATCTTTATACCAAGCTTAAAACTGCTACAATTAAACCCCGAGAGAAAGTTTATTTTGATACAATAAACAAAACGGTCAAATTCTTCCCACGCAGACAATGGCGTCCGTGAGAATCCTTTTGTTCTTTATCAGCATCTAGACAATCTTTTACTTTTGTTGGAGCTTTTAAATATTTTATTACTGCCAATTTAACATTTCGATGTGAGAAATAAGTTTCTGTTACACCGGAATATTCTCGGTTTAGCTTGTTAATAATTTTAAATACCTTTAGTTGATTCATGTTTGGCCACTCATATGTGGCCACACTAAACCGATCCCAAGGAACTTCAGTATCCATAGGGCATAGGAGTGTGCAATTCTTCTCGCAACTCACACACAAACACACACACACACACATGAGCATAGCAAACTTAAAATAGGAACTAAGATTAAAAGAAAACCATAACATTTAAAAAAGGTTAATTTTTACTAACATAATAATAAGTCTTTTTATTAAATAATACTCTGTAAATTCGTCTGGAAGACGCGGTGCACTTCCAACACAAGTGTCGAAAGACTACTTTTTGGGAGGCCCCTGCAAAACTCTGTAAAAGTTATTTAAGAAATAAACACTTTTTACTTTTTTTTAAATGTTTATCTTCGTTATTAAACAAAATCAAAATGTCAGTGTAGTGCCAAGCAGTATCATGGCAGATCTCGTCATTAGAACCCCAATCATTTATGTGTTGGAATGTGTTTTTGTAGAAGCACCTCGCTTACGAGGCTTTTAGGTGAGCACGCTTAGCATGCATCCCCTTTATTGTTATATCTATCTCTATTATATCTATCTATCATCCATATATCTCCCATACATTTGAAAACTGTTAAGCGTTGGTTTTCAGCCGGACCACTAGTACGTAGTTAGATTCTTATATAAATTATCTAAACAAAATCTAGCTGCAATCGACCCCATAAGTTTTTTGTATAGTATATTATGTCCTAACAAAATACAAAAACAAAACTATGTAAACTATGCGAGAATCTTTGCTTTGCTTCTGCAAATCTAAAATGAAAACCGCTTACGTACACTACTACAATCAAGTGGACCTTTACTTAAGTTTTTTACCTATAAATTACATTACACAATACACCCACCCACACATAAATAAATAAACAGATTATGTACTGAGATGATATCATAAATGGATATTCACATTTCAAAATCAGTACATGCTAAATTGCTAACAACAGCATCACCGAGACAATATTGTCTCCTCGCGGTTTGAACAGCTAGCACATCACATCAACAGCCTATATACGTCCCCACTGCAGGGGCTCAGGCCTACTCTCCTACTGAGAGTGTATGGGACATAGTACACCACGCGGGACCAGTGCGGATTGGCGGACTTCACATGCCTGTTAAAGACATGCAGGTTTCCTCACGATGTTTTCCTTCACCGTTAAGCAATGGGATAATGTACTTGAATTGAAAAACAACTCATAGGTACACGGCTGGATTCGAACCTGGAACCCTCAGATTGAGAGTCGGCGCCTTTAGTTTTGCTACTGAGCCCCCTTAAATATTTCTTTTTTAGTATTTGTTGTTATAGCGGCAACTGAAATATATCATCTGTGATAATTTCAACTGTCTAACTATCACGGTTCATGAGATACAGCCTGGTGACAGACGAACAGCGGAGTCTTAGTAATAGGGTCCCGGTTACCCTTTGGGTACGGAACCCTAGTACTTTCCGACACAAACCGCCTCTAATCAAAGGAATGAAAGAATAACGGCTGCCTCGTACTGACGCTGAATCGCAGTGAGAGGTTGTATTTGTAATTTTGTGAGGAATGCTACTTATGTAGAAAATGTTTCGTGTTTTATTTTATGCTCCGTCATGTGCACCCATTTTGGTCGATTAAATTATTGTACCGTACCGGGAAGCGTGTACTGGGCCGTCCTTCTACTAGATGGACCGACGGAAAAGATTTCCATACCATCCTTCAGATATACCTGTGACAAAAAAACGGTCAATAGCGAGACAGACTGGCGCAACGCGATGCAGTTTAAACAGCTGTATCATTTTATTGTATTGAAGACTTCATTCGATATTAGTTTCAACTTGATACAAACAAACACGTTCCTGAGAAAAATAGTGTTGACAAACAGACATAACCCCACTCTGGGCATAGGCGGGAAGTTATGGGTTGGGTACTCTTAGAAGAGATTCATATCACACGGAAAATTTTTAGTCGCCCGAAATCTGTTGAAAAACACACGATTTCTCAAAGCTATTGCTGATAAATGTACCCGGATTTAAAACTCGGCACAACTTGAAATCCCACCTTATAACAAGTGCTAGAAATGATTCCAGCGGGAAAGCGTGGAAAACCTTGAGCGTTCCGACACATTTTCTCACCGTATAGTAATATACACGTCATAGTGCCAGAAAGAGACGCTTGTTGTTGCTTCTATGGGGGAGACAGGGAGAGTAGAGAAAGCCTTGATGTAGATCAGAGCGGTGAAATTTAGAGGCGATTTGTGCATGTGGAAGTGATGTCTCTCGGAGACAATTTTAACGAATAATATTTACACAGAAATTAAAGGTGTTGTTACTTCGTATTGAAACCAAAAGAAACATTTCAATTAAAACATTTGGTAAGTCCACGTTTACAATATTTTTGGTACGTAGACATATTTAATAGAACGTAACAGTTTTACGAGAATTATTTATGTTGGCCATCGCTAAAAATGGCTCTATCATTATCTATCGGCGTTATATTGCTGTGTATCTAATAACCATTTATAAACGGCGTTACGTCATATCTTAAAATTGAATAGGTTGTACAATTTGACAGTTCCGTAGCACGACAGTTTTATGGCGAGACATCAACAATTACACACACACGTCAGAGTCACTTTTGTGTTTGTAAATTAAAATTAAACTGTTTTGTTGGATCTGTGCCTTTGTTACACTACCATATAAATTGGTCAGAATTTTGAAATGTTTGGACAAAGAATTCCCGAAAGAAGAAGAAGAAAAGAAAGAGAAGAATTTACGGTGCTCATTTCCATCACTGACCAGTTAGAAATTCTCGCAGCTCCTAGGACAGATATGATTTAAATATTTCTGAAATTTAATGAAATTATTGCTTTCGATGTTAAGTAAAATTAATATTGCGATAAATAATGATTCGATTAATGACTTTTAAATAACAGTGAAAGTCTTAAAGTAAATGAAAAAATGTGTTAAGAAGATAAACAATCAAGTGAATTCATTTTTTTTGTTTTCCTAGAGTGCTGCATCATCTGAAAGCGACAGTTTTTCTCAGAACAGTTTGCGGAAATGATTATCTGTATCTATTTCTTCTGTTATTATACAGCGAACTCTAGCTGAGAAGAATTAGAGATGATTTCCCAAATGAAACAATGAATAGAAAGGTTAATGCACTATTATATTTTAAACTTACGATTAAATAATTATGGAACAAAGTAAAGATTTTAATGATTGTGTACATCAAATTTTAACGTTCAATTAAGCCTTGGCCAGAAATAAACAATGGTTGCGTAGTAGATCGTAAAGTTTATGTGCTATTGTTTACATCGCGGGTTTATTAAGTAATTAACAGTTTAATATGTAATGCAAACAACACTTCTATTGCAATTTACTAGATATAATCTGCCTAATGCGACTTTGTTGTTAATCTATAGCTTTGTATCTTCTCTGGGCAATGGGAAAGTCTACTCTACACATAGCTTTGCATTTGGCATTATATTAGCATGCAACTATCTTTAAAGCACTGTTTTCAAGACATGTGTTTCTGTTCTCTATTATTCATTTTCTTAAAATTGGTTAATTGTTTCCGAGAAACTCCTGACTAAATACAAATTTTACTACTGTTTTAAAGACTAATTGAGTATCCGAATGAAACATAATTTGACTTTTATTTTTGAAATTATATGATTACCATATTGATATTATATACTCTTTGATATTGCCATTTTAATTTATTTTAATATCAACAGATTTTTTTAAACCAAAATTTTTCTTTCTTTAAATGTTTAATATACTTCCCTGTAGTTGCTCCTCCTGACAAGGCCCATAATACTATTACACATGATTATTTTATGAATGCAATAGATAAATATGAAACGTTTACTTATTTTTGTACCATAAAATGGTTTTTCAAGATAAATATTGAACTTTATTCAAAATTAACGTTACATGATTTCTTTAGACATACGAAGGTCACTGACATAGCTCGACGTGTCAGTGAGCTGAAGTGGCAATGGGCAGGCCACATCGCTCGAATAACCGATAACCGGTGGGAAGTAAAGGTTCGCTAATGGCGACCACGTACCGGGAAACGACTACCAGGCCGTCCTCCTACTAGATGTACCAACGACCTGTCGGTCGCGGATAGTCGCTGAATGCAAGTAGCTCGGGACCGGTCAATGTCACGTACCATGAAGGAGTCCTATGTCCAGCAGTAGACGTTTCCTGGCTGATGATGATCTCTTTTGATATAAAACACCCAAATCAATAAAAACCCTCACAAATTACAGAGCAATGCAATCATATATTTCGTTTTCAATAATCAACGTCATCAGCAAGCACTATGCTATATCCACTCCACAAAAATGGAAACACAAACTTAATCTGTCCTATTTCCACAAATCTCCCCGGGCGTCATATCTGCGGATTTCCACAATTTCCATAATCTATGCCGTTATCACTACCTCTGCCCAGTCTCGCTCGGCGCCTCTCGGAGCGCGTTCGTTGCCATCGACAAAACACACGAGAAATAACTATACATATAGTCGTATCTATGATGATTGGTGTGTCAGGGGTGATTTCTGTGTAGTGTCCATATTCGGATTGACTAATCTGTGGTAAGTTCAATAGTTTGACATACAATTTAGATTCTTTTCCAGTGATTTTCGTGTTCATGTTTTTTAATGTACGACGTATTATGATTGAATGATAAATTTATTATTTATGAATGTGCCAGATTGTTTTATTATTGTTATTTGAAATATTATGCAAGGTCTCAAATTCTCAATAGCACCTAAGGGCAAGTGAAGATTCGGACGATTTAGAAGGTGCCTATCCACAGTCGATTTTTTGAAACTGTTTTTTTGAAATTCCTTTTATTAAATATTATTATTATTGCGGTGTATTATTTCTTTTGGCGGTTTGTATTTAATTAATTCTAGCATTAAATATCTACTGCCTATGTGTAACGCTGGAAGCATTGTGTTGAGGAAAACTGTTGTGATACATTATTGTTCAAGATATTTACTTTCAAAGGAATTTCAAAACTAAGTTATATTTATTTACTTATATTTACACCAATATTTCTAATACAACCACAAAATGTGTGTTTTTCAATAACTGAGTGCAATTGATATTTATTTTGTATCAAATACATGCACCGGCAGTGTGTTCCAATCCCTGGACGTACGCATGATCAATTTTAAGCGTAACACTTAGTGTAGTCTCAGAATATAAGTGTTTACCAAACTGAAGAAAACTAATTCCATCGTCCTGAGTAATAACAATGTCAGCAAACGAAATTACGAACAACAAAAATTAAAGGAGAAATGTTTAACCTGGCTCCCTGTGTTACCCTGACAAAAAATAATAATCAAAAATGCGTTATTTACTTTCAAAACCTCAATATCTACATAGTATAAAACAAAGCCACTGTTTTTCTCTGTCGGTCTGTTTCTCCGCTTAGATCTAAACGTAACGAATTTAAATTCGGTTTTCATATTAGTTTAGAGAGTTATTGATCGTCGATTGATCGATTGTCTCAACATACAGTATCAAATTCAAGTTACTCATACTTATTGTAATTCAAGTATTAACAACAAATGTAGTACTAAAATAATAGATATCGTCTAAGTTAACATTTAAAAAAAAGTGAATTTAATTGGGGATTGTATGTATGCGAAACAAGTGAATGAAAAGTAAATTGTAAAAAGCTTGACTGCGTAATTTTTTAAACTTTTTATGACATTGATATACCCAGTGTCACTCTCACAATAAATACGAATCTAACGACACCTCTCAAGCTAAAATCCATCGAGCCGTTTGGTCTGTAGGCCGTGCTAAACAATTATACATATATCTACACGTAAAACATAAAACCGTCCTTCTGGCGTAGTCAGGTAAAATCACGCGAAGTTTATAATCATATTTGCAGTACTTATTGTGTCCATCTTTACTTCGAAATATCTTTGAAACGTGCCGCTTTAGGCAACTATGTTTCATTACATTTTTTGTTTAATTGAATTGGATGAATCGTGTGCTGACGACTTGAAAAAAAAAATATAGTGGCCGGTCACTTAGGCCAGGCTTCGAACAAAAATCTTGGAACCCCTTTCATTGCGATTGGTTGTGCTGCTGAGGCGTCAAGCGGTAACGAACCAACAAGCTTTGTGTGATAGGAAAATTTCCAATCAAATCTTCACGTTTACCACAAAGTATGTTTGCACTCAATTGCAGTGTTTGTTCGTGGATAACTCTGAAACCACTTGACCGATTTTCATAGAACTCGCGCTGACCTTGTTTAGCTAAGGTATCTGATAAGAAAACGTGTTGAAATGTAGCTGTTATATAAAAACTGCTACTGTAGGCTGTTGTGCAATCTGCTTTTTTCGTGCTTTAGTCAATTAACGAATACACAATGCGTTGGCTTGGCCTTCATCTCACGTGATGGTACGTGACGGTATATCGGTATGAGAGAAGCCTTCTAAACCAAGAATCTATGAGGGAATATCATTTTCAAATTAATTACTGCGCTAGCTCAGCGATATAAAAAGTATAGAGCCTCATCAGATTCATAAAATTAAATTTTTCATCAATTTCCCAATTAACAAAGAACATAAATAACCACAGAGATCAGAACACCCAGAGGCGATGTTCCACTGAATACTTATGGAGGAATTAGGTCAGACACTTTCGGTTGTTATACACGGTGCACACAACTAAAGTATGTACACCTAAAGTCAGACACCCGAGCGTCAATATGTAGCGCACGTCATTGTCAGTTACACGTGTGTGTGTTTGTTGACTTCAGGCATGACGCAAGACGGGGTGGAATCATTTTATTCTTTAAAAATCCGTGCCTGTACCACAGACCAAAAATACTGAAAAAACGGCCCCCCGCTTAACATTTTATTTATAACGTTTGTTGCTAATCCGGATATCATAAAAGATATACACCAAGTGTCTACTGTTCGAGAGGTTCATACGAAGCCCTAAAACAACTGTTCTGTCACCGTGACATCAAAATAATATCAAATGTCTATGTGTCAAATTCTCAGGTCAAATTAGAAACTTACAACTCTGACTGTGACAATCTTGATTGTTTAATGTCAACCGAAAATGACAAATAGAAACCGTCGAGGCGGGCTTCATCCTTCGAGGCTTTGACGGTTAAATTAGACTCCCCTGCTTCAAATACATACATATAGTTTGTTGAAATGAATTAAATTTTTGCATTAGTAGGTAAAAAAAATTGTCATTGACTATATAAATTCTCACCTCTGAAAATGTAATTGTTACATATTTTTTGTGTTTGATGGGTTTGAAGTAATCCTTCGTTTCACCTGATGATAAGTGACGATCTGCTGCCTTTCGTACGGCATTGGCGGCAGACTTAGATAACCAGGCGGATATAGAAAATGGCCACATTACTATATTTAAATCTCTCAGCCTACCACCAACCAGTACAGTTACAACAGTACCGATAGCTACCCCGACTGGGAATCGCATAACCTCCGGGTTGTGAATCTATAATGGTCTCAAGCTATAATCAAACAAAATCTTGCTAAAAATCATTGTTATTAACATCTCCTATTTGCCAGTTCGAACCTTTTAAAGACAGTTTTTGCCATAATTGTCACACTAGTAAGATGGATTGGTCCTAATCTCCTATGGTCCATCTTCGTAATTCCTTCACTTAGTCTCGTTTTACTATACCCACGGAATTACATGGATGGTCCTATTCTAAGGCTAAGAACACACGTCATCTTACATTGAAGAAAAAAAATTATGTTTGTATAATATAACAATCAGTACAAAAAACTTCGCTAGGCCAGGTCGCTGGGGTCGATTCATAATCCCAATTTGCATAATATTCGTATTTGGCCCCCGTTGCCGCATTACAATCTTCTCGCTGCTTACCTTTGAGCTCAGGGGATTTGCTTATTCATTCAAGCTATGATGACGTCATGCTTTATGTCACATTATTCTGATCTCTTGCTCGGCATTTTAACACTGAATTTAGATGGCAGCAGTGATCAAACGCATGTTAACCACGTTCCTGGCCTAATGGCTTTACAGTTGGGCCAAAGGTTGGTCTCACGATCCGGTGGCACCAGTTTTTATTCTCAGAGGGATACGAGTTTTGGGACACGGTTTGGCTGGTGGTTGGGCATTTTCTATGTCCGTTTCTAATAGAACTAGTAGTAGTAATAGGTAAACAGCAATGCTAATAGCACTGTTGTCTTCCGGTATGACACGTAGCAAAGTTTACCCGACCGCGTACTGTTGCAGCATTTGATCATGTCAAGCATCACGCATTACCTCTGCTTTACTCATAGCATTCCGCGCGCAGGTACTCGTTCTGCATCGCTCACTCGCATCTATCGCGGCGCGTGCGAAAGGGCGCGCTGCGCGGGCTCGGATCCTTCGACAAAACCATAAAGACGGATAGAACGTGCATATGTTACTGAAATTCAAACGTATTACAAGGCTGATAAGGCTTACATTCTACGTATTTTAATTCCGAGAACGTGATGTTTGGAGATCATGACATTACAAATATTACAATTAACGCGTTCAAAAAGAATTAAAAACCGACTTCAATTGCTTTAAAAATTTGGACTTGCTTTTGTCAAAGAGCGATCAATCAATTTCGATAAAATTTATATGGGACTATCTATGAAGTATGCTCTGCCAAACAAAAAATTATCAAAATCGGTTAACTATTGGCAGAGTTATCGCGTAACACACATAAAAAAAACACGTCGAATTGAGAGCTTCATTTTTTGAAATCGGTTGAAAGATCTGTCGCATGGAAGCGCACGGAGCGTATTTCAGGTGCTGTTCCGAGTAATGAGTAATGGTACGATGTAACATTACGCGGTACGAAATGTAATGACATATCACATTACTTTAAGAAGCACTGTTTTGAGCATGTCTATAGCAAATCAGCAAAGCTCACCATCCAACGGCCTTATCTAATTATACATATGTTTACCTGGCCCTTTGCAATCGTCCCTAGATTATGTCAAGGAAATGGCTTTTCGATTATCCTATAGGCAGGAAATCCTTTAACCATTTCTTCAAACGTACTGCCTTAGTAACACGTCTACAGTGCTCAGCATTGATGGGATGTGTAAATTGTCGAACAAGTGTAAAATTGAATTGTCTCGGTCTCGAAATAATGTAGAAACAATATGTTTTCATTGAGGCGGCCTTGGAGCATACGGTTTATGTATATGAGTTATTGTTGTGTTGCCAAGATAATAATTACAATCCTTCAAATCTAGCCTAAAAACGTATTTCCTTGAACAGATTATTCCTTCGCAGCCTTTTCTTCTTTCCTTCCTGATCTCCTCTGATTTCCTTTTCTTCCTGATCTACTATATTTTGTCTATTGTTTATCGACTATATGTATATATAATATATACATATTTATTTATTTACGTAGCACCACTTACCCCTTGTTAATTATAGGAATCTTCTGCCCCAAGGTTGCCTGGAAGAGATCGCTCTTAGCGTTAAGGCCGCCTTCATTGTACCTTTTATGTTGTTTTCTGTTTTGTTTTGTGTGTGTATGTGATTCATGATTCAAGATTCACTTTATTGACCTAGTAATATGAACATTACACTCGGCACGTCAAAATATTACATATTTGCATACTAAAACTATACTTAATTATCCTAATTATATTAACCTTAACATTTAAATAGAAATGAACATTTCATTGGTCAGACGTAATTCTATGAATTCGTTAATAGAGTAGAAGGGACTGATTTCGAAAAATGACTTAAGTTTTTTCTTGAATTCGCTATAAGGCAATCGGCAAATGTCAAGTGGGAGTTTATTGTACATTATAATTTTTATGTGGCGACCTTGTTTTAATACTTTATTTAATTTAGTTCTAGGGTGTTGAATTCTTTCTTTGTTTCTGAGGTTGTATTGATGGGTGTTCATTTTGATTGTTAATTTGTCCTTTTCTTGGTGTATTTCTAAGAGTGAGTTATAAATATACAAAGCTATCACTGTCATAATTCGGTTTCTCTTAAAATGTATCTGTGTGTGCAATAAAGTTTATTTGAATTGAATTTGAATAATTATCACATGTTCAACATAGTCATAACCGTAAGTCAGAGGGAATAGCTGACAGAAACGGTGTTATGATTATCATAATTGATTTTCTTAAACTGTGTGCGAAATGAACTGCTACTATTATTGCAATACAGCTATCATCAAATCAAATCATTTTATTTGTCAATTTCGTTATTACATACGTACATATATGAAGGATCTTAAATATATAAAAGTCTCTCCAAATTAAGAGGGTATGCTGGTGTCAAAGCGCCCATACAAACGTAGTCCAGTCATATTTTGAGTATTAAGCTATGAAAATCTATGAAATTTTCAAGACATAATCTAGAAACAAATATCTTTGTCGGTGGTGAGTCAGATTTTCGTTTAAATATATACTTCCAGAGTTACAGGGCGCCAAAAAATTGTATTTTACGGTAGTAAAAAGCCCCAACTTTGAACCTGATTTACAAGAGTATGAATCAATTTAGAACAATTTGGAAAAACCACCGACATCTGAAATTTCATTAGTATACTGTATTAAAAAAATGGTTACATAATATACTGTATCCTTCAAATGATCCCTGGACTACGAAACATCCAAATAACGGGTGGATAACATCGCGTAGTGTATGCTGTCTCACCGTACGCGCTCGGGTAGGATAGGGCTCGGATAGGGACAGCTACAAAACAATCCAAATTTGAACGCAGCCACGTGGTCTAACCAACATAGCCTCTTAAGCCCATTAGGCTGTACAATGTTTCAGCATAAAGCATAAAAACTAATACATGTCATCATTTAAAAAAATACAAAAATATTATACACATGTCATCTACTTATTCCTATCATTTAAAAACTATACGTCAGCTAATTATACTTTAAAACATATCTAAAGCAAGCCAATCTCTTAAAAGCTAAGTGCTTCATGTCAGGTTACTTATTACATATCAAATATCATTAATGCTGTTACAAATTCTAAGAATAATTTTTTATCGTTTCGGAAGAAATAGTTGACAGAAAGCGAATAAGTAAGTCTGCGCTAGTAAATAATTGAAAATTTTTAAGAAAAGTGAAGCACTCAAAACAAGGTAAAAGTAAACTTAAGTAAATTACGGATACATTTTTTAATACTTAAATACATTCACACTTGTTATACTTTTAGCTGTTACAATCTCATATTTTCTGTATTATTCCTCACATGACTCCTAGGGAGAAATACGGGCAATGCAATAATAATGTGTTCACTAATCATCTCATACATATTTCAACTTAGATCGAACAAAACTAATTTGTCCTGAACGGACGTTCACCGCCTCCCACCGACCCGCGATACCTCACCTCGCCCCGCAAGAAAGTGACCGGTTCAGGGGCTGGTATCGTGCGCGTGAATACACACACATGCCCCTGTAAACAAACGTCATCCGTTCGATTTATGAAATGTCGTGGGCGATGTTACGTCACAATACCAGTTCCCGAAACGCTTGAATCCAGGGACTCCCCGCGACCTTTACCACGCCTTCGGGTCATCTAGTAGGGGGATGCCCCGGTACGCGCTTCTCGGTTACCTAATATAAAATTAAGTACCCATTGTTCATTTTAATTATTATATTACTTGGAGTATTAATATTGTTTAGCATCTCTTATTTCCGCTGACATTCTTTGACGAATATTTAGCGCAGTTATAGTAGGTACTTTAGAATTAGGTATAAGTTTTCGACGAATAGTAAAGTCAATATACGTAAAAATTGTATTTGCCTTCACGAAATACTTTTTGACCGATATTGCCTGCCCATTGCCATTGTACCTCATTGACTCATCGAGATATGTCGGTGAACTTAGTTCGTCTACGGATTTCCTCATACCGGATTTTATTACGTCGAGAAATACCCAGCATAGCTCGTTCGTATAACTTTGGTGTGATTTCGAAACAAACGCAACGAAGCTAGTAAGTAAATAAATAAATAAGAAACCAGACAGTCACCAAATTCAAGCTCCTATAGTTTATTATTAAAAACCTGTTCACTTTATTTCTTATTTAAAAAGTTTCGTTATAAAAAAGCTACTTAATTTCCATGATCCTGTTGGCAATATTTCAGTTTGAGCCGACGAGCGACCGGCCAGGCAAACGTTTTTAATATTTTCAGCTTATTACAAAAAAAAACTTGCCTTATTTCCAAGAAATAGGATCTTAAATGTACATTCGCTGGCGATACTGGGGAGGCGAACTAATCGCCCGCGGACGTTTTGAATAGTCGACAAGAAAATTGGTCAAGCGTGAGTCGCTTCGCGCACGAATGGTTCCGTGCGTGTTTTAAATTGTAGGAAAGAAGACCACCCTTTTCGATAGCACTTTTACACCATATTTTATATTTATTACATATATTATACATGTTAAACTGACATGAACATTCATGTGATGTAATTTTGAAGTGGACTGTATCAGAAATTCAGTATATCATCGAATACGAAACTACAACTAAAGTAGTAATAAAAATACTTTTCATTTTATCTAATGCATAAAACATGCAAATAAAACTTCCCTTTATTACAGAACGAATTATTAGCAAATGCTAGCAACATTCATTCTAGGAGCACAATATCGTAACATTTTAGTTAAAGGTCTTTTCAATCTCAAATGAAGCTTCCACCTTTCTTAAAAATTTACCTCTTACCTTGTGTTTGACATAATCAATTAAAACCTATTACTGTTACACACCCTCTCACACCACACACTCACAGTTTCATCTTACACTCAGAGAGGACTCACTTCCACAGTGTTGGTAACTTAGAATAAGTGGTTTTGCTTATTGCATGTAAATTGATACATTTAGTAATAGCGGCTAGACGTTCCGTCTGCTTTTCTAAGGGGTGAGGCACTGTACGATAAAATACAAGTTTTTAATCTTAGTTTAGCTGCAGACGCTTTACAATGTAACTAGATCAAATATTGTAGCCCAATTAGATTTAAAAAATATATTTGTACACATTTTTCAATAAAAATTTTTTTTTATTGAAGATAGACCAACACTTGACCTCAATCTCACCTGATGGTAAGTGACGATGAGGTCTACGATGTTACGTGTTGGTCTAGAAAGTGCCTATTTATTCTTATTCGTATCATATCAGAAACCTTTATTATACTTAAAGGACACAATGATATTTTCACGGGAAACTTATTGAGTTTAACACATTGCTTACATTTTATTTTGCTTAATTTTTGTTCAATATCGACAATAATGTGTTGGTAAATATTATACAAGAGATGATATTAAGACGACTTCAAAAAAAACGAGGTTCTCAATTCGACTTTTTGTATGTATATTACGCGATAACTCCACCAATTGTGAATCGATTTTGATGATTCTTTTTTTGTTTGATAGAACATACTTCAGATGTGGTCTCTTATAAATTTTATCGAAAAAAATTCAGTGGTTTTTGAGAAAATCAACAAAAACCATATATGTACCTAGATAATTTTACCTCAAAGGATGAACATTTTTAAGGCAGATTAAGTCTGTTTTTTTTTGTTTTTTTTTGAACACGTTAATTGTTTATCAAAATGTTCTGGTTTTTAGGGGATGAATGCTGTATACTTTTAGGGTCGTTGAAGTCGGTTTCTAATTATTTTTGAAAGCGGTAATAATTATTTAGAAAATTCATTGCAGCCAGTCTGAAAACATACATAAAATATACATTATTTTAAATGTATGTATTCCACAAAACACTTTTCTTCAGCGTACCCCAATCTAGAGACAAATTGTCATAGGAATAGGGTCGTCACAGTTTTATACTCTGAGGTACGGTACCCTAAAACGGCCCATTTTTTAGATTAATACCGCAAGAGTACCGACACAAAGAATTTTCTCTTTTCTCCGGAGGCTCTGAAGCCAATTACGACAGGACAAGGTTCATAATGAACCGGGACGGCAAACAAATAACACGACGCCGTCATATTTCATACTTTTGACGTCAGAACGTATTTCCAGTTCTTAGTGACGGTAAAAGGAAGATGGCCAGTAATCACTGGACTTCATGAAAGTCACCAGACCATGCTGAACAAACAGAAACTTAAAAAAGTAAATAGTCCTTCATTCATAGATGGCACCGTCGTAGCAAAATGTAACTTCAAACGTATATTTTTTCGTATGAATTGAAAGCAAGGAGTTTATAATACTGAATGATCTTGATGCAAAGCTTTTACAGCGGTGTGGCTCGATTTAGATAAAGAATTGAATGGGGGGTGATATTAAGAGATAGATTATTAATAGTACCTAATTAGTCTTCTCTCAATACTAACGTTAAACACCTAATGTATATAGGCTACAATCTATTCAAACGTTGAATGTCACTTAACTTTCTCTGAGCGCGTTTTCATTTGTGATAAAGCGTCGGTAATTCAACGAATGGGCCTCGCGTCCCGGCCTTTTAAATTAACTTGTGAATCCCTGGGCCTTTCCACTCAGCCTACACGGCCGAAGTTAGATATTTCGTTATTTTGTTACAGCTATCCTAATAAATTTCCCAAGTTCAAAGGTCACTCGACAATTGCGTATACAATTTGATTGTTTATTAATTACCAGAGTTTTAATTCGCCTTTGTCTGAGTTGATTTCAGATATAATGTCCAAGTTTGTGTGATAAACAAACACTTGACTGAGATCAACGGTAGCTAATGTCTCTCTTCGTACCACGGGCGTGCTGAACAGAACAAATGGTTATGTCAGAGATATATATCAATCTAGGTAAACTCGAGTACAACAATATGTATTCACTTTTGAACCATATCACATTCACTCTTGCTCGAGGAAAATGTCACTTAAAGGTGAATGTGACATGGTTCAAAAGTGGACACACATTTTTGTACTCGAATGTACAAGACAGATTATTTCAAGACGAACAATTCAATCGATACTGGATACTCGTCATTCTAAGGACGTTATTTCGTGTATTAAAAAGAGATGGCAATAGCAACGTTTGCACGTCTTACAGCGCCCCGGTTTTTTACAACTGAAATATTTCTCACTTGTCCTGTAGGTTAAGTAATACAGTTATGATGAAAAGCTTTTTTTTAAGTGGCACGACTGTGCCCAATAAAGCATCACCTTAAACTTTCATATTGAGCTATTTGGTCGGATATCTTGATATGTATTTCATCATCATCAGCCAGGAAACATCCACTGCTGGACATAGGCCTCCTTCATGGTACGCCACATCGACCGGTCCCGAGCCACCTGCTTCCAGTGACTCCCCGCGACTCTAACCAAGTCGTCGGTCCATCTAGTAGGGGGACGGCCTGGTAGACGTTTCCCGCTACGTGGTCGCCACTCGAGAACCTTTACTCCCCACCGGTTATCGGTTCTTCGAGCGATGTGACCTGCCCATTGCCAGTTCAGCTCACTGACTCGTCGAGCTATGTCAGTGACCTACGTTCATCTACGGATTTCCTCATCCCGGATTTTATCACGTAGAGAATTTCCGAGCATAGCTCGTTCCATAGCTCGCTGAGTGACCTTGAGCTTGTTTATTCGGCCCACAGTAAAGAACCACGTTTCGGTTCACGATATGTATTTAACATTGGCAATACATTCGTGAGGATACTACGAAAGCCTAAAAAAGGATAGCAGCAACGTCAATGGTCAAAGCGCCTCGAACATTTCATAAACTTGGAGGTAGTACCTACCAAATATGAAATTTTGGCATACACACAGTCTGTCAGTTTTATGGAATCCGCCGAGGGTGCTGAGTCAGCGTTTTTCATTTCACCTTACATTTGAGAGTAGCTTAACTATCCATGAATAAATAAAACAGTAAAACTTATAGAATAAGTTATGCTTAGTTGTGTTTTTCATATAAAATTTTATTCAGATGTAAATAAAGAGTAAAAAATTAATATAAAAAAATTTCATAAAGAAGCTTTTATTTAAATGCTCTAAAAAGAAGAAAATAAACTTTAAAACTTTAAATTACATCAAACCCATCAATTGAATACATTGAACAATTTATATGCTATAAAAGCTTGTCGCGTGATTTTACTTGTATTGATGTCAAAATTGCGTACCATGAAGAAGGCCTATGTATTAATGAACCAGAATACAATAATTATGTAAACTTATCTAGAGAAAAAAGTATGTATTTTATAAAATAGGTAAATCTACACACATCTACACTAGTAGCAAAGCTTTTAAAAAACAAACAAACTGCCCGTAAGGCTAGCAAAATCTCTCTAACATTGATTTACATAAACTGTATAAGTCAACAGTTTAACGTTTCTGCTATATTCATGTTGCTAGAGATTTACGCTATTTGTGTTTCAAATTATTAGTTTTGGTTTTGTATTTATACGTAGTACTCGCACAATAAGTTTGCCCCTCTGAAGTTCGTCACAAAAGACCACGAAGGCAATGCATGTTTGCAGGCAAAGAAATGTCCTAGTGTTTTATGTTATCTAGGCATAGTTATTATCGAAAATAATACACACATTCCGTCTGTACATGTGTGAAATTGCGGGGAGCTAACTTCAGAGGGGCAAACATAGCGTGCGATTACTATACTGCCTTACGCGCAGTGAAGACAATACAAATTTGAATATAGTGGAACAATTCAAGTACAGTAAAACCCGGGACGAACACAAGCGGATGAAATCGCGGGCCACAGCTAGTCAAATAATAACAAACACTTCACTTCTCGCTATCCATGTACTCATATATTTTTGTGCGATTTCCCAGTACAACGTTCAGAAGTTTTGCGAGGAAAACCTTTTTGCTCGGAGACATAGGTGGCCGCACATGCTTTTTTATTTTCACAAGCTAAGAAATAATACAAACATTTGAACACGTTTTTCTTGGAAAAAACTTTGATGTGAACCTTCTCACTACAGAGACTGTGTGTGCTTTGACGGCAGCTATTTTTAAGAGGAAAATTTATTTTTCTCACTAACGGTAGCAGATAGAGATATATACGAGTATCAATGATATCTCGAGGACATCTGCAAGCACAACGAGAAACGCGACCTGTACAAATTTTCTCGATAGTTTATTTTTCAAAGTCTGCTCTTCGAAAGCACTTAAATTGTGTTTTAGGAGTCTACTTAAGATTATAAGCTTATTTTTATACAATTATGAAGGAAATTATGGTTTAAGTTTAGCACAAAGGATTTTTTGCAAAGTATGAAACCAAATTAGATTGGGTTGAATTGTATTTTATAGAATAACATACATTAAAAGAAATCGCACCAAAATAAAAATTCGAAATATTTTTTATTTTGATTTTGCAAGGACTAAATATCCCAAAATAAATTAGTTCTTGGAATAGTAAACTGCTTATTAGATTCAGTTTTCTCATTGCGTTTTGAAATTTTACTATAGGGATATATAACACATAAAACATTATTTTACGAGATAACTCAATATATCTAACAAGCTCCATACATTTAACGCTCTAAAAACACGTGTGACGTCACAAATGTCACCCGATTTATATTGAGCGTTTTAGCACCGCGCGACTAGAATTACTTTTTGGTGCTAAAAAAGTATTAGTCGTATCGAAAAAAAGTTATATAGGTATTTACCTTTTTACATGGACTATCGATTTAGACAACAAAAAAACAATTCCATGCATCTTCCCCATTCTGATCCGGTATCAGCTATTCCTTGAAACCATTCTCCATAATACGAGGCCAAGAATCTAATAAAAAGTAAACTACTCTAAAGTTCTGCAAACAAACAGATCTTAAAAAACCCCGGCCATAAATTACTCCCCTGTATAGCACAACTAATAAAACTTTCGTTTACTATTTAATAATATTTGCTGAGATTTATGAGATATTTTCATAGAAAACTTCAGGTTGTTGCCACGGAAAACGCAAGGCAATATGGAAGTGCCATTCATGCTAGTCGATGTCGTGTTTTGATGTGTTTTAGGGTTCATAGTTACATCTATTTCAGGGTTGAAATTCCGACCCGCACCTGGCTAATTATATGTGCAGCTAAGATCTAAACAAATCTCTTTTATTCAGCTATTCCTTTTCGTCAACAGCCTATATACGTCCCCACTGCAGGGGTTCAGGCCTACCCTCATACAGAGAGTGTATGGGCCGTAGTCCACCACGCGGGACCAGTGCGGATTGGCACATCACATGCCTGTTCAAGACATGCAGGTTCCCTCACGATGTTTTCCTTCACCGTTAAGCAATCGGAGAACGTACTTGAATTGAAAAACAACTCATAGGTACACGGCTGGATTCGAACCCGTGCTAACGTCGAGCAGCTATTCCTCTCTGGTCCCCAATTATTCACAGCTACGTACTCACTCCATTGGCACAATGGCTCATGCATATTACATGAAGTATGCTGAAGATATAATTGTTTATGTTTACAAAGAGTACCCGTGAGTTACCTAAGAGATTACCATATTCAAAGGTAATGGCTCAGATTGTGTACAATATGATTTAAATATTAAATCCGTATTAATATACAATAGGAACTTTTTATCTGCGAAGCAAGAAGAAGAAGTTCGAAGAAATGGTTTCGTATGTCCGGACAGCGGATGACCGGATGTTCTCCTGTACAGGTCGCATTTCTCTACCGATTCTCATCAGATTTTGTGAGCCAGTTCAATACTTCATCATCATCAACAGCCTATATATGTCTCCACTGCAGGGGCTCAGGCCTATCCTTCCCTGCTCAATACTTACATGGTTGAAATTTTCCGACATTCAGTTTTACGAAAATATTCAAAATAGCGTATACGTGGGGGTTTTAAACGTAAAAACATTCATATTTTAGACATTTCGCTTGACATGACATTCAATGACATCTCAGTAGTCAAAATACGACTAGTCGATTAGGAAATATAAGAGAATGGATAGACATACCAACCAAAGTAAAATCATAACCCTTCTTTGGGTTTCTCTGTAGTCGGGTAATTGAAGTTACTTCATATCCCTTTCAATTATATAGGCTACGCGTCATTGAAACCTGCTATTGAAGCGTCCAGAGAAGAATAATCGCCTTTGTTAGTTTGTTCTATTCCCACACAGCAACGGATCGTTAGTTTATGGACAAAAAAGATCTGTCTTATCTTGATAAACTGTTCCCGTGGGAAGAGATTGCTTGAATGCGGAACCCCAAAACGAAAAAACTCCAGTACCCAATCAAAAGCTTCGAAAAAGTAATTAAAAGACTACTACAACCAATGAAACGAGTTTTACAACCAATCAAAGTCGAGAACTCAAATCACCCGAAAACCTTTCACGAACGAGAAACGTTTTAATCGGAATGACTAGAATCCGTCTCGACGTAATCTTACAACGAAATGTTTCATCGTTTAAAAATCTCCACCCACATTACAATTTCATTCAGATCCCAAAATAAATCTTAACGGCAATAAAAACGTCTCTAGTAAAAGAACATGGCGACTGAATCTTATAAATACCTTCACAAACAGATCGGCTTATCTATTTAATACTGAATGACGACATATTGGCAGCCATTTTGTATGACCTTGAGATGAATTCTTTACATGTACTTACTAGCATCTAAATCTCACTATTTCGCACGAAGCGTTTCGATTCTTCATTTATTGAGCGTCAGCTATGAAGTGATTTCCTAAGCGCTACAACCTGGATGTCTTCAAAGACAAATTAATTAGCTACTTCTATGTACTTCTATGTGCAAAGCGTCGGTGGCGCAGTGGATAAGACGCGGACTCTCAATCTGAGGGTACCGGGTTCAAATCCAGCCGTGTACCTATGAGTTGTTTTTCAATTCAAGTACATTATCCGATTGCTTAACGGTGAAGGAAAACATCCTGAGGAAACCTGCATGTCTTGAACAGGCATGTGAAGTCCGCCGATCCGCACTGGGCCCGCGTGGTGGACTATGGCCCATACACTCTCTGTAGGAGAGTAGGCCTGAGCCCCTCCAGTGGGGACATATATAGGCTGTTGATGATGTAACCGTAAACCGTTCCTTGACCCACAAGAAATTCAGCTTTGGGCCTCACTACTCCACTAATCATAACACGGAAGAGTAAAAGGGTAAGCTAAATTTTCCTCTTAATTACGATAGAGTTTTCTCTCAATTAATTTATTACAAATTATTTTGCATAAAGCGGACTAAAAATCTGAAGAAAAATCGTGTAAGTTTTATCAATAAAGTTTGTCAATTAAGTATATAATAATAAATCTAAGTAAAATGAAATTTATTTATGAGAAAATAAAGTTCTTTAACTACAAAACCCCACATATTACCGTCCTGGATGTTTCTTTGAGATTTAATTATATCGAGTGAAGTATTATGATATGAAGAATCGTGTATCGGTGGTTGTCTTCATCATCAACATTCCTATGTATTATTTCAACATCTACAAATCTAAAT
This sequence comes from Carcina quercana, assembly GCA_910589575.2. Lineage (NCBI taxonomy): Eukaryota > Metazoa > Arthropoda > Insecta > Lepidoptera > Depressariidae > Carcina > Carcina quercana. The sequence goes on from OU342441.1 coordinate 13,349,154, forward strand.
TTCTCTTAAAAGTATGAGGATTCGGGGCTGTCTGGCTCAGAGAACCGATAATTGTGCTCGAAAGGAAGCCTATGTAATATTTTTTAAATTTTAATCAACTTGCAGCCGAATAACTGTATACTTTGCCGCTGTACAATTTGTGGAGTGTTCTTACATTTTAAACCAAATACTTTTCATATATTCTGTATTTATGATATGAATATATAGGTACCTATTATATTTTCAACTAGCGTTTACCCGCTTCTTTTCAAGTAGGATAAAAGGTGGCCTATATCATTTTTTCAACCCTTCAACTATCCATATCAAGGTCGCCACATAAAATAATAATGTATAATAAACTCCCACTTGACATTTACCGATTGCCTTTTAGCGAATTCAAAAAATAACTAAAATCATTTTTGGAAATCCCTTCTATTCTATTAACGAATTCATAGAATTACGTCTGACCACTGACATGTTCATTTCTAGTTAAACGTTTAGGTTAATATAATTAGACTAATTAACTATAGTTTTAATATGCATATATGTAATATTTTGACGTGCCGAATTTTATTACCTTCAATCACGACGAGATACAAATTGATTCTGCTGTAAGCTTAGGATCCAATAGATATTAATTCCAGCATCAAATCATATAAATTACGACAAAATAGATTGGTTCGGTTCAGGAATAGCTCGCACGTTTACCATCACTCGCCTCGTTCGAAGATTGTTTTATTTATTTCTGCTATCTCTAGGCCGGCACTAAAATACCTGACGATTATAGTGTAACTGATTGGTTCTAGAGTTTTTGATCTTTTAAATTATGATTGCGTCAGATCAAAAGGTGATTCTCGATTCGACTTTGTACGAATCGGTATTTATTGAATGTATGTTATAGTTGGTTCGCTTGAATAGTACACCCGAACGGTATTGTGGTTATTGTTTAAAAAAGTATTTAAATTAATTTAAATTATGCTGCAAAATAATGTATTCGACCAAAAAGGGGTACACATGACGGAACATAAAATAAAACACAAAACATTTTCTATACAAGCACCCGTCACCACAAAGTTCCAAACTTCACTGCGATGCCTCGATATAAAATGTTAAATTAATCAGCAGATGTATACCCCAGCGGCATGCTTTGGGTTCGGAATCGAAGTCTTTTGATTAGAGGCGGCGTGAGGCACGAGGCATATTACGAAGGCGGGTGGACTTTACTTCCCTGTCAAGGCTGTCTTGAAGATGTCGCTTAAGCGATAAGGGTGTCTACAAGTAAGTACACATTTGTCAGGGCTTAGTACTCAAAGAGGTCCCTACTTTATTATGGCTCCGCTGTCCGTCCGTCCGTCCATCTGTCACAGCGCTCTATCTATTGAACCATAATGGGTAGACACTTGAAATTGTAACAGACCGTGAAAATAGCAACACAGTCTACTATTTAAATTTAAAAATATATTCCTCCTCTAAGAGTGTGAAATCAGGGGATGAATGCCGTTTACCAAAATCTCACAAGTTACCCGATTTCAATTATTCTTGTAAATAATGTATTTATAAGATTTATGGGCAATTAAAGTCAGGTCATTAGTAATGTTGGACTACATTTACTATTGTCAAACTTTGATTCATCATCATTCGCTTACACAGCTGGTCTGCCTCTCAGAGACCAACGAAGCTCTAAACTACACTGACTCTGACCTTCCCGGAATTCGGGAGGGCCTAAATTAAATCTTATTTGTATTACATTTCTTTCTACTTACATATTAAAAATGTCTGAGATACGCTCGTAATGAACAACTTTGTATTTGGTCGCTATTTGATTACTGAGCCTTATAGAAGTAGAACTTGAATATGATAACCGCCTTCGCGGCCTTATTATTTTTATTTATTTTATTTTATTTATTTGGCATGTCAACAGCTGTTACATTCATTATCAAGAAAAGTAAAGTACATATACATCGTAAGCTAAATGTACAGCCAATTACAGACACACACATCGTGCGACATTGCGATTATAGCTACAAGCTTTGCCATGACAATCTAAAGGTGGTTGTTGTCAGGGCATTTCACATGTCCTTCTGACTAGCTACCGCCATTTTACCCAATATTGCAGCCAAACAGCAGTGACAGTAGTGTTATGTTCTGGTATGACGGTAGCAGAGCCATTGCCTCATTAGCTGGCTTCCGAGTGCGAACGCTTACAAACCCATCATACATGTATTTAAGAGGGTATGCTGGTGTCAAAACGCCCATACAAACGTAGTCCAGTCATATTTTGAGTATTAAGCTATGAAAATCTATGAAATTTTCAAGACACAATCTAGAAACAAATATCTGTGTCGGTGGTGAGTCAGATTTTCGTTTAAATATAAACTTCCAGAGTTACAGGGCGACAAGGAATTGTATTTTACGGTAGTAAAAAGCCCCAACTTTGAACCTGATTTACAAGAGTATGAATCAATTTAGAACAATTTGGAAAACCACCGACATCTGAAATTTCATTAGTATACTGTATTAAAAAAATGGTTACATAATATACTGTATCCTTCAAATGATCCCTGGACTACGAAACATCCAAATAACGGGTGGATAACTTCGCGTAGTGTATGCTGTCTCACCGTACGCGCTCGGGTAGGATAGGGCTCGGATAGGGACAGCTACAAAACAATCCAAATTTGAACGCGGCCACGTGGTCTTACCAACATAGCCTCTTAACTGTACGCGTGATAAAAGTCGAGGCGAAACGTTTTTTACGAGCTTGTACTAACTGAAATGTACAATGTACACGTTGAGGCTGAAAAGCTAGTAGTTTTTTAGCTGTGTGGGAATACAGAATCTTGCCATTAACTCTAAACCCGTCTTGGTAGACGGCGTATTCGATAGTGTAGGCTTCACGCTCGAGTAGAGGGTGACGATCGGACGGAACTATCGATTAAATGTCTCTCACGCTAATCGATCCATGTATCGAGGTACGAGTACTACAGGAGCTCACTAGTTGGTCGAAAATCTAAATTGCGAGTATTTAGTGAGTTAATCGCTTTTTGTGATTTTCCGGAGTTGGGTTTCAAATTCAAAAGAAAAGTACTTATATATTGTATCGCGGTAGTTCCCTATTGATGATTTAACTGATTTACGAGTTTGGGGTGAACTAAGCGTTTTCATCATCATCATCAGCCGGGAAACATCCACTGCTGGACATAGGCCTCCTTCATGGTACACCACATCGACCGGTCCCGAGCCACCTGCATCCAGCGACTCCCCGCGACTCTAACCAGGTCGTCGGTCCATCTAGTAGGGGGACTTGTTAACTAAGCGTTTTAGGGGGCTAAAAAGCGAGTTCCAATTTTAAAAGGGTTTACAGTTTCCATGACATATCCCAAAAGTACCCTTGTAAAACTAGTCATAATTTAACCGGCCCAGACTATTGGTATCAATTTTTTTATGTGACCCTCAAGAGGTTGAAAATAGGCTAAAAGTTTTATATGTCAAAAATGACCACATAAAGCTCTATTGACTCCAAATTAATTTTTATCAACTCCAATTTCTTCGGGAAAATCAACGCATCTTGTTATTCTAAAGGTCACGAAGCCCTACAATCTTCTTTAAAAGGAATTTCAGTCAAACATCGGAAGTAGGTAAAGTAAATAATTAAAATGGCATTCGTCTTTATGCCGAGCATCGAATAAAAAAGATTCAACATTAGATTTAAAAGCTCATCAAAGTCAAAGTCAAAGTCAAAGTCAAAATCTTTATTCGTAAACATAGGTAATGCAGTACATGGTAGTAGGTAACAGTTGTAGATCTGCTATGTTTCGTCCTTAGCGGACATACGAAGTCATACTTTAATATACTTATTAACTAGTATTACATATTGCAAAAATTTTTAAATATAATAATAATTATGTTAAAACTAGGTGGCACAGTAGTAAGACAGAAGTTTCTATTTGTCAGCAAAAAAATCTTTCACTGAGTAGTATGCCTTGTCGCACAGGTGTTTATACAGAGTAGATTTCAGTTCTGTGATGTTATTGCAATCTTTAATTTGTAGTGGCATTTTATTATATATTTTTATAGCCATAGCAAATACGCTTTTGTGATATAGAGCAGTTTTCGCGGGATTGTTCATTAAGTTGTGTTGCCTTCGTGTGCTATACACATGTCGAAATTTATTTGGATTTAATTTAACGAAAAGTACTATCTCATATATGTATAGACATGGCAAGGTTAGTATATTTAGTTCTTTAAAGCATCCTCGACAGCTATCAGTTCGGCGTAGATTGCAGATTGCTCTTACACATCTTTTTTGAGCTCTAAAAACATTTATTACTTCTGTGGCATTCCCCCAAAATATTATTCCAAACCTGAGCACAGATGCTACATAGCCATGGTAAGCCGCCATTACTGCACTTTTGCTGACAACTTTGTTCAGCATATATAGTGCATACGATTGTTGGTTTATTTTATCGCGTAATTTTTCTATTTGAGTTGTCCACCTAAGTTTACTGTCAATATACAATCCTAAAAATTTCGTTACATTAATTTCATTAATCTTTTCATCTTTATAATTGATATTTAAATTATTGATTTTATTTTGTCGTTGATTAAAGTTCATTATTTTTGTTTTTTTAATGTTAATGAAAAGGTTATTTTGTTTCATCCAATTAATAATATATGTATTGTTTAAGTTAATGTCATTTTCATATGTAGATGTGTCATTACCATTGTATAAAACTGTACTATCGTCCGCAAATAGAACCATTGGGAATTTTGATGATTTTGGTAGGTCGTTAATATATATAAGGAAGAGAAGGGGTCCTAATACGCTTCCCTGTGGCACTCCGTAGCGTACCGTTCGTGCTCGTGACGAGTACGTGGTCTGTATTTTAGTCATGGGGCACAATTTTTCAACATTAGTTATCTGTTTTCGATCAGTGAGGTAGCTTTCAATAAGTTTCAGAGTATTGCCTCTTACCCCATACGCGTTGAGTTTACTTAGCAAGATTTTATGGTCTACGAAGTCAAATGCTTTTGACATGTCCATATAAAGAGCCATAACCGGTAGGCGCATGTCCATTCTTAATATAATTGTTTGAAGGAAATCGTAAATAGCCATATTTATTGATTTGCCTTTCCGAAAACCCATCTGTTCATCAGCAAACAATTTATTTTTCTCGAAGAAATTATATAGGCTGCTGTATATAACTTTTTCAAATATTTTTGCAAATACTGGTATCAAAGACACTGGTCTATAATTATCCATGCATTGTTTATCGCCTTTTTTGTGTATAGGTTTTACTATAGAAAGTTTTAATTTTTCAGGAAAAATACCACCTTCGATACTAAGGTTTATTATGAAGCTCAGTATTGGCGCAATATATTTTGACACTACTTTAACAACCTTTGTGCATACATTGTCATGACCTGTGCTGTTTGTATTTTTTAAATTGATTATTATATCAAATATGTCACGCGGTATAGTTGGAATCATAAAGAGTGAATTTGGAATTGCAGAGTATAAGTAAGAGTTTGTTATTCTGTTCGCAGATGTTGTTTTAACTTCTACTTGGTCAATATAAAAATCATTAAAAGCCTCTGCAATTATTTTAGGGTCAGTACAGGAGTTGTCGTTAATTTTTATTAAGTCTATGTTGTCTTTTGGTAATTCTAATTTAGATTGATTTATAATTTTCCATGTTGCTTGAGATTTGTTTTTGGAATTGTAAATAAACTGATCATTTTGTGCTTTTTGTGTAGTTTTTATGACTTTTTTCAACTTTTTTGCATAAGTTATGTATTTTGTTTTGTTAGATTTATTAGGTTCTTTCAAGTATTGCCAGAGAAGATTTCTTTTTCTCTTAGTACAGTGTCTAATCCCTTTGGTTATCCACTTTGCTCTTTTAGAGGTTTTAACTTTTATTTTTATGACAGGAAAACACAAATCATAGAATAGTATAAACAAGTCGTAAAAGTGGTTAAAAGCTTGGTTCGAATCGCTACTCTTATGTACATCATTGAATGATAAGCTGCGTATGCAATTCGTAAATTTTTGTATGTTACTATTGGAATAGTCTCTGCGTTCAGCAAAGCCCACTAATATTTTGGTGAAGTATCCCTATCTTATTATACACGAAATAAATTCTGTCGGACGTTGTTATTAAATGTTCGATTTTGATCTGTATGTACATTATCTTTCTCATTTTGGTCCTGAGCTTCTGAGACCTCACATGTTCTTTGATAGTCCGCGAACTTGGTCCCATCGATATTGTGAGGCTGGCTTTCATCTTTCAAACTTTGATGTATGTGATAACATGTGTCAAGTTCTTCTATAAACATTTTTAAATCTAATATAACTTTCCGCATTCCTTGGTTATTGATTGAGCCACTAATCTTCTTGAACATGTCGTATTCGTAGCTTAGATTTTTGTTAGAGTCTAATATATATGTATATTCATGTTTTTGAGCATCTAAATAGAGTAATTCGTTAAAAATCTCTACTCTTTTGTTATATATGCTGAAATTATTCTTACACTTGAATGTTGGTAGGCAAACTACCACGTTTGTATGCGTTATGTTTTGTAGCGTATTTCTTACATGTTTGACTAATGCATGATAGTCCTGAGTACATTCGAAGTCTTTTTCTCCAACTAGAACAACACAATAATCAGTCTCAGTAAAAGTGTTAATTTTTTTCTCTAGGTTATTGATCAACCATCATCCTAATGGAAATACATTTTGTAGTAAAGCATTATTCCGTCAGAGAGTCGTAACAAAACAGTCAGTATATCGTTGCGAGCTGGAGGGGTTCGGGATAGAAGGAAACACGTGTCCAAAGTTTTGGAGTTCATTGGTAACACAGGTCCACAAGCCAATCTTCTAAACTTGGGGTCTTCCTAATAGAGTGCCTTCCTGTCTTCACTGGGTAGAAGCCGGAATCTTACGCACTGAATTCTCCTTACAGAGTCCTTTGACAACACTAATACACGATCACTTTTGATCTTCATTTCACTTGATTACTTCTTCTGATTTTCTCTTCACTTTTATTCACTGCTCAGAACTGAACTGCACTCGAAGGCCGTCCGGCGCCATATATACCCCCAGATTGCATTTCTAGAATGTTCCCAGTAGCCGTCACCTCTTCAAGAACGTTATATCTGACGTCACGCGTCAGTTTGAGGGAACTAGAATGTTCGCTACTCATCTCTATCTCTTTCACTCACTCGCCAACTCTCATTTGTTATTTGAAAACGTTCTACGTATCTGACGTCACGTTATCCATTTTGAGGGATGTAGAATTTTCACTGCTCGTTTTCTATACCTATCTCTTTTACACTCCTGCCTTCACTTTTTATTCTTTTCAGACTGTTCCAGAAAACTCCGTGACAATATTCTTAGCAATAATGTCAGATAATATCATTTGGTGAAAAACTTATTACGTACTGATATGTTTGCAAAGTTTTTTGTTTTAGTTAATCTATTTCAGAAGTAGTATTTATGTGAAAAGCCAGTTTATAATATCCTTGATGAAATTTGTCATGGACGTATTATCTGCCATGAAGAATGTCATACGCTATTTTTCTTCCGATAAAAGGTTGACTAGATTAAGTCCTAAAGTTCATACCAACACTTTTAATAGATGAAACTCACCAAAGTGAGAATAAAGTGAGTTTCCGTAGTAACCGTCGGCTGTTCCACATTGCTTAGTTCACAGGCTTGTTAAGTTCAGTAACAATAAAATTATCTGATAGCTGTGACGTGACAATCAATAATTAATATTAATTTATGTACTATTATACTTCATTATACTACTACGCTTTGTCTTACCGTTTTTGCCTTATCTGTAATAGTAAGCGATGCTATCTGCACCATGTGTATAAATCTAGGAATAAATTAAACTCCCTATGTTATATAACATTATTATCAACTATGTATGTCCTTTGTTGAACATGAGCTTCACTTTCAGATCGCCACGATAAAAGAGTTTTCATACGAGCATTTGAAAAGATGAAGAGAATATATATCCACCTGCGAAGTACAGCTTTTACCCGCGACTTTGGAAATTATCCTACAGGAACATAACATATATCTAACATTTTAAAAAGTAATTTTACCTATAATAATACATTTGAAAATATTAAAAACTGTATTTAAATTTAGGGACAGGAGCTATTTATACAGCAGTTTGGCGGCAGAGCTACATCACTTATAATCCAACGATCCCGAATCTATTTTCTATTAATACATATCATTACAAAACTAAGATTTTATACATTTAAAACACGAGTGTGATTGACGTAATATTCATATCATAATATATTCATATATTAATCTAATTTATATGAATATTAATATGATAATAATATGAGTTTTCGTAGTGTGGCGTTTGTCGGCTCTCTGAATTACCTACGATATAGCTGTGGCACGAGTTAATAATTATTAATGAATATTCAATATTCTTGTAATAACTACCGCAGAATACTTAACACCATATGTACATAATGATTAACGTGGAAATAATTTTTAATAAATAGCGACTCTGGGTACAATCACAATATGTACTTTTGTCCAAAAACATATCCATGAATAAACACGTAATATGTTATCAAACTTAGTCTAGATTAGTAATGAAATTAAACCTACAAAATAAAGAAAAACCTAACCTAAGACTGTAAATTGGCGGTAATGAAAATTTTATGACGAAGTTCACAAAGACGGAAGATTCTATAAGTAGAAAATACTATTTATAAAACCTCAATGGTTATATCCATTGTCATTTTACTTATCGAGTGAATCTTGAGAGATATCTGTAACAGATCTTAAAATATCATAGAACATAATGTTTTAATTAGTTGTCGAAAGTGAAAATTAAGTGAGTTCTTGTAGTAGAGTTGCTAGTAAACTTGCTGAGTTCATACTTCGTATAGGTGCCATGGGGTAATTAATATAAATACGTGTTCAATATTCATATGTCAGGTCGATGTAATATCATGTCGTAACATGTCTTATCTGATCTTAGATGAAGTATTGCTGGACGCAGGTTATATATTTTTATAGCTTTACTTATCATCAAACCACAAGCAGAGATGCTCTGAGAATACTGAAAGATTAACTTAATAACATACGGTACAAAATTGGTTATATGTCAAAATGCAATGGTCGACCATATAGTAGAACAGGAATGCTCTAGCTGTCGCTTCCAATGTTACCATTACCCGTTGGAGTGGTAATTCTGGGAGTATAGTTTCCATTTTCAAAACTGTCCCACTATGCCCACTGATCATACAACACAACAGAAGTAGTGCCACTGATACCATTAATTGTATGTTTTTGATTATGCGAACGTAGCCAATTTACTAAGGCTTAATCGTTTATCATATAAATGAATTCCCCTTGATGATAAAGTTTTACACAGTGTATGATATTCGCATTTTTTCTGTATGTTTTTCGCAGAGAGATTTAAATATAGTAATAGGTTATAGAGCGGTCATTGGGAAACGTTTCATATAAACATTTTGATCTCAAAAGTCAACGGTATGTCAAATGTCTTGTACGGCCGCGTGACGTGATGTGACACTAGATTGAGTAACTTATTACCAATTGGTAATAAGTTTAGGATCAAAATTTTTGTTTGCTTTGTTCGGTCTATTAATATTAAATGTCTTTGGTTTTTCGACCCAAATTGTTATTTTTTAAACGTCAACTGTCAGATAGTGACACAAGTGGCGCTGGAATTTGGACAGTTTTTGGACGGCATTCAAACCTTCGCAGTTGAAGAGAACAATCTTTGGATGTAGCAGCGTATTTCATTGTAATATAATGTCGAATTGAATAGCAATTTACGTTGAAGATTCTCGTCATTATATTTATCCTTGAAATATTACGTCTATCAAAGGTCTACTTGAATAGCAGTACATGTTCAAGGCGAGATGCTAGTTTATGATATCTTTCTTTAGACGCCGAAGTATTTTGGCCGAGATGATATGCCCTAACTTCCCAAACTCCAGTTGGGTTCACGTACAGTAATTTCCGCATTAACAAAACATATTATTATAAACACTAAAACAGTAATAAAACTATGACAAATCAACGTCGAGTTCGCGTCCCCCGCGTGAGTAATTCATGTTTCGACCCTCATCACGTAAATATGGCCGCCGTTAGCCACAGCCAGCTCAGTGCGGTCTTGACGCGAACTAGCGCCCAAGTGCCGACGATTTCACGTATGGATTATATGACCACAGTAATGAATAATTTATCAGTACCCGACTCTATTGAAGCTTATGATTTTAGTCTGGGTAAATTACAAGTTATTACATTACATTATTATTAAATTACAACTCTCTCTTACCTAAAATATCGACCGTATTATTCAAAATGATTGACCTCAAGCTGTAGAATATTTCTGTCCAAAACATTAAATCAGCATTGAACTATTCAGTGGCAGTTTTTTTAATGAATGCATTATATTTATTATATATATATAATATGAATTTAATTTACTTGCAAATAATTCTCAAACAAAATTTAAATCACTCTAGCAAGTTGTGCTGGAGTGAATATAAATTGGCAATACTCTATTGTTTGGAATCATTTTAAATAGAAAACCATCTCTACGAATGGCAAGTTCGTCTCTAATATAAGCCCTAAATCCACTTCAATTTAAAACATATCTTATTGAAATACCACCTTTGTTCGTTTCACGTAATTTTGCCGAATCGTTGAGCAAGAATTCCTGTGATAGTCTTCACTTTAAATACCTTGGAACATGGAATTTGAAGAATATGGACACGCCTAATCACCTTAGAACAATGCCTTTTTCTTCTGCAAAGTGAAATCAATACAACACCAAATTGATATCATCGTCTGACGACTAACTGGAAATCTGTATACATTTACAGTTTCTGAGAGCTAGTCATGAGAGAGATCAGAGATCGTGGCCAGGAATTTTTATATGTTCAGTTTTTTTAAAGTCTTCCTTCCCTTGTAATTTCCCTTATTCGTCTAAGATGCTATTTTTCGGGTTGGGTTTGTGGACCCTAAAATCAATATCATTACCTGCCATAGCACGTGGCACTTATTTGAACATCCCTTCGGAATAGTACTCTCAGTAAAATTTACATATTCAACTAGATTTACTGTTATCAGTTTCGGACTCCGAACGAAAAGGTTGTGACATCCAAAACAATCCAAAACAAATGTGAAAAACCAACGTTGTGACATCGTGCGTCTGTCCTGTTTCATCTTCTGAATTTAAAAAGTCGGAGCTGTCAAAATTATGAAATGGGTTTTTTTCAAACTTCAAAGTGTTGTTACTAGCTATGACTATGTAAGACCAAACCAGACCATTTGAAAGGTTCTTGCTTTATTTATGTTGGTCGAAATGGTGTGGTTTGGTGCGTAATATTTTGGGTTCCCAATTAAAAATGTCTTAGAAATATGAATATATCGCTAGCGCTAGCGCAGCGAAATAGTCGTAATTATGTAAATTCATGTAACTTTATGAGAATATGACAGAAATGTATAGAGTTTTCTCTAACAAGCACAGTTTACGAGCATAACTGTGAGGTATTTCCAAGGCCGGAGTAACTTATTGAAACTTGGTTTGGCTGGTTCATTTTGCATCAATAAAGTATGTATTTCACCTCTCACAGTGTCCATTGCTTTTACACGTCAATGTGTTAATCCTAAAGCTTGTAACTTGAGAGCATTGTAACCGCATTACTTTGAACTTTTGATACCGGAGCCCACGAAGGTTGGGTTAAAGGAGAGAATTGTTGAAGCTGGTAGCGATACATAAATGACCTGTCTTGGCTGAGGATTCAATCGGATATAAAAGGCTTCAATGATTGACTACTGATTGCAATACCACTTCAAAATCACTTGAATTTTTCTTCATCATCACCAGACGTTCCGGGGCTCTATTTTTGATTCGGTCTACGCGCCGCTCGCGCTCGATTTCTACAGATTTTCGTTCGACTTATGAAATTTGGTATTTTTGCATCGAATTTGATAGACTAAACGTCATCGTCGAACACTGACATTACCACTTATTGACATTGACAGTAGGAACTGTTCTATGAACTTTGCGTTCCGTTTTCCATGTATGAATTCCCGGTTTTATTTTTAAATGAAACATTTTAAGTGGTATTGGCAACACCTGAGGCGAATGATTCAAAAATACGGTCAAACCTGTTTTCATGCGACATATAGTCGATCGTGACGCGACGAAGCGAATCAAAAATAGAGCCCCCGGTCCACTGCTGATCCTCGGCGGCCCCGCTACCCCTGACTTGAATTTTTGTTGTGCATTAATTGTTTTGCACTTGGCACTCATCCCACCTTATGGTAAGTGTTGATAAGGCCGTTGGATGCAAAGAAGCCTCAACCTATTCGGGCGGGAGCTGTGTTAACTTTAAAATCGGAACACAAAAGTGCTAGCACTGCTGTTTAGTGGAAGACCTAGGAAACTTGGTGTTAGACATCCAAGGGGATAGAAAATACAACCAATCAAACCTAGTTCTGATAATCTCGCATTTGGAATCGAACCCAGGACTGTACTTTAGGATTGTAAATCAAAGCGTGTAAGGACCAGGCGACGATAGTTTTAGAATATCATTTTTCACAAAATGTCTCCCCTAAGTGGATGAAAAAAGGATACAAAGTTTTATTGACAAACTTAATCTGGAACCATGAAAATTTGTCAATGACGATAATCTTTTCATTGAATGTAAGAAACCCTAAACCGACCACGTACTCGTGCTGAAATATAACCCCTTAACTCAATACCTTCCTTCCGCAGCTGAGCCCGACTTTATCTTAAATATTAAACAAAAAGCCTTATGTGGTTCCTACGCAATTAATATATAGGTACTTATAACGTAAATAGTATCACAGGTAAAGGGTAGGAAATTGGGTTACAAAGGGCTATAAGAACCCATCCCTCAACCTTCAGTTTATAAGGTTAATTGTTAGATATTGTACTCAACACAATTACTGGAAAGTAAATTTAACTTTGGGATGTTTGGGTAGCCGGTTAGTCTTTTGTGACAGAGTTCGGTTTTGGATTTGATCTCGGAAGAAACCCTAAACACAATAATCATGTATCAGAATCATAATTATTTATTGCAGAACTGTGTGGTACAGTGATCTTAGGTGTATAACTAACTATTACAGAGGTTGTCCAATTCTTACCCAAAGACGTACAATATTTGAAATGTCAAAAGAAATTAATACAATAAAATAATATTTTTTTAAGAAATACTAAAATATACGTGTCAATCTGGTTTGCCATTATAAATACAGTCTTAATATTATCTTATGCTATAAGCTCTAAAAGTCGTCACTCAAAAAATTATTTATATGTATTGTAATAGCATTTGTTAATAAGTAAATTGTATAATTTCATTTTAAATTTTTTCAATGTCAACTCTGTTAAGCAGTCAGGTAATTTATAAATGTATATATAGGAGTTTAAAGTATCTGCTTATAATTATATCAATATTATGGACCAGCCTTTGCCCGAAATTTCATCTACGTGGACTTTATCTCCGAAGCCTGATGACTATACGGAAGTCTCAAGTAATATGCCGTTATAACAACTAATACTAAAAGAACAGAATAAAATAAATATATTTAAGTTTAGTTTAAATAATTTAGTTTCTACTATTGTTGTCTATTGATACGATCATGAATTCATGATCTATTTTTATGATCTCAACTCGTGACCTGTAGTGACCCCCATCGAGGTGTCACTTTTGATAGAAATAGTTCGTGTACAAGTATTACCTCAATGTGATACGTAAAATATTGATTAATCTATTTTTCGTTCTTTTTATAGTCACAAATAAGCATAGAATGGGTAAAAATAATACTCAGTTTATGCTCCGCCATTTTGTCACACGCAACAAGCGGCCATTTGCAAAGCAGCTAACCGTTATGTGAGACGACTTGTATAATACGACTAGTATTTGAATGCTTATGTTATGCCTACTTGTGTATTGGTAGATAAATACAATTTCACGACTGTGCCACTATTTACATATTCTACGTACGTGTCTTCAGAAAACATGTAACAACAAACAAAGAGAATAAGTAGCATAGTAACATTCACACAAGGTTTGAAAATTAGTGACAATTGACTTTTGCGTCACTACAAGGCTGCATATTTTGAAACTATATTACGTTTGTGGACAAAACGTTTAGTTCAGCCGCTGGCCGTGATAAATGTTGTTGCCTTTGTAAATACGCGGCTGAATAGTAGGTGGTGGGCGAGAATGTTATAGTATATGTCCCCACTGTAGGGGCTCAGGCCAACTCTTCTACATAGGGCTCAGGCCTACTCTCATACAGAGAGTGTGTCTACCACGCGGACCAGTGCGGATTGGTAGACACACACACCTTTGAATTTCTTCTCAGGAGTGCAGGTTTCCTCTCGATGTTTTCCTTCACCGAAAAGCTAATAATAATGATTTTTGTCATTCAAACATAAATAAGAAATTGGAACTAATTGGTACGAGTCACGATCGAACCCAGACCTCGGTTGTTTCCATTTTTGTGGTTTTTGATTACAGGACTTAACCGAATTCAAATATAAACTTTAGAAAAGCGGCGGCTAAACGGATGTATATCTACTACAGCGGTCATGTACTTTCCACTGCCACTTCAGCTTGATACCGATAAACTACGAGTACGTCAGCTACTTCATCTCTGACGTCATTTAGAAAGGCGATCCATCGGAGATGCTCCTAGACAAAAGACCGGACAAGACAAGCATAATTGTTGTTATTGATTCTAAACTTGTTACCAATCGGCACACGCCCATACATTATTTTTCCAATGCCCTCCAAGATATACATTTGTGGATCATTCGCTCCGTTAGTGACCACATCTGAGCTTTGTAAGTTATTTATTACAGATAGTATGCACTGGTTAAAGATCATTGTCTTTAGGTAAAGTGGTAGAATTGAAAATGTGAATTGAGGATTTACTTCACCTATTAAAATCGTATTGCATTGTCAGGCGTTATAATTAAATGTCGTGCTGAGTAGACTAAAAGCGTCAGTTTGACCTACAGAACCTCTGTAGGTCAAACAAACCCTAAAGTTTTTAGAGGTCTAAGGCAGATTGAAGTGAAAATGACAACACCGGGTAATATGATCCACTATAGAGCCAAACTAAAGTGTGATAATGATTATTAATCTTATGATAATCTGGGCCAGGGAACATTCTTGTCCAACGATCGTCGACAACAAAGCATTGAACTATCTTACGTAGCATACTGTAGCTGGTATGACAGAAAACCACCAACTTAAATGTGTACCAAATAGATTTGTAAAGCTACCGTTTAAATTAAAAAGAGAACTGTAAATAAGAAATAATTACCTATATTAGATGACTTGTGATTTCAATCGAATATAAAACTGTAGTTAAAACATCCCTAAAATTCATCAAAGCGATGGCAAAACAAAAAAAGGTAAAATATAATTGTTAGGGGCGGGGATAAAGCAGCCCGACATGAATTTTGATTAAGGCCCCTTTATCATTTTCATAATACAGTTGAATTTTGTTAACTTCAACCTTTTAAAAGTTTATGTTCTGTTTGGTGCGGAGTTCTTTTGAAGTCGACAATCCTCTTTGGCATTGTCCCTAGTACCTTTGTCACGATTTGGGCCCTTTGGAGTTTTTCCAGGGTTGTCAGATGGGTAGTTTTTAGCCCTGTTATTTTATTTATTTATTATTTGGACATGAGGGGCGTAGTCCTTAAGTCCTGCATGTCACTGCGACCTTTGCAGATATATTGTGACTATCCCCTATGGATCAAATCACCTCTCCAAGGTCAATCTCGGTCATGAACCGTACAATTGGTCTGGGTTTTGAGGTCCTGATGCTGTCCGTTGTGGCATCACAGTGGCAGAGGATATGGATGGGCGTCTCCTCATCCTTCTTAAAAAGTCTGTAAGCCCTACTGTCGCTCAGGCCCATGCAGCTGAGGTGTTTGTTTAGCTTGCAGTGCGCCGTTAGGGTCCGGGTCAGGATCCCTAGTTGGCTCCTGCTGAGCGAAAACGCTTCTTTTGTGTACGAATTGTTGTAGCCATTCAGAAGCGCTTTACAGCGGTTTTGGCCAGGTGTGGCTTTCCAGAACTGCAGCCCTCGTCGGCGCGCCTCCTGGCTAAAATTGTCTTTGATGATGCGGAAGGAGATGCCGCAGGCCGGTTCTGGCCCGTAGTTTAAGCCCTGTACCATATCATCTATTAGTTATCAACATCAGCAAGTCCACTGTTGGACATGAGTCACCCTCTGCCATCACCACGCTTGGCAGGATGTTGCATGAAAGATTGTTACATAAATAAATATGTTGCCTTTTAGGAGTCCTAAGGCACATTATATGGACTACGTACGGGTGTTCACCGCTTCCCACAGCGATACATCACCTCTTCCCGAAAAAAATTGCTAGTCAGGCGAACATAGAAAATGTCCTGCACTGGGAATCAAACCCGGCACTACTGGATTCTTAATCCAACATTTATCCATTAGACCACGGAGGCTGTTTTAACCGTTTTCAAAATAGGTAAGATAGAAAGAAAAAACCTTATTTCGACACGTTATACTAAAACTAACTTATACTCTGATTAAAAACAATTTTATGTCGTGCCAAAAAGTCTCCACTCAGCATATTGCCGCATAGCCTGCTGCGGCGCTGGTCTTCCGTGGGGCCTGAGAATTCTTATGCTATTAAAAACAAAAATAAATATTTTAACAAATTTAAAATAAAACAAGTAGACATTTTATGACAAAAGTAAGAGGTTCTGAATTCGATCTGAGCGACCAACACGTTTTATTTCTGATCTGTGCGCGCGTGTAATATTAATATCTGTGTCACAAACCAAAGGTACAACGAAGGCTTTCCATTTAGCCTCTTTGGTCGTAAATCTAAACGGCTAAAATCTAAACACCCGATTAGCGGTTACGCGTGTTAGCACCATATCCCAACGTCACATGACAGCCCAGTAATTGTGTTGTGGTTGCTGGCGTGATCGCATGTGTTTAATGCCAGATTAAGCATAAACAATATTAGAGATATTTAATGTGGACATTACACATTAAGATATTAAATACAAATATTTCTTGTATTAACACAATGGGTTTGCCTTAATAATTTGAGGGCTAGTGACATTCGGACCGTATCGAAGCTTTCTCAGAAGTAGTTGGCATTGGCTGGTTTTTGCCCTGGAAGCAAAAAGAGGGGTGTTATAAGTTTGACGACAATGTCTGTGTGTCTATCTGTGGCATCGTTAATCTCGATCGGATGGACCGACCGAAATCAAGTTTTATTAGGAAAAAATCGATTCAGCTGTTTGATGAGAATAAGCTTTTCTGCTTTTTTGCCATACGAGTACACTTTTTTTTTCGTATGATTATTGCGAAGGGTTTATAAACGGATTTTTAAAAGTCGCCTACCACCAACCAAACCGAGCATGGTTAGTTACTTTGATGGGACTCGAACTTGTGACCTAAATCAAGCCTTTATCCCTTTCCATGCCATTTCATCACGTTTGTTAATACCATTCAAGCGCCAAAAGATTAAAGCCTAATAAACTGTGGAATATAAGTGACGTTTTATCTGATTGATATATACTTTCCACTTATTAACTTCACTTTGAAGTTTCCCAAATAATAATTCAATAACACCGTTTTTACTGAGACTGAATAATGGTGGACTTTGCGTCACCTGTTAGCATATAAATAACACAAAATCCTTGAAATGCTATTTGCTCAATAGACAAAATAAACATTCTATTTACTTTCATCTTCAAAAGAAACAAACATTAAGGCTATAGAATATTCATCAGATCCATTCATCATGCCATTTACTAAAATCAACATTTCTTATTCCGCAGGTACAAGATTAGATAAGATGTGACAAGGGCAAGCGAAAAATTCATCCGTCTAAAGAAATATTATCCACAAAATGGCGGCCGAGGAGATTCCCGCCCAAAAATTGAGATAACAAGATGGCGGATTAGAACAAAAAATAGAAGTGTTCACTCTAGTCAGTTTAATTATTTACTGTAAGATTATGTATATATGTGTGATAAATTTCCATAAGTGAAAGATGTTTTGAAGTGTATATATAAAACAAAATCAAGTTAGCAAAACAGTGTCAAATAGAAGTGCATAAAAAGATAAATGTTAAATGAAAACAAAAGTGAGTAACACAGTTCTAACAAAGCATTTATTTGTGTAGTGATTTTCAAGTCAATAAAATAATGCAATGGTATTAAACGAAGTAAAAGAACGGTGTTAATAACTAATCCAAACGAGAAGACGTAACAAAACAATGTTCAAACAGAGTTCACTCACTATAACCACAATGCCAACTCTATAAACGTGGAAACAATGTCAAATTCATAAAGACTAGATACAATATGTCAGTCTAGTGAAGTGACTTCAAGATGGGTTGTCAGCTGGGAAAGTTGGCTGCCTCTCAGAGGAACAATGCAGGCCCGCCTATATCTGATGGGCCTCCTCCAGCCACGGACCCTCGACTTCCACTTACCGCTAAGCAGAAGTATTCCATGGTGGCGTCATGGAAGGGAATCTCAAGAGCCATGGAGAAGACTGGGATCACTATGTTTATCAAGTAAGTGGATTGTAAAATATTTTCTGTAAATATTAATAAGTGGAATCGTTGTGGAGTATGTTAACGAGGCGAATTGTTTAATGGTTATATAAACAAGCAAGTGATCTACGATCAGAATTTCTTGACGTAATAAAATCTACAATCGAGAAATTTGAGCCATAGCTCGAACCGAATAACGCTTTTCCAATAGGACATAATCAAAACGGAACACGTCTCCCTTTCTGCAGATTTTTCGTAAATACATGCCCCTGTTCTCACCTATTGAAAACCCCCGCAATCAAAATGAAACACAAAGTCTGATCTAGTTTCATAGATGGTTTTAAAATAATGTCCCAGCAAAAAGAGAAACCTTAAGAGCTCTTTTTGTTTCGGAATAAAAAGAAATCCCTTTGGAAATTTCACGAACGATTACATAAGCGACGAAAGGGCTGAAAGGAAAATAATAACCGAATAGAAAAGTTAAGAATAACAACATTGAAAAGATAATAAACCGACTTTGTAATAAGCCCGACATTCCGTTACTGAATGCTAAGGAATTCCCTAATGAAAAAAGGCTGGGAATCTTGTACGAAAACTTAGGGAGTTATTTCTGAATCTCCGAAATGGTTGTATAACAGAGCTAAGGGAGTTTGATCAGTTTTTTGGGATTTGTAATTTTATGCGCAAAGTTTTCGGGTAGATTCAGTTATCTTTATGGCCCGGGCTTAAGTCTGAAGTGTTATTACCTAAGTTTCCTCCAGTTGCCTCTTCTGAATGTTTGCCCAAACAAAGTTTGGTAGCACGTGTAAGTATTTTCTTTTCCACATCATTTAGTACCATTACTGCCTAATAGCAACTTATTTTCTAGTCTGAATAGGAATAAGTGTTATTACTTTACAAACTATTTCATAGCTATACTACAAAACTGACTAGTGCTAATAGATGGTTTTACTCGAATTTAGCTGTAACGTTTGGGTGACATCACTTTTTGGGACCAAATACATCAAATACAGCGTATATCTGTTTGAATCTATCCACGAAAACGTCCACAGCTGGACATAAGCTACCTCAACCAGATCGTCGTTAATCCTAGTAGGGTAAGTCCTGGTACATGAAATTCGTTTCCTTATTCCATTAATCCATTGGTCACTGATTCGTTCTTCAATATCTATCTCATTTTCTCATTTATAATTCGATTTATTACTTCGTGATCGTATTTAGCAGGAAATCGTTTACTTGACCATTCTTCCCCATGGTATGCCGCAATTAGTGCCCAAAGCCAGTTGCATCCAATAGCTCTCCGCAACCTTTACCAGGTCGTGGCAGCCCAACCGATCACTAAATAGGGAGTCAGTATTAGGATAATTGTTTACATAATACCAAAATACTTTATAAATACGAGTATACTCATGCTCCGCATCCTCATCGCCATCCCAGGGTGCGACTGCTCACCATCGCTGCGGTCTGTGCTGCAGCACACGATAAGCTCGGTTCCCAGTTGACAAGCGCAACACAACACATATTATTATTATTATTTTGTGTTCTCTTTTCCTCTGTTCATGTTTTACTGTATTTGTATTATTTGTTGTTGCTTCTTTTTTGCATTTATTTCTTCTAGAGTCTTGTATGTCTTTCTGTATTGTGTTTGTCAATAAAAATATGTCTATGTCTATGCTGGGAACTAAATAAATATTACCATATCTTTATGTATAAAACAAACTTTTACCTATGTAAATAGCATCCGCACTCATGTTTCGTTTGAGTCGAACGTTCACCCCAACTACGCACCTTCGGCAAATAAAATAAAACAACCATGAAAGTGGGGTAGCCCCGATCGTTTCAATATTTTATCGTGAAACCGCTCGAAAAGGTCAAGAATACACATACACGCTATTATAGACTGTATTTATGGATACAGTGGGTATGTTTCGGTGTCAGCTTCGTTTAAGACTGCCCAAGTAGTTTGTAGTAGTTCAGAATTTAGAATAGTGTCGCTCTACATCATTCCGCTGATTTAGTAAAAGGCGAAGAAGATTTACACCCAGTTGATCCGTTGGCAGCGTCTATCTCTGAATCATTAACATCTTACTGTCAACGCCAATTTCCTTGACCGGAAAATGATCCAAGACTCAGACGAAAAGACCCAACACGTCTTCCACTGAGACCAAAGCTTGACTGGACTAGGAATTCTGTCAATTCACCTACATTTACCGGTCCAGGTCCTCCGTACCTAGTAGGGGAGCGGCCCGATAGACGTTTCCCGGTACGTGGTCGTCACTCGAGAACCTTTACTCCCCAACGGTTATCGGTTCTTCGAGCGATGTGGCCTACCCATTGCCACTTCAGCTCACTGACTCGTCGAGCTACTAGTATGCTCGGGATTTCTCAACGTGATAAAATCCAAAATGAGGAAATCCGTAGACGAACTTCTTCGTTAACCATTCACTAAATAAGACAAAAAAAGTGCCACCTGTCTTGATATCTGTTGAAAAAGCCAATTTGGAACAAAAAGCGTGCCGATGCCGGAAGTCGGTAGCGTTCTTGACCTACTTCCAGTCGTTCAGGCCAACACCGCCCATGTCAGGTTGACTTTACACTTTGTGTACAAGCCAAATTACGCAGAGCAATGGGGCATGTTAAACAGAGTTTCATTAAAAGTTATTCAGAGTTTGTTTACATATTATTACATACATTAGATAGGCTTTCGTTTCACCACAATGTCACCTGATGTTAAGCGAAAATGTGGTCTAAGATAGTTCACGGTTGCCAAAAAATAACCTATCCACTCCGGCCTTGAAGACACCCAGGTTGCAGCACTTGAGAAACACAGAAGCCGGCAATTCTACTCCTTGGCTGTACACATAATAAATGAAGATGCGAAACGTTTCGTACGAAGTAGTACTAAAGTAAAATAGAACAAAGCTTGGACGCAAAGCTTTTACCTATTTTAGGTGATCCGTATCCAATATCTGTGCCCATATAACTATTAGTAAGACCGAAACACAGAAGACAATATTTCACAAAGCCAACAGATTGTTTGCAACATACGTTTTCAACAACTATAGCCCTGGCCGGACGGAAAACCATAATATTAAGGGTCATATGAGGGTTTATTTACTATTTTGGTTAGTAACCCTAATATTAATTAACAAAGACAAATTCAAGTTAAAGCGAACCAGTCAAATATACAAATATAAATTACGCAAGACTTTGTGTCAGGGATTAAGGAACTTGTCTTCTGATCCCATCTAATACTTTGAGTGCCGGTGCGACTGTCTCGGAGATCAAAGAGGGACTACTTCAGCGTATAAATAATCTGCTCACGAAAGGTACTGTTATTTATTTTTTACAGATGTGTGTTCCACCATTGGGAGAGAGGTTGAATACTGAAAAAGCATCACAGCTGGCATGTCGATAGGTAGATGACATGCTTGAAACTTATAAGTTTAAGTTCAAGGTTCCATACCCGATGGGTAATCAACGGGACTCACTATACCTCCGCTGACTGACCGTCCGTCTGTCTGTCTATCTCATGATACGCAATAGATAGACAGTTGAAATTTTCACATAAATAATTACAAATTAAAACTACTGTAAATGTGTTTTTATGATTACAAACTACAAACTACAAAGTAAAGTTTGTTTTGCTTGAGATGGGTTATTTGGATTCGAACCCGGTACCCTCAGATTGAGAGTCCGCACTTCATCCACTGCGCCACCAACGCTTCACTACTTTGCCTACTAAATGATAACCCTATAAAGGTGACTCTGTATATTAATTCACATATCACCTAACAAATAAATGAAAAGACGATATCAATCCAATTTCACACTAGGGTACGCAGTGGTTATTAATTCGCAGCCCGTTTCAATAAACTTGCATATTTATTTGAAGTAAATAACTGAAATGGAACAATGACTCAGCCCGGTGCCCAAAGCGTGCAGTACTTAGCCTTTAAAATATTCGTTTGCATGTCAAAAGATAAAGAAATACGAGTTCGAGCAAGATCAACGCAGAGATATGACTGTGTTATACGCAACAAGACATACTTGCCTTTACACCTTAAAACCGGTACAAGAAAGTAAATTATTCAAAGTCGTTACGGTTCAATAGTTTATCACAGACATTTCTAGCTTTAATCATATTCAACATCAGCTGGGAAACGTCCACTGCTGGACATAAGCCTCCTCCATGATATGCTATATTGACCGGTAACTTGCATCTCGCGACTCCCTATCGGTTGTCAATTTTTCGAGCGATGTTGCCTGCCCATTTCCGCTTCAGCTCACTGACTCGTCGAGCTATGTCGGTGACTTTCGTTCGTCTACGGATATCCTCATTCCGGATTTTATCACGTAGAGAAATTCTGAGCATAGCTCGCTGAGTGATTTTGAGCTTGTTTATTTGGCCCACAGTAAAGGACCACGTTTCGGTTCCGTATGTCATCACTGGCAATATGCACTGATTATAGACTTTTGTCTTTATACACTGAGGTATTTAGGCCGAAAAAATTTGTTATTTTAAGCTTTGCTAATATTATTATCATTGCTTTTTATGGGATCTGGAGAGTACATATTTGGTCCTCAATACAGTTACTACGCAATCTGTATGTATGTCAGTAGCTTTACGAAATCCCGAAGATATTTCCAGGGTACACGCGGCAATGACGTAACAAAATCAAATTTGGTTTTTAAATCCTGTCGCAGTATACAATACAGCTGCGCATTCGTAGATATGTATCAGCGTGAATATTTAGTTCATTTGAATTCTTGCATCGAGATTCGAGATCTTCTCCTTGCAATATTTTGAACACTTCATCTTCTTTTTTTTTGCTGAGCCACTTGCCCTTTGCTTTATGCAGCCATTACAGGTGCTATTTATTTATTATATTTTTAAATTAAATTAAAATTAAAATCATTTTATTATCAGATGTCAAAGATCCATATAATTGTTAGTACAGCTTATAATTATGTTAGTAAGTATATGTCATAACTGAATTTGTCAAACTATTTATATGTCGCATAATGGGACAGTCAAATTTCCAGG
Source organism: Carcina quercana (assembly GCA_910589575.2). NCBI lineage: Eukaryota > Metazoa > Arthropoda > Insecta > Lepidoptera > Depressariidae > Carcina > Carcina quercana. The sequence goes on from OU342441.1 coordinate 13,372,796, forward strand.
CTATGGTGTTCAGGATGCGATTGGAGCTGGCGCGCACTCGACTGGATAAAGATGCGTACTTTTTTCTGAGGACAGCATGAAAGCTGTCTGTGCGCGCCTCCGCGAACATAGTTGACGCACTGCAGTAGCGCGGCAACCCCAATAGCATCCTGAACGCGTTATTGTATTGGACGCGCAGAGCGCTAAGCGATTTTTGGGTATAGCTGACCCACAGGCTGCTTGAATAGAACGAAGTACAGTACGCCTTAAACAAAGTAACTTTAACTGCGTCTGTACATTTAGCAAACCTGCGAGTCAGCATGTTCGCCCTCACCGCCAGCGCCCTGCGCTCACGCTCGATGTCCATGTCATCTTTTAGGTCGTCGGTTACAATGTGACCTAAGTATTTAAAACATGTAACTCGGCCCAAGGCCACTCCGTTCAGAGTCAGTGGTGGGACATACGCTGGACTCCTGGTTTTGGCTTTAAAGAGCATATATTTGCTCTTTTTTGAATTATAAAGTAACCCATGACTAGTAGCGTATGTCTCGCACTGACTCAGAAGTTCCCTGAGTGCACAGACCGAGGGCGCCAGCAGCACCATGTCGTCTGCGTAGCTGAAGTTGTTCATACAAACACCATCAACGTGGCAGCCGACACGAGTGCCGCTGAGACCCTCGATCAGTGCATTCACATAAAGGTTGAATAGCCTTGGCGAACTCAGTCCCCCCTGTCTCACGCCACATTCCAGGTAATATACATCGGAAAATGAGCTATCCCATTTCACCAAGTTTTGTTGATTGCTATACCAATACCTAAAGACAGAAACAATCTCTGACGGCAGTTTGATCTCGTCCAGCTTATTCCAGAGAATGTCATACGACACCAGGTCGAAAGCCTTGGACAAGTCTAGGAAGCATGCGTACACCGGTGTCTTCCTATCGGTATAGTACTTGACAGTATGCTTGAGGCTCAGTATGGCACTCTCAGTGGACAGCCTTGGACGAAATCCAAATTGTGCGTCATTAAGTATCAGATGTTGGTCTAGCTGTGCGTCAAGCAAACCGTCAAGCACTTTTGCAGTTATCGTAGCTAGAGAGATAGGTCTGTAGTTCGCTTTGTCTGATATGTCTCCAGTTCTGTCTTTAACTACACTGTCTGGTACAACAATCGTCTTCATCAAATCAGAAGGTAGGTGTGAATGTATCACACACAGCGAATAGAACATGGCCAGCGCTCCAGGTAAATGAACTCCGGCGTAGCGCAGGTGCTCCACGCTGAGACCGTCGTGACCGGGAGACTTTCCACGGGACATATTGATTATTATTTTAGAAACCTGTTTTGCAGAAAAACGAATAAGTTCATCATTACGATCACGAGGAGCAGCAGCGTGGTGCCCCTGCGCCGCCGGTCCTAGGGGAGACTGCACTCTGAAGTGCTCCATAAATATATTTGCTATGTCACGGTGATCGCTGGCACTCGAGACGCTCACGGGGCGACCAGACTTTGGATTTAGGCTGTTGGTCGCCTTCCAGAACTTTTTAAAATTATTTTCAGCTCGGTGCGAGGCGATGATATCCATCCTAATTTGATCTTGGTGGTCTTGACACCATTTTAATTTAGATTTAAATATTTTACGACTATTTACCATCTCTTTGTAAACATTTCCGCTATTTGGTTTTCCATGTAAGATCCAGATTTGAAATTTAAGTCTGGCCACCCCGTGCACGTCCCTTACATGTTTATTCCAACCGACGACTTCTTTAGCCTTATGAGTCTTATCAATTTTTTTACAACTAAGTTCAGCCGCTTCAGTAAGGATTTGAGTAATATCGTGGTACATTTTATCTAATTGTATTTTATGATCAACGATATCACAGTAAGTATGAGAGCACTGACAAAATATTTCAGGGAAGTGTAATTCCCTTAGTTTAGTATTACATAGCTCATGATACTTATTTATTTCAGCTTGATTTCGTTCTCCCCATATTACCTTACTGAGTGGCTTCGTCTCAACATTAACATTAACTTTCGATCTAATGACATCTAAATTACAATTTATCACTAAAGGAAAGTGGTCAGACCACGATACATTATAGTCAATGTGAATATCAGTGACTGTTTGCCAAGCGGCGCCGGACACGACGCAATGGTCCAGCCACCTCGTGCACCCGTGCGCGTCACTTATGAACGTGAAATTATCACTGTTTAAGCCCAGTTTTTCAATATCAGCACAAATCCACTGCTGATCACAACAGAATTGCGTTAATTCACGACCAAATGACGCACTCGGGTGAGCATTAAAGTCGCCTACAGTAAACATAGCTTCAATGTCGTGCGCATTTGCAATGGAAACCGTCTCACTCAAACATTCCGTAAACTCAACTAAATTTTCACTGATATCTGTGGGCATGTATACACTCAACACTACAAATGAACGATTTTGCAAATGTATTTGTATGCCAGTTATACGTACACTTTTAGTATGAACAGTACTCACAGTTTGAAACAGACTCTTGCGCCACAAGAGCGCCACGCCGCCATACGGCCTGCCGATCAGCAGTCCCTCCGCCGCATCGATCGCCGACTTACCGACGTACTCAAAGTCTGGATGCACGGTGCCGAGGAGCGGCAGGTCGTGCGGTAGCAGCCAGGTCTCCTGCAGCGACACGATATCGGCGCGATCACACAGATTCCTCACTGTATCCATTGATCGCTTCAACGATTTACAATTATAACTTACAATTCGTACAGTCTTGAATTCATTCATTTCCAGTAGAACTGTGTACACTGTCTGTGATTGAACCATTTCTTGAGTTTCGTCTCAAGTTAAAGCGCATAAAGCGACGGAAACAAATATCCGATGGCCATAATTTATCATCTAAAAAGATACTAAGTTTACACTGAGGCACGTAGAACTTAAAAGCATTATAGGCTCGTTTTCTCTTCATTATAATTTTTTCCAGTGAGACGACTTCATTTGTTTTCTTTCTTATACGAGTATAATCGACAATGTCTCTTTCAGAAGTTTCCGTGTGGACGTTAGATATAAAAAGCGGCACTTTGTGTTCAGCCGCTTTAAAACGACATTCAGGTTCCGAGACGGCTTTACCCATTTTGCCTGTAAAATTACGTAGTCGCTTTCTCTGTATTACAACCCAATCTTCGTTAGGTGTCTCCCTTTTCCATTCCCCGCCGTTCTTTAAGATCCCTGCCATAGTACGGCGATCTGTAATCTGACTAGGCGCCCTAGTTGTACTAGTCATCACATGCACCGTAGGAGGGGGCGGGTTCTGTTTGTTACACGCATCATTTTGATATGTGTTCATTCTTACGGGTGTGGCCGCGCCATTTATCTGCCGAGTTAGTCCGAGTGCTGCCTTTAGATTATCTGACTGTCGTGACGGTAGTAGTTCGCTGCGGCCGAGCACGGCAGCGGCGGCGGCGGCGGCGGCAGCGGCGGGCACGGTCGGGGGTGAGGCGGGCGAGGAGGTCGCGGTGGGTGAGGCTGTCATATCGGGGGTGGGGGGCGCCGCGCCAGTAGCGGCGGCCGCGCTGCGCCCGCCGTCGCCCGACCCGCCGCCCGCGCCCGCGCACAGTGCCTGCGCCTGCGTCGGTGATGACTCACAGCGGGGGGGCGATTGTCCGGAACTATTGCTATGCAACGTTTTTGTAGGTGACAGGTATTCCTCTGTTGTTGTAATGTGTGATAGGCCCATTGGGCCACTATTCATTAAATAACCACCTCTAATCCTGTTAACGTTAGGGTTCATTATTGAAGTTCCTATATGGTCGTCCGTGATTCGGGAGAGATTATCTTTGAGTTCATTTAAGTCTGTCTTTGTCACATAGGTTTCTTGGATATTCCTTATGTCCTGCTGTATTTTTAGTATATCCCGCAGCAGTCTTGTCACATCGACATGGTCAAATGTGACCGGGGGTAGTCTGTGAAGGTTTCTCGCTACAAATATGGGCGTTTCATCGGGTTCCGTTTCTTTGAAAAGCCATATTATATCTTGTAAATTTCTCTTTTCTTTTCCTTTTCTAATTCGATTTATTTTACGCAAGGAATTGGGAATAGCTTCAAAAAGAAGGTTCTTTGCTTCTTCAATTTCATCTTCCGAGAAGGAGGTGGCACATAATCTTACGAGGCATTCGTCGTTCATTACTTTCAGCTTATTTTGTATAAACGACAAAACTTCGCTTATTATCACATTGCAAGAGTTACACTTCACTTTGGTACTCATTGTACAACAACAAACTCGCGTTGTGTCGGGTGGGTGGATGACACACGCATAGCGGGACGTGTGCGTATGGAGCGCGCGATACGTACCGCGTCAACAGCGAGACTGGATTTTTATCAGGGTTGAAAAATCAAGATAATCATTGCCGAATGGAGCGTAAGTTGTAAATAAATCAGAATTAATAAAGGTTGTCGGGACTTCCCGTAGTCCCGATTTACTTCCAATCCAAATCCAACCTATCCATTCAAACTCACCGCGCCGCGAACAAGTAGCGCCGCGAACAAGTAGCGCCATCTACAACATCGAACGCACACTGTGACGTGTAGCAAGCGCGAGTGCGAACGCGTCCGCGCAACACCCGAAAAGACATTATCAAATTACGTATAATAATCAAAATAAGCTCCGAAAGGTGTAGTTCAGCAGGTGGTTCTCGTGCTGGATTGTGAGGGGATCCGAAGGTGTCCAGGCGTCTCCATCGGTAGCGTTGAGTCCCATCTTTTCCTTCTCATCAATCCAACGGGAGCCCGTGAATTTTCCCATCTTCAAATTCACAGGGCATAGTGTCACTGCCTGCATTAGGAAAAACCTTGCTCGGAGCGTATCCAAAGGTTGTAAGATAAATATTGCCGAAAAGTCACGCCTTTCCTATTCCTATCACCTTACCCCAAAACGTCCAAATTAAATCAATTTAAACCTAAAGCGTGTTGGAAGTTGTCCCTTAGGACTCACAAAACCCTTATAATCTAACCTAGGCTACTGTTAAGGCTCATTTTCGTGCACGGTTGAGTAACGGCGCAATTTCTAAATTTTATCGCTAGACTAATTGATCATATTTCCAACACACTTAATTACTTATGCAGATGATGATAAATAAAATTAATGTATTTCTCTGTTTTAGAGCTTAGTAGACTATAGCTTTTATATAGCTACTAGCTTAATAGAGCAATTTTTACCGCTTTCAACTTAACTGACTCCGTATGTTCCAATTCAAATATATTTAATAATAACAAAATCGGTCGATGTCATGTTGGGCCACGCGCAGGGTAGGGTTCCATAGTTTAACTGGTTTCATAAAAAAAGTAATTTTGAGTGAAATTCGTACGAAGTTTTCATTTTGACCACTTCAAGTATATTTAAAAATTTGTTCACCTATTACTCGTTAACCTGTAAAGCCAACTTAGTCGTGATAGTTTTCCATTAAATTTTAGCATATTTACTACAAATGTGAACTTTTGCAGATTTTTAAAAGCAATATTTTAGAAGATAAAAGGTGGGATACAGGTACTCTGACTCGGCGTGATTAATATGTATACCCGTACCAAATTACAACTTTCTAGTAGTAAAGATCTCGACGCTAAGCCGCGGATAGACAGACAGACAGATAGAGCGGAACTATAAGGGTTACTTGTTTGATTACGGAACCCTAAAAATATATTCTATTCAAATACCTTATATATGACGTAATTGATCAACGAATCTGATCATTCCTTCGAACTTCGCTCTGATAAATATCTCGAAAATTTGTACTTAATTACTATTCCAAGGACACCGGATCGTCTTTTGATGATTTATTTTAATTGTTGGTAAAAATTAATAAAGTATATTCAATTTGAAAACATTCTCTGAAAACGATGAGCTTTCTACTCTGCAGAATGCCTGACATCCAGCACAGTTTGAAATTCATTTTCGTTTGTAAAATTTCATGATTAAAAAAATGAAAAGACATTCCTCGTACTGTAAAATTTGTCATTTTTATCTAAAATAATATTTGAGTGCTTGTGATGAAGTAATTGTTCGTATTCGTCCGGGGTTTTCAGGGTCAGGGTTCCATTCGTCCTCTTGATGCGATGTTACCAGGTCACGCAAGTATAGGTCACTTAAGGATGAGATTCGGTTATCTGGCACCTGGGTCCTCATCTAGCAGTAATTGAATAACGTCGGGAACGCTACGTGACTGTCGCCTTGGACGTAATTTGTCGTGAGACAGTGGAAACCTAGCTTTTGCTCGCGGCTTCGTCTGTGTCGAGTTCTAAATTTATCACACAAGAGCTACTAGTTCGATTGGGATACCCTACTTAGTAAAGTAGTTTTAAAAATCTACTACGTTACAATATTGTACAAAACAAAATGTCATCCGTAGACAAAGAGAGCCTACACCTGTCGCACAGGGCTCGCCCTATGACAGACTGTATGCTACACCATATTATTTCAATTGTTTTAGTCAATAAATATTTTTGTATTTTTTTTATAAAAGCGAATTCAACTATACCCTAAATAATTAATGCTTTCAAAAAACTAAAGTTAAAAACTGAGAAACCGACTTCAACTGCCTTAAAATTCAACAGCCTTCATTCCCTGTCCTGTGTAGAGGTAGAATTATCGGGGTATATATTTGGTTTTTGTTGATGTTCTCAAACAGTGCTAAATCAATTTCGATAAAACTTATATGGGACCACTTCTGATGCATGATCTACCAACAACAACAAAAGAATAATCAAAATCGATTTATAATTGGCGGAGTTATTTTTTAACATACATACAAACAAACAAAAACATACAGTAGAATTGAAAACCGCCTCCTTTTTGAAGTCGGCTAAAAAAGGGAAGTCATTCTGACCCTCCACTACAAGAAGGAAGAACAAACAAAGAATAACTCATTTTCGTTTTTAAAACATTGGATTCGTTTTGCATTGATCCGTCAAAAGGTAATCAAGATCAAAGTTAAATAATATCACTTTAGTGTTCCGGTAATTAAATACTTCATCCTCATCAACTTTTAGTATTCTGATTAATATTGATTCTCACCCAGAAGGTGAGCACGGCCATCTAACGGTCTCACCAAATCTGTTATTTTATATTCCATACTTTTTACCCGACTATGGCGAAGCCAAAAGGAGGGCTATTATTTTAGCTACATTTGTATGTCTATGTACATCTGATTCCTCATATCTCCTAAGCTATACGTCATAATTTGCCAAATGTGCCTGTTCCACTAGAATCCTGGTCAAATCCAGGATGAAATGGATTAGAGTGTACTCAAAAGCGGAATCTAATTTATTTATTGGTTTAAAGTGAAATAGAGCGACAAATGAGGTCTCATCGGAAGCGTAGCACTTTTCCGTGGCCTAAACGCTGTAAACACAAAATCCAAGATGGCGGCTTGTAACAAACATAACATTCTACCAAAAAATAGCAATCAAAGATGTAACCCTAAAAAGAGTTTCAGGCTACCATTCTTGTTGTTGTCGGGTTTAGTATCTCTGTTTCATGTTGCTCAAGCCCATGTATAGCACTATCCCTGTTCACAGCAGCACACAGCTTCTCATCTCGCATGAACCTCACGTACGTGTACACTGTCGAGCACTCAGCTCCGTTACAGGTCAGGTGGAGACAATTGAATTACACTGTCTGCCATCAGAGGGTCACCCACGCCGCACCTGAATGTCTGTTCGAAGGTTGATAACTATTGGAATGTATAAAATTATTTTATAACAAAAACAAAAACCGACTACAAAACTATACCTACAACTTAAACAATAAAAAATAATATTTTAATTACATACTACTTCAACAAGATTATTAATACTTATACACGTATTTATAATTTATATTCAAGTATTTTTGGAGTCGGTGCCAGCTACAGGTACTACAGGTAGATACCTACTCTATTAATCTCTCGATCAATATATGAATGCAAAATCGAATGAAAGCTGATATTACAAAGAAGCGCATCAAATTTTTTATGCATTCAGACACAACTATCAACGTCACCTGCCCTCACGCGTCTGCCCGCATTCGGGTAGTTTGAAAATATGTTTTTTTTTTTTACAGAGTATAGATCAACGCTTGGCCACGATCTCGCCTGATGGTAAGATGTATGTATGTTCAGATTCTACCTCTAAGAGGGAAAATTTTAGGGGATGAAAGCTGTTAATTTTCAGGGCAGTTGAAGTCGGTTTCTAGTTCTTTTTGAACGCGTTAACTATTCGTTAGTAGATAGATATGCGGACTGGGGTTCGAGAAATAACGTACACTTTTACCACGATCCATTTAACATGTCTTGAGGAATGATTTCCGAAGCTCGCGAAGCCGAAGCAGCAAGCAATACTTGTCGAAAATAAAACACGTTTCCGGCAAATATATACGTTACGTATTTCACGGAAAACTCGCCAGACACGACATCTGGGAAAAGTCGTAGACAAGTCGAGAAAATATGGAAGGCTGAGAATTTTCCCTCGATAATCTCAAAGATAGCTGAATCAGAAACCAATAGAGATTCGACATTGATATTGCTCGATATAAAGCGATTGTCTTCAAAGTGCCCACAGATACGGATTCCGTGAAAATATGTTGGTGAATTATAATCAAATTGTTTGTTTTCCATTTACATCACATTTTGTAATTCGTAGAAAATGTTTTTCCTCTAAGGGCTTCAAATTAGGGGGCGGATCACGTGTAACTTCTACTACACATCTTTCCCAATTTACAGACAAATTTAATTATTTTTTGGTAATGAATTGGCAATAAGTATCTCAAGAGTAGGTTTCTTTTAATTTGAAGAAAGTAAACATATAAATAAAGGAGGGACAAATAAGGGAGTGAAAAACGTAGGACCTCGAGGGCAAATAAATTTCGCAGTTGTACATTTTTTAGTTTTTGTAGAAGTATTGATATATTGCTACATTTATACTACTTTTTAATGTATTTGCACTTGACCTGCCATTAACCTATTGGATGGCCGTTAGATGTAAAACGTACTGACTCTATTACCTTTTATACCGGAATACAACAGTGCTATTAACACTGCTGTTTGTCGGCAGACTTAGGTAACAGGGTGGCAGCTAGCCAGGCAGAAATAGACAAAAAATATATCGCCTATCTACTAGATACGTCTCTGCTCCACCGCTAGTGGAATATTATTAGATTAAGTAAATAAGATGGAATCTTGTCAGGGCACCCGATCGCGCCAGGTGGAACGGGCGGAATAGGGTGGAAAAGGGTAATAAGGGGTAAAATTGAAAGGGGATATTTTATCAGTGGAACTTCTGTTTTTAATAAACATATATACTTAGGTAGAGGGGCTTTACGCTATTTTCTAGAGATTTTATTAGCTGTTACAGCTGGGACAATATATAAGTTGTTTTTTTCAGTATCCAGTATTTATTTATTCCAGTATCTGTAAAACACTCTTGGGGTCGAGGGTGTGAAGGGGTAGAAAAAACCGGCCAAGTGCGAGTCGGAATCGCGCACGAAGAGTTCCGTACCATTCTCCATTAAAGCTATTAAAAATCACGCTTGTTATATGGGAGCCCCCTTAAATATTTATTTTATTCTGATTTTTAGTATTAGTTGTTATAGCGGCAACAGAAATACATAATCTGTGAAAATTTCAACTGTCTAACTATCACGGTTCATGAGATACAGCCTGGTGACAGATGGACAGCAAAGTCTTTGGGTACGGAACCCTAAAAATGAAAGAGAAACTTTAGATTTAAACTGGTCGGTGACCATTTATTCAGTTTTAAGCTATGCAAAGGCAGACTCGCGAGGTCTACAGCTCACAGAAACTCCAGTAATATCTATAGAATAAAATAACAAACTAACATCAATCTACATTAGACATACGGTTTTCTTAGAGAATATTTGAATCCTGGCACCTTTAGTCGATAGTTCGTAAAGTCGAAATTAACTTGTAGGAAAAACGGCACTTCATACTTTAAGACCTTTGAAACACTTTTTCCCAAACTTCAGCTTCTTGCAGCTATCCGGTAAAAAGGGATCGTTCGTCAAGCAAAAATAAGTCGTAAACAAGGCGAGTGTTCCTCGGAGATAGCTGGGTGAAGCCACTTGAGAGCATATCGACGAACGCAGCGGTTCTACTCTCCTAGATAAATACGAGGAAAAAACCCGGCCAAGTACGAGTGAGAATCGCGTTACAAAGAGTTTCAATATATATTAAATCTAATACTTATGATCCGTTTTTTGCCATTTGGCTACGGAACCCCAAAAAGGACTCAGACCACCCAACCCCTGCTATTTTATTAATAAGGGCCTAAAATGTACATCGAAAATTATGTTCTTTATATCATGTTTCTTGTTACAAGGGCCCTTTCTTGTTGTACATCGGACACCAAATCAGCACTTAGCCGGTGTTCCATTTCCGCCGTTTGACACAAAAACGGGACATAAAGCCGTTAAGGGTGCCAACGTAAAAGATGAGGTTATATGAGGAACGTAAAGGGATTTTATGGATGGTTTGGGTTGAAGGACGGCGTCATACCAGAGCAAACTTAGTATATACTTTGTCATGAAGCTAAGTAAATAAGCTAAGCTTAATATTTCGCAAACGGATCGCTAAATCGAAAAGTAGTGTTCCTAGCCCCTCAATATTTTTTAAATACATTTTCAACGATACCCCACACAATAGAGTAGACGTGAAAAAAATATTTCATCCCCAAGTTTCATGTATGGGAGCCACCCTAACAAAATATATTTTTCAAGATTTTATTCCCCGCCTATGTCGGCGTAATTAATATGTATACCCGTACCAAATTACAGCTTTCTCGTAGTAAGTTCTGAGCTAAGCTGTGGACGGACAGACGGACAGAGCGAAACTATGGGTTAGTATAAAATTATGGGGGTAATTCGATATAGCGAAAGTATAAAAACTTAACTTTTTACCCTGATAATTAAATGAAAGGACACCTTTCAGAAATTTATGGAGCCCAGACCTTATAAATAAATAAAATCATTTTATTATCAAAAGTCCATATAATTGTTAGTACTGCGAAAAACTATGTTAGTAAGTATATGTCACAACTGAGTTAGTCATACTATTTACATGTCGCATAGTGGGACAGTCAAATTTCCATTTCCATATTAAGACCTTACCTTTATGATTTTCAGCATGTAAATTATCCATATTTGGTATGGAACTCTTGGTGCGCGAGTCCGACTCACACTTGGCCATTTAAAAATACACCACTTACTTTATTCTTTAAATTCTAATGCATACAGCTTAGAAATACTTACTTTGACAACGTGAAGGTACTACTGTAATAATTTTGCTTCGGCGGTTGTTTACATTTATTTACTACTAGTTGGAGCCCGCGACTTCGTTCGCGTAGACTTTATGACCGTAAGAAACGTTCATAGAATTTCTTTATAAACAACATTTGTAGTTTTCCCTTCGGGGGCCAATATATAAAGTCCTGAAGCGTTACTGACCCGCGAGAAAGCAACATAAAGTTGGCCATGTTAAAAGCAACCAACTCAGGTCTACATCGTCAGCTTTCAGTGTCTGTCCCTGCGACTTATTTATTGTCATTGCAAAGCAAATTGTCACAGGGAACTGTGTGCGTTGTGCGTAGTGCGAACTAAAATGGGAAATTGTTGGGAATGAGTGGAATACGTGGTATAAATAAAGTTACCCACCCAGTTAGAATTTCAGCTTCGATTATATTTCTCTGTAAAGCACTTACTTTAAGTCGGGTTTAAGCTATTGAAAATTATTTATTTACTATTGGAGCAAAACTAACTATAATATGCGATGTTTCTTCGGTTTATGTATTCAAAGTTATTTTTAAAAAGTCGATTCTATTAGTTTTAATGTCATACGAGCCTTTTAATGGATTCCATAGTGTTTCCTGCGTGGTGACCTATAAAATTTTATGTTAAGGCTGTCACGGCAGGGGCCACGTAGTAAGAATTAAGGCCGTTTGGGTGTTTTATGGGCACAATATGGTAGCTGTGACGCAAATCGTTAGTCTTAATGGAAATAAATTAGGCGGTAACCCACTCGTATAAGGCGAACAACTCTCCGCGGTCGGCACAGGGTCTTGATTGGAAGATCAAGACAAAGGGCAGGTTGTATGAAGGCCCTTCGTCTTCTTACGCATTTATTAGCTCAGGGCTCATTTTCTTAACGGTTTTCTTTTTTCATCGATCTTTTCTAAGTAGTCATTTATTCCCTAAAGACCTACGGTTTAGAACAAGATCACGTTTTATCACCCCTTTGGTCCTGTTAATGTTTACTAAAGAAAACCCTCAGATATGCGGCATCTACCTGTCATAGATAATATATTTGTGCGATTACCAATCTTCTAGCAAAGCGTGGTAATTATCATTGAAAGAATGTAAGTATGGTTGTCTAATCAAATCAATTTGTGCAATATAGGTATTACATAATAATATCGTCTTGTGCTATCTTCAGTAGGAGAGAGCGGGGCTGGTGCCGGGGGTAGGTTGTTCCAACTCTCTCTCTCTCTCTCTTATCTCCAAAACAGAAAAAGATAGCTAAACGTTCGTAATGCGTCGCGTAATGCCTAAACGTTTTTTTAAAAAAAGCGTCGGTGGCGCATTAGATACGTCGCGGACTTTCAATCTGAATTCCGGGTTCGAATCCAGCCGTGTACCTATGAGGTGTTTTTCAATTCAAGTACACTATCCGATTGCTTAACGGTGAAGGAAAACATCGTGAGGAAACCTGCATGTCTTGAACAGGCATGTGAAGTCCGCCAATCCGCACTGGTCCCGCGTGGTGCACTATGTCCCATACACTCTCTGTATGAGGGTAGGCCTGAGCCCCTACAGTGGGGACGTATATAGGTTGTTGATGATGAATACCTAATGGGTCTAGCACATTTGGCGGCCAGTTTAGTTGATCCAGCGACGCTGACTAAGCGAGGGGAATACTAGGGGTCCTCCAAAGAAGTCTGTGGTCCTCCAGCACCACGTCAGTAAATATTTTCGTGTACATACTTTCTGGTAACAAGTTAGCATTTTTGGTGTTATGTTGGTAGAAGTTTTACTAAAGTGTTTATGATGTATTCAACAATGATTATTTGTGCAATTTTAACTGTTTATACATAGTGTTTTTTTGATATATGATAAAACGTTAGTGCCTCTGAAATAGGGTAAAAAGTGCATTTTTCCCGGGGCCAATTCTGCCGAGGCACAATCAACCCCGAACTAATCTTAAATAACATTTATTAGTTAACTTGACTGGATAAGATCATACAAGTGAAAACACAAAGGGCTGTTGATGCAGGCCGGCAAAGGACGGGTGCAAATAACAAAATGTGGCACCCAATTAGAAAATTGACAAGTATAGTCAACAATTTTTTGAGGAACCTGGATTACGAACCTTATTTCAAGGTATGTTTCTTTCCATAGTTCGGAACCGTTTACGAAAGTCCGACTCGCTCTTGGCCGCTTTTTTTTCTATAGAAATAGCTTGTATGACGTAATCTTTCTGTATTCTATAAGTCCGTCATCGACTCTATTCCAATTTCGATTATGTATTTGATTTAAAAATGTGCCATGCCAAATTTTTACACTTTCAAATAATATGAGGCCAAACACAAGCAGAGTGACCAATCGCTATAACAATTACAACCATGTATGTGCCTTAGTGTAGGTATGTGTTCAGTTGTGAACAGACACATGGGGTAACTTTATATCCATTGACAAAGAAATTCATTGGAGCGCATGAAAAACTTATTCACGCGGTAAGTTGGAGGACAAGGTTATTTTTAACTTAATAGCTTTAACATAATACATAATCCATAGTGATATTATAAATAATAATATGAAAGCTTCTATATCTAAGCTATACTCTACACTAAATATTTAAAAAATGTAACTAGATATATGACGTTGTGGAGAGAGAAAATAAAAACCTATTTTATTATTTTATTTATTTAAATGACAAAACGAATTTGTTTGTCCTTTCTTCGCGTCGCAATGGAGACTCAGAATGCCAAGATTTGCTCCATATATGGATAGAGTGAGGCGTCTGAATTTTCCGTGCCGATATTTATCACCATAAAAGCTTCAGTAAGTCCACAGATGGACAAGAACATCATATAGGTCACCGAATCCATTTTTATTTGAGGCGGGCTGCTCATCATCTTCACAGGCCGATTGGTGATCGCAATAAGATATTTCTAAAAAGTAAAATTTCCTTAGTCGCCTTTTACACCTTCCTTAGGAGAGTTATGTTTAGAGCACGTGGCCGCGTTCAAGGTTGCATTGTTTTGTAGCTGTCCCTATCCGAGCGCGTACGGTGAGACACCAAACACTACGCGAAGTTATCCACCCGTTATTTGGATGTTTCGTAGTCCAGGGATCATTTGAAGGATACAGTATATTATGTAGCCATTTTTTTAATACAGTATACTAATGAAATTTCAGATGTCGGTGGTTTTTCCAAATTGTTCTAAATTGATTCATACTCTTGTAAATCAGGTTCAAAGTTGGGGCTTTTTATTACCGTAAAATACAATTCTTTGACGCCCTGTAACTCTGGAAGTATATATTTAAACGAAAATATGACTCACCACCGACACAGATATTTGTTTCTAGATTGTGTCTTTAAATTTCATAGATTTCATAGCTTAATACTCAAAATATGACTGGACTACGTTTGTATGAGCGCTTTGACACCAGCATACCCTCTTAAGATATCATCATCACCAGCCTATATACGTCCCCGGCCAGCATTGGTAGACTTCACACACACCTTTGAATTTCTTCTCAGGAATGATAAGGTTTCCTCACGACGTTTTCCTTCACCGTTAAGCAATCGGATAATGTACTTAAATTGAAAAACAACTCATGGTGACCTCAGATTGAAAGTCCGCGCCTTATCCACTCCGCCACTGATGCTAGTAAGATATACTCCTAAGTAATTGCTATTAAAAATGGTCAGGCACTCTTATGTAGAACTAGATTTGCGATGTTTTTGGAATTAAGAACAAAGCATATATGTGTTTATTCAAGTATTTAATTATATATTTATATTTATTATCTGGTTTTGCTGCACTTCCCAAACTGTTATACTTTATTTTTTCTACCCAAAAATTGTATAATAGATATCGCTTTCAGAGATAATACAGCATGTTTAATATTCAATTAAATTATAATTCTATTGAATTCAATTCTAATGAATTGAATATAGTTTAATTAGTAGTACACGTCAGTTTAGCTATAAAGCCTTTGAAGATGACTTGAAGATACCCGAATAGAAATTTACCGGGAACTTTCAAGCCGAATTAATTGATTATCCCTAACCTTAGTTCTATGCATGACAAGTGGAAGTGCTCCGTTTGAGAAAAAGAAATATCAACAACGTACCAACGGTGGAGAGACAAGCAAGTCAAAGCCTCGAACATAGGTGCCAGGTTGCCTGCCTTTCGGTATTTTACATGATACATTTTGTATCATTTGCTGTGGCTTTGACTGACTTTAAATTATTAGTAGTTTGTTTTTACAGGTCGAATCACAGTAGAATTAAGGATAATGACTTTGTAATTGCGTTGGACACACTGCTCGACAAAATAAGTGAAATTGACACTGACTGCATTATAGTTGGAGATGCGAATATAGATATTTTAGTTGCTAGCTCTAGTCGTAAGCAATTGACTGATATTCTTGCCGTTCACAACTTTCATAACTATAACACATCACCGAGCCGAGTGACGAGCACGTCTAGCACATGCATCGACCACGTGTACTCCAATGTGGGGAGCAGTGCAGTGTCTGCCGCCGGTGTCACCACGCACCTCGGCGACCATCGCGCCGTGCGCGCGGTGGTGGCGTGTCGCGCCCCCGACGCGCCCTCTGCGCAGTCCCGGCTGGTGCGTGACGTCACGGGGGCGACGCGTGCGGCATTCGTAACCGCCATACAAAGCGTGGACTGGCCAAAGTGTTGCTCTGGTAGTAAAACGACTGACGAACTAGCGCGATCTATTATTAATATTATTGTAAATAAATATGACATATGCTTTAGATTTAGAAAGAAATCCCACAAAATTCCAAACCGCTCCTGGGTAACGAGTGACATACATAATTTGAAATGCCTCCTGTTCGATATACATGATTTACTTATAAAATTCCCGCATAATGACGCTTTAAAAAGAAAACTTGACGATTTCACTGAAACTTATAATAATGTAGTCAAAATGGAGAGGACAAAATACTACACTGACATGATCAATAATAGTAACAACACAACTAAAACAATGTGGCGAATAGTTGGCGTCGAAACAGGTAGGAGTAAACCGTGCAAACAGGACTATACCGACATAATTAAAGCCCCCGATGGAACGAATTTCCCTTCAAAGCCGCTGCTAGTAAACTTCTTAAATAAACAGTTCTCGTCAGCAGCGCTACAGTGTTGCGCTCCTAATGCGGTCGTCCTGCCGGTCGCGCGAGCCCTGGCGCCATGCGCCACTAACTTGACAACGTTCTCTTCCTTTTCGTCCCATGAGATAGAGTTGATACTAACAAAAAGAGTAGCAAGAAAACCTACTCAAGATATTTATGGCATTTCCATTGAACTGTTGCACTCTGTATCCTCTAGCATTGCACACCCGCTGAATGTCCTTTTCAACTCTTGTATTGAACGGGGCGAATACCCACGATCTTTTAAGGAAATAAAAGTGTGTCCATTATATAAAGGAAAAGGGTCTAAATCAGACCCAAATTGTTACCGTCCCATATCCATCATTCCAGCTATTGCTAAGATTTTTGAGAATGGACTCACATCTCGTCTAACGCGATACCTGACAGAGTCCCGCATACTGTCTGACAGGCAACACGCCTACCGTGCGCAGCACTCTACCACTACGCTAACCCGTGATGTCGTACATCGCATTCTCGAAGCTCGCGAGGAGAAGAGAGAGGTGGCATTGCTGTGTTGTGACCTCTCTAAGGCATTCGACGTGGTGGACCATGACATTCTCAGAATGAAATTCCAGCATTACGGTATCGGCGAGTGGGCACTAAAACTGCTGATGGAGTTTTTGAGCGCCAGAACGCAGTACGTGTTGGGGGACAACGGAGCAGTGAGATCGGATGGCGCCACGACGGAGAGAGGCGTCCCGCAAGGGTCGTCTCTGTCTAACGTTGCATTCTCTCTCATGTTTTAAACTGTTAGTGTAAGATTATAAAATGTATAATAAACAAATAAACAAATGTTGAATGACCTGCCGAGTGCTGTCTCTGGTGCGGAAATATTCATGTATGCTGATGATGTAGCAGCCGTTATAACGTCATCTACTCTAGACGCTCTGCAAAACCAGATAAACCACGTCATCTCTCAATTACACACGTGGTTTACCACAAACGGACTTGTCCTAAATTTGGCTAAAACACAAATTATTCGTTTCGACTTAACTAGTAGACCCCAGAGACCTCTAGTAGTGACAATAAACAATACGCCGATCAAACAAGTGTCAAATATATTGTTTCTGGGATTTCGCCTGGACTCAGCACTGAAGTGGGATTGTCATATAGATGACTTGTGCGGCAAGCTTAGCAAGGCTTGTTTCGCGCTAAAACGTGTGGCTGCAACCCTGACAAAAGAAACGGTCCGGTCATGCTACTTTGCCTCTGTGCAATCATTGTTAAATTATGGTCTGGAGTTCTGGGGCCGCGCCGCGGATTGGGAGCGAGTGTTTCGTCTCCAGAAACGTGCTATCCGGGTGATGGCGCGGATCCGATCTGATGAGACAGCGAGGCCATTTTTCATCTCGTTCGGTATAATGACGTTGCCATGTCTACTGGTCATGCAAGTAGCTGTCTATGTACGAACCCATCTAAACTCGTACACCAGACGGAGAGAGGGTCACACGCACAATGTCCGCCACCCAGACACGCTGCGGCCAGTGGCATCTAAACTAGACAAAATGTCGAGGACCATTCGAGTTATGGGCCCTCGAGTTTACAACAGGCTGCCAAACCAAATTATAGAGGCTCCGAATCTATGCTCTTTTAAAAATAAACTAAAAAAATGGCTTGTCGAGCAGTGTTTCTATAAAATAGATGACTTCTTCTCTTCTCCATGACTAATAGTAATTTGACTAACTTAATTTAACTTTAGTAATTTAATTTTGACTTTTGTGTATGTAACTGATTATAAAATATTGACTTGTACCAGCAGTACCAATAAATTATGATTATGATTATGATTATGTAGAGTGAGCGCAAGGGCTATTTTTGTTGATTCCACCTTCGCCGTTCAAGTACCGGTCAAACAGAAGAACGGCAGACCTTCACCCGTACACTGTAGAATTGTAGATATTCCTACAGCTCGCACCAAGCGTTTCGCTTCCACATTTATCATGCGTACAGATAAAATATGGAATGCACTACCGGTTTCGTGTTTCGTGAAGAGTAAATAGGCACCTTCTAGACCAACACGTAACATCGTCGACCTCATCGTCACTTACCATCAGGTGAGATTCAAATCAAGCGTTGATCTATCGTTTATACAAATAAATTACTGAAATACCTTAATTTTATCCGCCAGAATCGGTTAAAATGGGAAGCAAGCTTCCTCCACGTATCTTTGTGGCTGGCTATTACCACTGAAGGTCGAGAGCAATCACCCGTCGAGAGCGACGAAAAAATATAATGTTAAATTGTTCCATTCGTAAGGCTAGGGGGTGACTTTGTACAGGGGAAGTGGTTTAAAGCGGTACCTATTGTATAAAGTGGAGCAAGTTATACACATCACATCATCAGCCGGGAAACGTCCACTGCTGGACACAGGCCTCCCTCATGATACGCCACATCGACCGGTCCCGAGCCACCTGCATCCAGCGACTCCCTGCGACTCTAACCAGTTCGCCGGTCCATCTAGTAGGGGGACGGCCTGGTAGACGTTTCCCGGTACGTGGTCGCCACTCGAGAACCTTTACTCCCCACCGGTTATCGGTTCCTCGAGCGATGTGGCCTGCCCATTGCCACTTCAGCTCACTGACTCGTCGAGCTATGTCGGTGACCTTCGTTCGTCTACGGATTTCCTAATTCCGGACCTTATCACGTAGAGAAATTCCGAGCATAGCTCGTTCCATAGCTCGCTGAGTGACTTTGAGCTTGTTAATTTGGCCCACAGTAAAGTACCACGTTTCGGTTCCGTATGTCATCACTGGCAACATGCAAAATGCAAGTTATACGGAATGAGGAAAATATACATTTTGCGACTGTATAGAGTTCTGGATTGGATTTTGCACACTTCTAAATTAGAAACGTGATTATCGAATGAAATTTGAATACGGTCTAGTTTTGTTTTAAAATAGCAAAAACATGATATCTGCAGAAAGAAGTAATGAATCATATGTTTGCCAAATATGTAGTGTTTTACCAAGTGTTAAGGTACTAATATCAAAATAGGTAACACTTCGCCAAATAACAATGATGGTGGACCATAATTTTCCAGTTAGTACAAAAAGAAATGATTTGTTACAAACAAAATGTTATCAGACAATGCAATTCTACTAATCGTTATATTTTTGCTAGATTTTTTAAATGCACAGAGCAAAATGAACGCCGGATTGTCTTTCTCTTCAGCCCTGGATAGCATACCGTTCTCTCATTACAATATCTTTCAAAATCGATGGTTATAACCAGATATTGAACTAAGAGAATATTTACCAACAGCTCCTTAATCAAATACACTTTCATCATCAACAGCCTATATACGTCCCCACTGGAAAGGATCAAGCCTACTCTCCTACAGAGAGTGTTTGGGCCATAGTCCACCACGCGGGCCCAATGCGGATTGGTGGACTTCACATGCCTGTTCAAGACATGCAGGTTTCCTCGCGATGTTTTCCTTCACCGTTAAGCACTTGGTTAATGTACTTGAATTGAAAAACAACTCATAGGTACACGTCTGGATTCGAACCCGGAACACACAGATTGAGAGTCCGCGCCTTATCCATTGTGCCACCGACGCTTATTACACTTTATTAAATACACTTTAGTTAAAGCTATTCAAAAATCTCTTAAAGCAAACGCTATCAGTAAGACCCTACCTCGAAAGCCAGTCACTCGGCTGGACGCATCTCTTCACATTTATGTCCCTATCTCCAACTACTCGTATAAGTAGGTCTCTCAGAGCAAACAGCTACCGAATTTATACAAATTGCCACATATTTCACGTGCTTAGCAAGGATGCGTTCCTTAGGACTACTAGCAGCGAATACTGTCTGCCACAGGTTAGGGTCTTCCCCTCGGGATTTCCCCCTCGAAAAAAAAAGGCAAATACTGTCGCAAGTGTCCATTCAATACTAAAATTCTATATTTGGAAAAATTGCAGCTTGTAAACTGAAGCATAGTATTGTATAGACAAACATTGATAATCTAAAGTGATACCTTCACAATTTTTCTCGAATTGAACGAGTTCGTCACAGTCGGGTAAAACATGTCAACAAATGCCTGGTATAGGGGGTCACCAGCCACCCTAACTCGAGCCCTGCACTAGTAATCCGCTTAAACTTTCATACTGCCATAAGAAGATTATGGACGGAATTGTTGGTGCTTGGATGAGTTCGTTCCACTGTTGGGAAACAGAATTATATAAAAAAAATGTTTATTGCGCTTACAACGTGGTTTAGTACGTGGAAACTCTCCTTTTAAGTATGGAAATACTTGTATTAGGAGGCGCCACTCTTCCCCGCGGAAAATAGCTGCAGCAGAAGGCTGATTAATACATTTCAGACTGCTTATACGAGTATGTATACAGTACGTAAAAAGAATTTAAAATATCAATGTTAAAAGAAAAGAAAAGTTTGACAATATTTGAAGAATTATGGAAAAAAACATTAAACTAATAAAATTGTAGCTATAAACATCTTAAAACTAACAATAAGGTGTGTGGAAGAATAGTGTGAGAGGAGAATGTGAGTGTGTGTGTGTGACTGCCCTATTAATATTAATTGGTTTCAGGATAACAAATCGAATTTACAATTGTCGTCCGTTAATACGTTTCAATGACTGAAGTTTATTAACAGCACAACTACGCGAGTGAGGACTTGGCACACAGAATACGACAGAGAGACCACTGTCCACGTGTGATATTTTTTAATCCGGAAGCGGGCAAAGACTAGTCCAATTCAATTCATGTATTGTGAAACACAGGTGTATTATTAACAAGATCTCTATATATTACCAAAAATATGTACAATTTTATGAAAATTATCACTGTATAAATTAAAAATGTCTAAATTAAAAAATTATGCAAAACTCATGATCATCTTTTTGACTTCGACGCAGTCGGGTAAAGTGTCCCATCTTACCACCACCGCCACCACAAGAGATACCCACCGAGGATCGAACCCGTTACCTCCGGATTGTGAGTTCAACGGCGTCTACGTACATCTATTATGTAGGTAACTGAGACAAAATACATCCCCAATTCCCCCCGATATTTCAGTGGAATCACGGCGCAGACGCGCTGGAGGAGTTGGCGCCCTCAATAATTAAAGTGACATTCAGTATAACGACAGTGTTGTCTTGTCATCCTCCAATAAATAGGTGATTTGTATTGACTTACAAAAATAATAGATATGCTACCATCGCCTGATTTGTTTTTTTGCTTCTAAGGCCGAAGTTTTAAGGTTCAAAATTCATGTCTTTATACTCATAAATGGCATATAACACTAAAATTACGGCATTAATTTTGACTGAAACTGCAAGTATGCTAAATTTCTCAAACTCAAAGTTCAATCAAAACTTTTGGTTGTTGCATCGTAGCTACCACCATGTCTGCCGCCTAGTAACAGTTTTAATAGCGATATTATGTTGAGTCTTGTCAGTGAGCACACTTTCCATCGAAGGGTCTTATCTTCACTTTCCGTCAGGTGAGGCTAAATCTCCTCAAAATTCAACCAGTCTCAGTAAAACAAAACCAAAAATCAAAATACTATCCAAAAATAGTAACCGTAAAAACTTCATGTACCGATTGTTACCGTAGCTTGTCTAGAATTGGTATATTGTCTATGCAGTCCTTCAATTTTAACTTAATTCTGACAGAACCCTAACCACATAGTAAGCCGCTTATACTTTGCAATGTGACGATGTGGTCGACGATAGCAGGCATGGTACATTATCACGTGAGATTGTGGTCAAGCTTTGGTCTATATTCAATAACAAATCTGAATCCCTCTCTATATGCCATGGGCTCAACAAGCAAACTCATTTCAGCATTTGAACCCTCTTTTGAACTTTTGTGAAACGGAAACTCATCCAAAATGAACCGTGGTAATATCCCGATAAATGTATCTTAATAACAATAAATAATTGTGTTTAGAAAAATAATGTGTGATGGGATAATTTTTTATATGCGTATTAATTTAAATAATTCTCTACAATAGCCTCTCTAAAACTCTTTATAGGTCAATAAACATTCGGAAATAAATTGCTTCTTCCAGTTTCATGGAAATAAATGGAGAATCATCTTGAGAACCGGGCGAGGGGGAAGTAATAAAACGGATTGGGGAGGATTTCGAGACGTAATGGCCATTTAGGTCATTTATATTTTGAATTCGTCGAGGATTCATTACAATCTGAGTGACTTCAATTAAAATTGAATTGAACCTTCTTGGCCAACGCGTATATACCATCGCCACTTACTATTAAGTACAGCTGTGGTCAACTGTGGTCCTGTGTCGTTTCAGAAGATACATTCAAAGTTGTGTATGAAGTAACCACACGGCACTGCGCCTGCGTGGTAGACTATCGTTCTTCACCTGCGCAGGAGTTGAAGTCAGTTCGCTGCGCGTGTCCCATGGGTGGCGCTCACTATCGTTTACTACCTACTACCATCTTTACCACTTCACCCGATTTCTTTATTCTAAACGAGTCCGGGGTCCCAAGATAGCTTTAGAGTCCGTAGGAAATTCATCCCCCTTCAGCGGTACGCTGTAGATTCTGGCTTAAAAAAAACAGGAATAACAGTGGAAGCGGAGAGGAGGTGGGAATGTCGTTTACTACCTCACAGCATAAATGAATTCTAGTGCGATTAAATAAATAAACTACAGTCCAGTGTTACTTACATCATATTATACATATATTGTATGTAATGGGTCTTTACATGTGGGCCGAATAAACAATCTCTAAGTCACTCAGAGAAATGCACTTGCACCCTGAGACTCCCAGCGACCTTTACTAGGTCTTCGGTCCATCTAGTAGGGGGACGGTCTGGTACACGCTTCCCGAAACGTGGACGCCACTCGAGAAATCTTACTCCCCATTGATTATTATCCGTCCTACTTCGAGCGATGTGTCCTGCCCATTGCCACTTCAGCTCACTGACTCGTCACGCTATATCGGTGACGTTAGTTCGTCTACGGATGTTCTCATTCCGGACTCTATCACGTAGGGAAAATCAGACATCAATTCATGGAAACCCAGAATCAACATCAAAGAACCCTCGGAGTGGTCAATAGCAGACTATCTCGGAACTAAACGAGGGCTGAGCACTTTCGATGAAATGTTCAAATAAAAAAGGCTCGACACAATGAACATCGGGATTGGGCTGCCAGAAAAGCTGTACGAATGGGTAGTCGAGGCGGGTTAGGACACTGAAATCTAAATAAACGTATTTATAGAAGTGGAATTTTCGCTGGTGACTCGCAGTTGTTTCTATTTGTTTTAAAAAACATAGTTTAACCGTGCCCTTTATGTCAGTCCAATAAAAAGCAACAATATTTTTATCAGCAACTTAAGTTTTGATTTGTCGCTCTTTTGCAATACCTTAATCCATTACTATATTATGAATGCGAAAGTAAGTTTGTTTGTTCTTCCTTCCCGTTGTAAATAAGGATCAGAATGACTTTATTTTTGACGTCTGTGACGTTGAAATCGATGAGCGCCGGCTGCATGCACGAAAAAGTGTCACG
The DNA here is from genome assembly GCA_910589575.2 of Carcina quercana. Taxonomy (NCBI): domain Eukaryota; kingdom Metazoa; phylum Arthropoda; class Insecta; order Lepidoptera; family Depressariidae; genus Carcina; species Carcina quercana. Next base: position 13,396,710 of record OU342441.1, read on the forward strand.
CTCCGCCTGAGCGCGCAAGTTATAGCGCGGAACAAGCGATAGAGAAGCACGATCGGCCTAAGCGTTCGGCTTATGACGCATCGATCTCTTTGCTACTCCATCGGCCAGTGCATCCAAGAAGAAGAGAGACAGCGGCAGCACGCAACCTCTACATGTGAACATATCGACAAAAAAAATCAATTAACTCTTTCTTTGTATTAAACAAAATAATGATAAATCAGTGATACTCGTAATAATTTATAAAATGGTTTAATATGCTATGGCTATGGTTTTTTATGACGTTATCACGTAAATTTTTCCGGCTTTACAGACAGCTATTTTTTTATATTAAATACAATTTTCTTTTGCCTTCGGCTTTTGACATCGGAAAATATCCCGTCGATACTACGAGTACATACTCGATCGAGATAAAATGTAGCTTCCCGCTCTTCAACTGTCCCTTTTAAAAAACAATTCATTCTGAGTCTTTGTTAAGACAGGAATATCAGGAACTCCAAGTCTATATAGGAATTACAAGTTTAATTATAAAATATTCCCAATTAACATCAATGCGTTTCTCTTATGAATTGGATGTCAATGCTATTTCTAGGGTTAGGGTGTTTCAACTTCAGTGGTCCTTTGCAATCAAGGACCATTGGGGACAAAGGTATTAGGAACTGCTTTTATTCGATTGCTACGAAAAAAAGGAGGGAATTAATGTATTTGAGTTGTATAAAATATATCAGTCACATGAGGCTTCCCGCGCTCACGATCGCTTTAGATCCAACAACCATTTCTTTACATACATACATACATACATATGGCTTAAATTTTTGACAGAGTTTGCTAAAAGAAAAATCAATTAAATTTTCATCCCCATTGCCCTCCATGTTGCTCCAATTTCGCGAAATTGGAATAAAATATACACGAATTCGATTATATTTGATGTCGACCCGTGTCAACGTTTGTGGAAGGGTGCCTTCGGGAACGCGGTACAAGTAACTTTATCTCAATCGAATTATCTTTTTATTCGTTATTTGAAAATCGAATGTGAACGTATGCTTCGTCGCTTATTGGTCACTGGCTATCAGGAGAGGCCGAGGCGTGCCGTGGACTCAAAAAATTTAGCCTCAATCAGTTTCGTTTCTACCTTCTTCAAAAGTGGAAGATGTTCTCAATTCAACTAGAGAATATTTCATCATATGAATCGAAAGCTTTATTTTATAGATTGTCATTTTTTATTCAGTCTATTTTATTATGCATAAGAGAATTCTTCGATTTAAAATAATTAACCACGAATTCGAATTGGGTACACCTGTAATAGCGATGTATTTGTGTATTTTACATTTACCAACTTCACACCGAGTTTATAGTCTTTTTTATCCCAATCGAGCATGGAGTTCCCGTGGGATACTTTCCGAAGTCACGGACAAAAGCTAGTCATAGTCATTTTCGTATACATATGATACGACAAAAACTTCTTTTATCGGTACTGGAATATAATAATGCGAATTAAATAAATGAACTAATATTTTAAATATTAAATTGTTTCCGACCGTACCCTATCAAAAGCGTTTTCGGAGACCACTCGCGCCTGACCGATATTCAAATATTGACGTTAGTTAGGTTAGGACAACGTTTGATCCACGATTTGAGATTCAATAAACGTTCGATTATTTTGGGTTTTTCCAATTTATTGGGTGCGAATCCCTTTGAAGGTGGATTATGAACGTGCCCCAATTTTTTATATAAATAAACAAGGTCCCTTGAAAAATCTGAAATAACGAGAATAATAACCGCGGGTTCGTTATTATTTGCGTGGCGACGTTACGCGCTGAAGTGTTCCGCCAAGTTTTACGTAAATCTCAATTCAGCGCGGGTTTGGCTAAAAATATCCAAGTTGAAATTGAATTACGACTGGAATCTTCAGTTTATTCTCTTGATCTTATATTATTTTATTCTAGACCATCAGTTGCATAAGCTCACTGGTGAACACGAACCTCCCTAGTGAAAGCCCACGTCGTACATTCCTTGAAGGGTTTTACCATAGTCAACACGCTTAGAAGACGGATCCATCACCTGAATTTTTTATCCCTTTTTATCTATTTTATCTAAAATATGGTGTTGGCGACCAGCACCAATCTTTTTAGATATAAATATATTTTAAAATTTTTTGTTTTACAATTCAATTGTTATATATGTGTGTGTGGTAAATGGCGTGCGCTCTATATTAGTATCGAAATTAATAAAATACCATAAATGACTGTCGGGTTATTATTACCGGGCCAACTCGTCGTCAACATATGGTTCAAGTTGTACGGAATATAAAAATAAAACAACTTCTTTCCGGTATTTTTCTTAAATTTAGAATCTACCCTACCACATAGTTAGTGACGTCGGATTGAAGTGACATTTGTGAAACTAATACAAAATTTCAAAAACTCATTATCAAATCAAATGGAACTAGCCAGAAACTAGGTACATATATACATATACGGAACATTAAGTTACTACGAATTATTACAGGTGTCGATTTGTAAACAATGCCAGACATCAAATACATTCTTTGGAACAGTTGGCTAACAAACGTAAATTTGCGTAATTAGCTCAGGGCTATAACAGTATATCACGCCTCCTCAGCCGTTTTTAGCAAACTGAAAATAAACAAATCCCTTATTAAGTGTCTTTGTTTACTTGTCAGCTTAGGAGGGTTCCGCACCAACTTATATTAACAAACTTGGCGAGTACACACAGCCCCTGTGAGGGTACTTTGGAAAATTCTGAGCATAATATGCGGCTTATGAAGTGAAGTTCCTTGTGTACACGCTAACAATCGTACAAGTTACTGTTTCACGGTTACTGATTTCTCCATATCGATGTAATGTTTGTTCGTTCAGTTCTATAACTGAGTTAGGGGCCGCTGTTTGATATTATAATTAAGTCTTCTAATTAAAAAGTAGTTACGTCTTTCTAGAACGGGTAGAATTGTTTAAATTTATTTATTATACAAAACATAATTATGTAAATACATCTTGGCCCCTATAGCAGATTAAATAAAGTAGAAATATGTCTACACCAGTACCTAAATTAATTATAGATTAGATTAGATTGTTTATTTCATTGTACCAATGTCAAGATTACAAAAATATATATATATAAAATGACAGAGTGTACAATGATCACAGTGAGTGAGTGAGTGAGTGAGTGAGTGAGTGACATATAAATGGAAAGTTTTGATGTGGTTTGATACGGCTTCAACAATGTCTATAATTCAGAAAGAAAAAATATTGTTGCCAATGGTACAGTACAGGTTGAAAATGGTAATAATGTCACGTCGAGTTTCGAAGAATCTTGTTTTTGTAATCATATATAATATAGCTTGACATAAAAAAGTAATATATGAGCTGAGCAAGTACGAAATCGATTTCTACAAGTATTGGGAATACGCAAAGGTACTGAAGTCTAAACAAAAAATAGAAACCAAGACTTTTCTTCAAACTCCAGTTCTAATGTAACCTTATCTTATAGTTCAAATACTCAGAAAATACTTCAGATACCACATCATAAAGAGAAAAAGAAGTTCCGCAAATATTTGTTCAAGTTTTATCCACATCTGTATAAGAGTTGAAGGGTTTTGTGAAGCGGTCACGAGGGTGGATGATCCATATCTCTTCAAATAACACGAAAACTACATTTTCTCACCCTATTTCTGTAGATAAAATTGACGCAACGTCTTGTTGATTTGTGCCATATTCGCAAATCTTTTTATGTTTTGAAAAATCTTTGATGACGGTAAATGTGTCTATAAGTAAATAGTTTTTAGTCAGCATTTATTTGTCACCTTCGTCAATTCAATAAGCTCCTCATGGTTCACCGCTTTCGAGGTGATATTAAATACTTATCTTTCGTTCGTTTAATTACCGCTTTTCATTTATTTTTTTCAGCTAAAATTATAAAATTCAACATTCCATTGTTTACAACATCGCAACGTCGGAGGCGAACGATTAATATAATTAACGCATTCAAAAATAACTAAATAGTTCACCCTTATAGATAGAAGCGCTGAATCAATTTCAATAAAATTTATACGGGACCACCTCTGAAGTATGTTTTACGAAACAAAACAAAAAGAATCATCAAAATCGGTTCACAATTGGCGGAATTATAGCATAACATGCATGCCAAAAAAACAGTAGAACTGAAAACCTCCTGAAGCCTTTCTGAAGTCGGTTTACAGATTAACTGCGACTTGGAAGTCAATCGTTACCCTTATGCCTGCCTAGCCTTCTGAGATAAAAAGTACCCTTTTTTAAATCCAGAAAATATTCATTATGTGTGATAAATTTAGTCAAAATTCGATCAGACGTTAAAGACTTACAAACGTCTTAACATTGATATACTAAAACGATCGCAAAAATTGAACTACAAAACAATTAAAATAACCCCAAATTTTTCTTCAACAGATTATTCGAAGAAAACCAAGATCTACTGAACATGTTCGAGAAATTCCGGCAGTGTCGGACGAAGGAGGAGCAGATCAACTCGATGGAGCTAGCCGAGCACGCCAACAACGTCATGAACACCCTGGACGAGGGCATCAAGGGTCTGGATGATCTGGACAACTTCTTCCAGTACATCCATCAGGTCGGCGCCAGCCACAGACGGATACCTGGATTCAAAGTCGAATACTTTTGGGTGAGTATCCAGGTTCCATTTAACCCAATCCCACACTGAGTGGGCGTTCTAAAGAATTCAACAATACATTGTTAGATCCTGAAACATATTATCTTTGATTTAAAATGGAAAGATTTCTATCGAATGCTCGTCGCAGTCGCAAAATTATCACCATCCGTTACAATATATTTGTGTTTCTACCGGAAATATTTCTAAAACAGCTTTTCAATCCAAATGCGATATTCTACAAAGCCATTCTAGTCCTTCCTTCCAGTATAATATAAACCAACAAAAACACGATAGATATGACCACATTACATATGTCACTCATGGCACATTTCACATCCTCCTGATTGTCCGAAACCCGCAGGAACTTTTCCATGAGCACATTATGCTGACGTATGACGCCGTGTCCACCGCGGTCCGATAGAGCCGCCATGATGGATATTATTAGAGATCAGTTTGCTAGTATCGATTCGTTTTATTGCGTTGCTTTTTATTTGTTACTAATGTAGTGACCCATTTGTATCAGTGATATATTGTATGTTTTCTTTACGTATAATTGTTTGTTGGGCATTGATGTAGTCAAATATTGGACTTTTGAGTGAGCACTTGGCAGTTTAATGTCATGATTTCTAGTTTTCTTTCTGGTAAACTTTATCGATTTTGATCATTCGTTATTTCAGAGAAATTACTCTTTTATCTAAAATATCAATACCATCACCTTTCCTTTCCTAAAGTTGCATTGGGTTCATTGACATTAAGAAGATTTGTAGAAAAAGAGACGCTCCACGAATATATGTACCCCTTGCCTGGATTTTGTACACTCCTAGTTTTAATACAATTAAAGTGTTTTAAACACCATTTTGAATATTTAGACCTAGTGTTATACAAAAACGTACAAAGCGTACGAAATAGGCTCACTCTAACACTTAACCCAAAAATAAAGCTGGGGTCAACGAAATGATATTTGACGTTTTACACTTAGCACAAAAAGAAATAATTTGGTACAAACATAGCACTATAAAAATGCAGTTCAATTCTTTATATCAATATCTTTACGGAACGATAAATATGCACAATGTGTAGTTCACCAAATGATATGTAATGATAAGGCCGTAGGATGGAATTGTACTCGCTCAGAACACAGAGGCCCAGAATTATCAACAGTTACCTTAGTGTATGTATGCCATTCTAATCTCTGGAAAGCCGTACCACCAAACTAAGAACGAGATAGGTAAACTTCTAAGATTTAACCCCAAGACCTTCAGCTTCCATTAAGCTACGAAGGCAGTTAAATGGTATTTGTAAATACTTATGAGATAATTTTTTATAGAGACACAAATAGTTTGAAACTTTGGATTTCAAGAATAATAAGACACACATATTTTCCCCGGCCTTCAGGCCATCAATAAAAGCATTACTTCTACACCAAGAAGTGTTTAAAGCACTTATACAAATAAACTCTTTTCTTTCTTTCTTTATTCGGTTTTATACGTTATTTTTTATTCCTTATTTTGTCTACATATTATGGTAGTTCATTTGGCTGCATATTGTATAGCAAATCTGGCAAATTGAAAGTCCGAGAGCCTTTAATAAAACGACTCCTTTTGACAGAAGGAAATGAGAGCCGCCTCGCATCCTCTTCCAAATGAAATGTGTTTACTTATGATCGTATGTTTCATGTATTTTACTTTATCAACAAAAAAGCTTCCGATTTTTACGCGGTTGCGGCACACGCCAAGCTAACATGCAACAGTTTTTGCAGTGATTGCTTTACCAGAATTCATTAGAGTACTTTTGTTATAAAGCTGCTTGGAGGCATATTTAGACGTTAAAAGTTTATATGAAGTTTTATAATATTTTCCCGAGCTCAACCTTTACATCGCTGGCCATTGACTTTGACACTTCAATTATGCGTATTAAATATGCATACCACGTTTCATAAAAAACGATACATATTTAAAAAAATTCATAGACATGAAAAGACAAGTGTCTTAATTTTATTTCTCTGATTGCAGAAAATCGAAGCACCTTTTCTGGCAGCCGTGGAGTCCACTTTAGGCGACCGCTACACGCCAAACGTCGAGAGCATCTACAAAATAACAATTAAGTTCATTCTAGAAACCCTTGTTGATGGCTACGAGAAAGCAGGCAATAAGCCCAACTCTACGTGAGCTCAGCTTTCTATAGCGAATAAACAAAGAAATTCCTAAAGGCCCACCGCGAAAGCTTCATTGAAAAGTTCGAAATTTGAGAAGTTACCGCGTCTCTAATAATATGGCCTTCGAAGAGAAAATGTAAAAATGTTAGGTGATGAACTGTGTCAATTTGTTCGAATCATTGAATTGTAAATGTGTACAGCATTACTCGATGTTGTGTTTGGAAAATTTTCTATATCCATAATGCACTAGTCGCGCACTTAGAACGAAGCTTTTCGTCGGTGAAAATTGGTTATACTCCTACGATTTTACCCTGTTTTATAGAGCAATGTAAGAGAGCAACCGTTACTTCAAACTACCAATCAACAGAGAAGTAATCTCGTGTTTCCGTCAGTGATGGATTAACTTCTAAAAATCCGTTTTGAGAGAACGTCTAGTGTGATTAAGGGTCTTAAGATAAGTCAAGTGATCCTATAACTAGATAATTCCGAAGCTTAAAAGGAACCTTCTCGGTGTGACTGAAACACAAACAAACTATTCGAAAAACAAATATAAAGTGATACGTATTTGTAGGTATTCTTTTTCTCATCCAAATAAGTCACCAAAAACTGTTCGCGGAACAGGGAACATTATTTAACTGCATATAACGCTTCATAAAATAGTATGACTATTATTTTAAGTAATATAATATAGATAAATGTAGGTGATAGTACCCTGAAGTGAGTGTGTGTATTATGTACGTATATTTACCAAAAATGTTAACAAGTCACAAGATGCTTACTAAACATCATCAATTTCATCGGTTTATTTGTTATTAATTGTTAAGTAAATTGTAGTCGTACTTAAACCTGTAACTGGCTGGTCCGGATAATGTTTTATGTTATGATAATTTTATTCTGTTAAATTTAAGGTAAGCAATTGTAAATTGCGTCTTCCTAACGTTTAGTTTTAAATAGTATTTATTATAATGCATTAATTTAATACCTGAAGTACTTAATAATTTCAGTAGATTCTCATTTTATGAATACTTAAAGAATAACAAATGGTTTCTGATTGTGCCCAAAAGTATCTTTTCCCCAAAACTAGCACAATGATGTATTTAAAAGTAAAACTCACTATAAAACCTAAATTTTCTAAATTCTATTTTTGACGAAGATGGTGAATATAACATTTTATGGGAATATATTTTTGATAGTTTTTAAAAACACTTTAATAACTCCTACACAAGTATTTTTGTTTTGTTTTACACCAGTAGTAACTGAAACTAAATTATTGTATTAAATCTTGTATAAAAACTTGTAATAAATTGTGTCAACACAGCAAAATACAGTACAAAAAGCTTGTTTTGTATTCATACTTACAAGCATACTTGGTCTTATTTATTATGTTTATCCTAATTATGACTAAAAATCTGAAATCGAAAGAGTCTGTTACAGAATCTGTCACAGGTTTATTGGAGGTTGAGTTAAATTTGTAGATTTTCATTGCAAATTGTATCATTATCTCAGTTATTCATTTAACGTTATTGAACTAATAACTCAGAAATTATGTTTTCGGATCATGGTCCCTTATCACTTTATTAAATTACTTTATCGTTATAATGTATGACTGTTTTAATCTAACCACATTGCTTAAATAATATTCAATTTCTGTTCAAATTTTTTTTTCTAACTTGGCTATTTCACTACCGTGCAAAAGCACTTTAACAAAGTGATGTTATTATGTACCAACGCTTTTATACGTAAAGTAAAATGCATTCATGTTTCAAAGTCTATCAATGCTTGTGCCGATTGACATTGTTTGAGATAATTTCTTCTACAGATTTTTTTACTTTCAACGCATTTTTCCAGTAACTTGTCAATAGTTTGGGAATATAGTTTTTCAAAACTTGTTTTTTAAATGAATATTGTTGATGAAAAATGGCCAAGTTCTATTACAAAATCAGTCTGGATTTCCGATATATATATCTGATGTCTTTTAAAATTGTATTCTATCTTTTTTAAACATACGAATAAACAATATGATTTAAAATTAAAATAAAGTTTTTTACCACTGTTATTATATTATTAACAAAGTTTTCACTACGTAAATCTGGAGCCAGGGTAGTGCTCCAGTCAAGTATTAAGTATTTTTACGTGGAAGCAATTTTAAATTATTATTTTTAAAAGGTTTTTAATAATGTATTCTTCGTTTGATTTTGCGAACATATAAAATATTAGTTTTATTCAAGAAAAAACAGATTTGAGAAATGTAACCTGTCAATGAACTCTAATCTACTATACTATCAAATTGAATAACTACTAATGTATAAAATAAATGTTAAACTTTAATTTATAGGGTGTTACAAAATAATCGTAAGTGATGAATGTGTTGTAAATGTATTAATTGAAACATACTGTATAAGATCGGTGTATTTAAGTGTTATTTTGGTTTTAAAATAAATATTGTTTAAAAGTGATTTTTGTGTGTTTAAATATGCCAAACATAAAATGCAAAAAATGGTAAAATGACGAGCTTCGTTTTAATATAAAAATAAAATATTTTTTTCACTGAAAAATTGACTCTACTCGACTAACTGATGGTAACTTACCACCAGATGAGATGAAGGCCAAGTGTACATTGTATCCACACGAAAGTTAGTTTGATTGTTTATCTTTTCTTTACGTCGTAAGTTCACCACTAAATTTGTACAAGGATAGTTGGAGGGACGGAAAAGGACATAGGGCAATTTTTTATTGTGATCGATCAAGTGGTTCCCGTACGATAATTTATGTAGTCCATGTGGGCGAAGTCGCAGGCAAAAGCTAGTAAAAATATCCTGGCTAGCACTATGTTACGAACGTCTGCCACCAAACAGCAGTGTTAATAGCACTGTTGTGTTCCGGTATGAAAGGCCACCACCAGGTATAATTAATAACAATTAAACAAAAATGCTTGAGAGCGCAATTGGATGGTCGATGCGTCTTTAATAAACGTCATTCCATTCTATGCACATTTTACTTGGCTATCGATAACATCTATGTCACTATATTACAGACCTTAATACTTAGTAATAAAAGCTATTATCCCATTAAGTCTCACAAAATGACCTGTGTATGACGTATGATGGCCATAATTTCAAAAAAGGAACGGCATTATCATACAATTGTCGTTAGTCATAAAATTGTACAGTGGTGTAGTGAAGGGAAGAGAGATATCGATGGATTGTTGTCGAACTTCATTTCACGCAAAATAAATACAGAGTTGGGCGTGTGATTTGAATAAGTACAACCCATTTCGTCTCGTTAATAGCGTTAAAGGCGAATTAAGAGACTTTGTTGGTTAGACCACGTGGCCTCGTTCAAATTTGGATTGTTTTGTAGCTGTCCCTATCTGAGCCCTATCCTACCCGAGCGCGTACGGTGAGACAGCATACATTACGCGGTGTTATCCACCCGTTATTTGGATGTTTCGTAGTCCAGGGATCATTTGAAGGATACAGTATATTATGTAACCATTTTTTAATACAGTATACTAATGAAATTTCAGATGTCGGTGGTTTTTCCAAATTGTTCTAAATTGATTCATACTCTTGTAAATCAGGTTCAAAGTTGGGACTTTTTATTACCGTAAAATACAATTCTTTGACGCCCTGTAACTCTGGAAGTATATATTTAAACGAAAATCTGACTCACCACCGACACAGATATTTGTTTCTAGATTGTGTCTTGAAAATTTCATAGATTTTCATAGCTTAATACTCAAAATATGACTGGACTACTTTTGTATTGCGCTTTGACACCAGCATACCCTCTTAACGGGAATTCGCTCATCATTTTTCCATGCAAAAATTCTATTACCATACCATAAAATAGAATAGCTGGCCTTGATAAATAATTACCTAAAATAGTCAATCAGATAACAGTGTTATAAAATGGTTATCATTGACTTATATTATAACTTTAGAGTAACTATATATACAACCATAAACACAAAAAGAAAATATTCATTTGTTGTCCACTGATTTTGAAAAGAAAAGATTTTTCATGACACACAATTTGGCGCCAAAAATCCGACCTTTAGATTTTCAATAATGTGAATATAGCTTATAACTCTCTAGTGTTTAAGGCAAATCAAACCATGCATAATTTATTATAATAGGTTTAGCCGTTTAGTAATTACGAGGGAACATAGAAACGGACACAAATACAGGTCAAACACACAGCCCTCCTTTTGGGCCTTGCAGCAGTCGGGTAAACAGAACCCTGTATACTCTACTAACTATATACAGAACAAAAGGTAAACATCGTGACTGGTCAATTTCATCATTTGAACAATTCTTCATTACATAAATCGCGACTCCAAAATCTTTTACCATCATTTAGACAGTCATCGATAATTCAAACTTTCACATCACTAAAACTACGTTGCCTTGCTACCATCTCTTAGTTTCCACCTATACCTTCCCCTGAAGGTACAGCACTAGTTATTATTTCATCGATATGTTAGTGGAAAAATACTAGACGCCATTATTGAACGATAATGGGTTTTAGTTCGAACCGAAATTAAGTTTTAATCGTTCTTTTGTTAACAAGTGACGGAAAATTAGTTACACAAAAACATTTCTTAAAATTATTACCCGAATTCTTCAACATTATCCGTTTAGTTATTGTAAATCGTAATAAATCTACCCAAAAAGCAACATTACAAAAAAATCATATTATTTATCTGAGACTAAATGAAGTATACAATGTGAAATTGTAAAAAAAATAACGAAGATACGCGTAGAGCAGTGATCAAATTCATATCAAAACATTGACTGATCTCGAACAAGTCCCACGTGCCGTCTCTGCCATGGGCTGTGAACTGACCAAGCTGACAGCATCAGAGCTGAACTCTGATCCCCTCCACCGCCCGCCTCCACCTTCCGACCCTAGGTCTCCATTGACAGCTAAGCAGCAGTACTGCATGCTGGCTTCTTGGAAGGGCATCTTCAGGCAGATAGAGAAGACTGGGATTATACTATTTATTAAGTAAGTAAACATTATTTTATCTGGTTTTGTCGAGTGGTTTCATGTGTTGAATAGCACCACCATGACGTCTTGGGAGTCACAAATAGCGGAAGGGAAATTTTTAAATAACAGTAGCAACTACTTTTGTAAATAACATCTCACCGCGAGCAGCAGCGGTGAAAACTTCAGTCAAAAACAAACACACAAACAAACATCCTCTCACCCTAAACGCATACACTGTCTCCGTTCCGTCGTGGGTAAAAAAGCAGCCAAGTGTAGGGGCCACGCGCAGTGTAGGGTCCCGTAGTTAAATTGGTTTTTTATAAGGTCCTTTTGAATGAAATTTGTACGAAATTCTCATCTTGACCACTCCAAGTACATTATTTTGGTCGACTAGTACTCGTTAACCTGTAAAGCCTATAGTACCCGGATAAATGAGCCGAAAAGTGGCGTTCGTAGACCCTCAATTAATTGGAATACCTATTCAAAGATACCCCAAACAATGGGGAAGACGTGAAAAGTCGTAACGATTTGAAACTTTCCGATTGTTTGTAATTCGGATGATCGTAGAATTATTTGGCAACATCAAGCTGATCTGACCGTGGAGCAGAGAATGCGGAGCTCCAAGAACGAAATCTCGGTGGTCGTTGGTGAGGATATGTCCAGCCCCATCATCAGGTACTGGCGTGGTGTTCACAACATAAATAAGAAATAGACGTGAGCATTTTGTACGCTATCTTATTTAATTTTATTTATACAGCGTGTATATTTTATACGGACGTATAATTTATCAAGATATAGTTTACAACCGTAAAAATCATATGTGAAACAAATTTGGTTAAATAGCTTAGTTAATAAAGAGTTAATCATTTTTAAAAGTACGACCGAGCAGCAATGTATTGCGTCCAAATTGCCTTTTTTATTTTATTTATTTATTTATGATACGAACAGTCATTCAATGTACATTAAAACAAATATTATTATTAAAAGACCTAGAGTTTCAATACATTTACATATAAACTAAAACTAGTGTGTGTAAGCTGAGAGATTCAATTAAAAACAAACTAAACTTAAATAATAACTGAACTAAATTATGTATACATATAAACTTTTTCTTAAGACTTGACTTGACAAACTCTGACACTTCTGACTTCGTTTGTGATTTCGCTCATTGACCTGCAACCAACACGATTATATGAGATTACTAGCTTCCGCCCGCGACTTTGTCCGCGTGTACTTCAGGATTTATTCTACTTGTTCGATAGGCATAGAAGGCGTTAGATGTTTGGATGTTTGTGACGCTTTCACGGAAAAACTACTGAATGGATTTGAATGAAACTTTACAATAATATAGCTTATACATCAGAATAACATATAGGCTATAATTTATAAAGACATATTGTGTAAATTGTACAAAATCACACTTATAATATTAGTCGAATTACATGGGCAATTTTGGCATAACAAAAACGCGTTGCCTAGCAACCGACCATAGAATATGTAAATTCGTATATACAAACTTTCACGTTTATAATATTGGTGTGAAGACTATTTGAATGTACTACGTCAGATATAGACATTTATTTTGTTTCTTTAAACTATTAGATTACGTAACAGAATAAAAACTATTTTGTACCTTATGCTGTATAATAATTTGTCATATACGTCACCTGTGCCTATCGAACAAGTAGAATACATCCTGAAGTACACGCGGACAAAGTCGCGGGCGGAAGCTAGTCTGAAATAAAGAATAGTATTATTATCACTTATCAATAATATTGTTAACGAGTGGGTGCCTCACGGCTTTGACCGCATCTATCTAGGCAAAACTAATTTAGAGATTATAATTAAGAAATCATTCACTGTCAAATTTGATAGCAGACGTATGTATATGCATTACATTTCCTGTTATAGGTCATTACGGTCTCCATCAGGAGGCATTGGATGTCACACTCGGCGTTAATGCGCGTCTACTCCTCACAAATGTGATTTTAATTGATATACAACGACGGTACTACGTGTTTACGATTGCTAAAGAGCGAGTTTCGTTCTAGAAGCTAGTTTGACACAAATACATAACACTCCATACAAAATCTTCAGTGAATTTAATATTTACCTGTGGCCAAAACTCGACCATAATTAATTAAAAATGTATATGTATAATTTTAAAAAATTAGCATTCTGCACTCCTTCTCTATATAAACTATAAGTGAGCGAAATTTCATACTAGTTTTTGCTTTACCTATTAATATATAAATAATCCAACAAAGGAAAATTCTTTAATCTTTGGGAGGGCCTGGAAACCTAAAATACAGATATTTGATCTTGTTTAGACTCCATTCTCATATATATTTTGCTTATTTATAGCATCTAGTTAAATAATAAAATATTTTATAAATGTGTAGAAAATTAACTCATATTATTATATATTATACACAAATATATTTCTTATCTGAAACAAAAAGGTTGATAATTAATATACATTGTCTCTGTTACAGCATTTGAATTGCAAATAATAAAATAAAAATATTGGAAAGTAACACATATTTAGCAATAATTTTATTTAAAACTAAAATTTCCAGGCTCTTCTTTTTATAGCCCAAAATAAATGTAAAGGTAGTTTTAAAGAACGCAACTTGGTGAATATTTATTAATTATTAATCAATGATTTGGACTTTTTGTAGTATGAAGTTAGAACATGAAGCGTTTCAATACAAACCAAGTACAATTAAGTTTGTATTCTTAGACAATCGAACCGTTATTTAAACACGTCACTTCAGTAACAATCCTCACGAAGTAACCGAGAACTCGTAGTAGCACTTCAGTTTATCATGCCGCCGTCTAACCCGATTCTCACTAATTCAACATCAGAAATAACATTAAACTTTGCAGAATGTTATATTGAGATTAATGTTTAAGTTCATGAATATTTCATTCCCTTTGATTTTAGCATTTGAATTAGATCAGCCTGCTTTTACAAAGGCTTAGCTTTCTGTCTTGGCGGTGAACTTTTAACTCCCGCTGTCTTGGGGAGTCATTCAACCGGTAAAAGATGTTTGATGAAACCGAATTTGATATAAAAATACAGTTTCGTCAAATGCGCTAGGCACTCTGAATTTCATCATTTTTGGCATTTCACGCCAATGAAAGTTTTATAAGTAAAATTAAATTGTCATAAAAGTCCAAGTTTTGCTATAATTTTAAGTGATTTTAGTTAAGCGTGCTTGCACTGAAGCTTCAAGCTAACGAGTCGCGAATGCACCTTTCATACCGGAACACAACAGTGCTATTAACACTGCTGTTTGTAGCTAGCCAGGCGGTCATAGATAATTAACGCGTTCAAAAAGAAACTAGAAACCGACTCCAACTCCCTAAAAGTCGACATCATTCATCCCTTAAAACGTTCACTCCTATAGAGGTATAATTATCTGGGTCGGTTAGAGGCAGATAATTGGTTTTTGTTCATTTTCCCCAAAACCACTGAATTAATTTCGATAAAATTTATCTCCACCACTGAAGTATGCTCTATGAAACATAAAGAATCGTTTCATTTCATCGTAGAGTTATCGCGTAACATACACACAAAATAAGAAAAAAACATCGTCAACAGTCGAATCGAGAACCTCCTCCTTATTTAAAGTAGGTTGAAAATAACCCCCTACTGGCAATGGAACCCGTGTCCTCCTGTGATGCCAAGTGTGTAACCACTAGGCGGTTACACTGATTTACATACACCCACTTTCTATAAAATAATTTTGCTTGACCTCATTCCCCTTCGAACTTGCGGCCGCCTTTCTAATCCTCACCCCTCCAGCTCCAAACAACTTTATATAAAATTATACTTTACCCCAAATCCCTTATACAAATATTTAAATCCCAATTTAAATAGGCACGAAATTAATAAGTTTCTGAAGGCGGTGACCTCGCAGGCCATCAAGTATTCATGTTACAGCTCCTAGCTCGTCGATACAGCTTCGATCTTAACAAAATAAACAAAAGGTAAGCCTTAATTACAGGCAAACACCCCTTGCATTAGGGGCTCCATCATTATGAACCATAGCTTTGTGAATAGATGGATGGAATAATCACACTAAATTGCACCTATTCATAATTGCACATGCTATTATATTATGCTATTATAAATGTGAAAGTGATTGTACACTCGAGTACAAAAATGTATACTCACTTTTGAACCATGTCACCTTCACTTTAAATTGACATTTTCTTCAAAACACTGCATAGGGAACAAGCAAGAGTGAATGTGATTTTTTTGCACAGGATTAGTTGAAGGGTCGGAAAAGGACATAAGCTACTTTTTATCTCGATCGAACAAGTAGTTTCCGTGAGATAATTCCTGAAGTCCACGCGAACTAATTCGAATGAAACTTTCTTTGTTCCCGCCTCAACCAGTCTTAGTGAAGAGGTGTTTCAAATTCGGTCTGCACTTGTACATTACTTAAAAAAATCAAGTATAATCTAAATATATAGAGAACAATACTAGAGTTACACTTTTTAATTTATTTTAATTGTACAAAATCATTCTTTTTGTGCTATGTGACAGCGTCAAATGTCATTTTTTTTGACGCCATCTTTGTTTTCAACGTCAAGTCTTACCTGTTTCGTGCGTTTTATATGTTTTTGTACAAATAAACTAAACCAAAATATACAACAATGGTAACTAAATCACTTGTATTTGATAATGGCCTTTTAAAATTATAAGTGTACAAGACCGGGCTTTGGCGACATACTTTCGCGGAACGTGTCATTTGACTGCACGTAGCCATATTTAGAAGGAAATAACTAGTTTTTAAATGTTTCTCATGGGATAATTCCTGAAAATATTATAAAATAGGCAAAGGCAAAAATACTAAGTAACTACTTTCCACCTTTTAATTGGGTGCGGTTACTAATTAATAAAATAATCAATAAGCCTTTCAGTAGGACCATCCTATGACAAGGAAGGGAAAAACAGTGAGGAGGTACGAAGCAGCATCTACGAGTATCTATTAAAAAACATGTTTCTACAATCAATCAAGCAGCCTGTCAAAACGCGACAGCGATGATTGCAAACAGGCTAGCTTGGTTTTATTACTTTACTAGCTTCTGCACGCTTCTTCATCCGCGTGGACTTAAAATTATCTGTCATACTGACGGAGGGAACTGACGAACGGAAAGGAAGGACAAAAAACAAAGAAACTCACTTTACATTTGTAATATTTGTATGGAAGTATGGATAATTCCGAATACAAGTGTGCCTTAGGATGACACTACATTTTTCCTCGTGAAGCTTCAGTGTAAAATCATTCAATCCAGATAATTTTCATAAAGCTATGTCAGCCATTGTCTCACTCATAGAGGTTCAAACAAAACGCCTTTGTTCCAGCAGGTAGCAGGTAGCCGACCCGCCTGCGGTTGTCTGTGACCAGAGAAATCTAAGGCATGTGTATAGACAAGCTTTTTAACCGACTTCAAAAAAGGAGGAGCTTTTTTAAAAATGTTTGTTCCTCAGAACTTTTGACTGGGTGAACCGTTTTGGATGATTCGTTTTTTTATTTGAAAGGTGGTGCTTCCCGTGTGGTCCCATTTCAAATTGGCCCAGTTCTGACAACGGCATTCATAAGAAAACGATATAAATCTTAAATTTGCCTTAGTAAAAGTATACTTTTAGGGCAATTGAAGTCGGTTTCCAGTTCTTTTTGAACGCATTTACTTGTTGGCCACCATTTTGTCTCCATTTCATTTTCATTTCACTTCAAGAATCATTCCATGAAAACTATTTATCGTTTAAAAATTTACAAATACGTTTATTCAAGTTGATTTTGACAGTAGTACTTTAGTTTTTTACTCGTAACTTATTTATTTATAAATTATAATAACACTTCGCGTACAATGCAGTCGCATTCCATAGTTCTTTTTGAGGACATTAAATTTATAATGATTCTACAGTTTTGCCTTTAAAAAAATAACGAAAACGAAAGTGTATTTCGGTGGTGGTAGCTTTGCTACAAAGTTTAGAGACTTCATGTCACGTGTATGACATTACCATTTCTATCATACGTTTATTTAAATTTCTGTGAATGTTGGCCATGATACTTCGTCAGGGCAACTCTCAGGAGACCTGGTGACGAGATAAAGTTAATTGGATCAGTGTCATAATGTAAGGCCAACCCTTCTTCAAACTTCATATGACACAAGATTACACATCTTCCTGAAAGAAGTATTGCCCAGGTCAGGGCTTAAATCTATGGAAATGAAACAGAAACAGAAAAATATTTATTTAACTAAAACACACCCAACACAATACAAAATACAATTAATACATACATTGCGTACAATTACAAATAGTACATTATTGATGTACATAGGCATTGTGTTGTAATGTGTCGTCAAACAGGACTGATCTCAGCGTCTGCTGTGGCAGTAGACATAGCGCTGGTTTTCAGATAAGCCCTATAATATGTAAAGCATTAAATGTATGTGTAAAAGAAGTGTATGTGTAAGTGTATATGGACGTGTTAACATATAGATACGTGTGTTTGTATGTACAGTGAAAGTTGAGCAAGTGTGCAGTGTAGGTGACGTGTCGGCAGTTAGAGACCTTGCAGGTATGTGGGAACAACACGGCGACCGGGAGGGAACTGCTTCTGATAATCAGTTATTCGTATATATAATCATATCAACGATTCGTATGTTTACGGGTGAGCAGAGAGCACGCGTTACATTCAACGGCATTGTCGTCACTAATTATACATATTACGTAAAAAAAATGGCCAAGTGCAAGTCGGACTCGCGCACGAAGGGTTCCGTACAGAATATGGATATTTAAAATACGGAAAACCGTAAATATCACCAAACAATCCTCTAACGAATGCGCCTCGATTTTCGGTATCAATTTAGTTTTGCATTAGCAGTAGTAGACGAGTACGACACTAGATGGCGCTAATAGTATGTTACATCGCACGTCTCAAAAAAATCAAGTTGGTTGCATGGGAGCCCCCTTAAATATGTATTTTATTCTGGTTTTTTGTATTTGTTGTTATAGTGGCAACAGATACATTATCTGTGAAAATTCCAACTGACAGACTGACAGACAGATGGACGTACGGACAGCGAAGTCTTAGTAATAGGGCCCCGTTGGTTACCCTTTGGGTACGGAACCCTGAAAATGATTGATAAGCCTAACTCCGCTGTACTAGCGACCCCAACAGTGCATAAAAAGCCGACTCTCATAAAAGGCCGCAAAATCACCAACACAAGCAGAAACTTGACACTTGACTCGTATTTCATGCATTTATATATAAAACAAACAGCACATATACGAGTACCCTCAATTTTAATTATTTTCCATCCTTGAGGTTTACAACATTAAGTGCTTCCCATTCTCACTTTACGACGAGAAATAAAAGTGAAGTGATACGCCACAACGAGGGCGCGGGGTGGGGGGGCATGGGCAGGCATGGGCATGGGCAACCTCACTAGGGTGGACTAGAGTGGTCATTCACTCATTTATTAATTTTATTTGACTTTCTTCCGCAAAGGACAAATGACGTCTGCAATTGACACTATTGTTGAGCCAGTCAGCTCGTAAAATATCTTCGAATTTGAGGCATAATTAACACTTAGAATAGATTTATCGCTGATATGTAGTTGCGCCGCCTAGAACATATTTATTGGTTTTAGCCCCTATTAGTTCGTTTTGTTAATTTGAGGAGCTGTTCTTCTCATCTGATCTTTACCAAATTTTGGTGAGGCCAATTGAAAGTCGTATTTTTGGCCTTTTGAGGTGGGGTGCACAAAATGGAGGCGCTAAGTGTCAATGTCACGAAACCGTGTCAGTTCTTGAACAATCGAGGTCTGGGTTAGATCCTGCCTGGCTCTTAAACCAATCTGAATACGCGGAAGAAATTACGTAACCAAAATTGTACCACTTATTGGCCTAAACTCATAAGCTGATAAAATAATTCGATTTGTTTTGTTATAGTTCAGCAAGAACCTATTATTGGGTTTTGTTTAAATACTTGCTGTTTTATTTTAACAATATTTCGTTTCAAATTAAAATTAAATAAAAATTATATCTCTAGTGCAGTTTGACTCCGGGCAGAGTAAATCCTCTATAGAGATAACTTGAGATAAGTAATTCCAGAACTGATTGTTGGAAGGTATCCCTTTCCCAATAGACTCTATTTTATAAGTGAAACGTGAAGGGCTGCGTAGATTAATGGATTCCACCCAAATAGTGTACAGTAAAACAATGATGCATTGTCCTCCACGGCATGACATGTGTGAGGGAATGGCTGCGATGAAATATAGTTACGATGTTAAATTGTTTTACAGACGGTGACATATGTTCCTATTTCATTCACATTCAGTTTGAGAAATATTTGGGGTCTACGTGACAAATTCTCGTGTATCTTTTAGAATCGCGCCCCGTGAATGCCATTTTTGTTGTGTAAGTATTTTTCGACTTTCGTGTCTCCTTGTGACGATCAGTTGTAAGGATAGTGCGCTCACCCAGAAGCCTCGAGTTGGATCTTTCATTAGCAGAACAGTAGTGTCAGTGGGGAAACAGAAAATGCCCTATCACCAATTAAAAAGTCTATTGAGAATCCCTCTAAGGAGCAATCTATGAAGAAGGCAATTTATTGCACTATTGCCTACCGCTATGCGGAGGTCGCGAGTTCGGTTCTCGGGGTAGGTAGTTATTGGATCTCGCTGTAGTGATAGCCTTGGTTGATCATATTTCTACGACTGTTCTTCCTAGTTTCTACTACCAACATGACAATATATAGTTGTAAGACTACATCGGTTGCAGCAAAGAACATTTAGGTTAAATTTTTTTAAAGTAGGTTGGGAAAAACATCATAACAAAGTTTTACCTATCTGCCGGAAGTTGTCACTTTTAACCGTTTGTAACACAATCGCCTGCAGTGGAATTTTTGTCTATTTGTAAAAGACAACACTTAAGGTGGACACTACCGCCTACCTTCGAAACTTTTACATTATTTTTTCACTGCCACCTACAGTCAGCTCTTTTAACAACGCAAAATCAATGGAAAACCATCAAAAATAGTCCTAATAGTTCGACTTGACATTGGGAAATATTTTATACAAATCAGTTACTACACTTTTCAGCTTGTCAAAAATAATTACATGCTACTATATAATTCCAACAATAAATAGGGCTTGTATTAATTACAAGACTAGCTTTATACCGCGACAAATTTATGGCGGACGTTTAAATTCCTCATTTATCATAACCTAACATCCCCAAGCCCCGTCCTAGTGAAACACGGAACACTAATAGCTTCTTTCAACCTCCATAAGTAAAACGTCACGACGAAGGATGGTCATTAACCCTAGACCAACTCCGAAGTCGACGGGACATTTTGTTTTACGGGACCGGCAGGACGGGACAGTTAGCGGGGCGGGCGGAATTGCCCCCGCCCGCTATGCTGTCATCTGTCACACTTGACGATGTTTTTATTGATGTAGGCGAGTGATAGGGATCGCGTTGAATATTAGTTTTACTTTGCCGATAGATATATGACCACACGGAGGGAGAACCATGGTAGCTCAGTTGGGTAGAACGTCAGTCCTTGATCAATCGAGGCCTGGGTTCGATCCTGATTAGTTCCAATTTGGAATTAGGAATTTATGTACGAATGATAAAAATCATTACCATTGGCTTTTCGTTGAAGGAAAACATCGTGAGGAAACCTGCACACTCCTGAGAAGAAATTCAAAGGTATGTGTGAAGTCTACCAATCCGCACTGGGACCGCAGGTGGACTATGTCCCATACACTCTCTGTAGGAGAGCATGGGGACACGTATAGGCTGTTGATGATGATGATAGATATAAATAAAATATGATTTCTAATTTAAGATGTAGTCTGTCATGTTGTTATAAGTTTGTTTATTTATACTCCCTTTACATCGTAAAAGAGAGTCAGAATGACCTTGATTTTTGTATAGGATTAGTTTAAATGACAAACGAAATAAAAGGACATACGAAAAAAAAAAATTTCAGTTTAAAGGGGCCAAAATAAGAGGGTCGAAATTGCAATGTAGAGTTACTATGTAAATGAAAGGGCCTTATTTGTAACCTAGGGCCTTATTGACAACAGAATTAAAGATAACAAGCCCACTGGAAATAGAATAATAAAATCTAGTTTTGTAGTTAGTGCATTCCGTCGAATGCGAATCTGTATAATGGTTTAAATGTTCACCGTTAATGGATTTAAAACGACAAATAAAATATACACTCCTCTCAAGTAAGTCAGTATATAATTATATCTAATATATATAAAAATGATGTTTGATATAAAGACTTGGAGGTAAAATACGTTGAATGACGTAAGTGAGTAATGCAAAGTGTATTATTCCTAAAATACATCTCATCTGATCTGAGGGATAGAGACGAAAAGATAAGCTCAGTTTAATAAGGCCCTGTAGCCCTATTCTTATTTGTACCACGTATACGAAAACGCCCAATGAAAACCTTGTAGAAGAACATTGTTAAGGGATACTTGTATATATGTTGGATGGCTCCTTCAAAGACCTAACATAAAATAACAACGGCGAAATCTCTGTTGTATTGTTAAAGGAAGGCCCGTTGACGTTAGCTGCTCTAAATAGAGACTCAAGAGGTCTAATTAACTTAATAAAATATGAATTCACTGGGCAGACATAAGGACACAAAGTTCCTACGAAAGGGCTGTAATGTCCAGAGTCAACAGTTGAGAATTATTTAAGAGGCTATGTTGGTAAGACCACGTGGTCGGTTTCAAGGCTGCATTGTTTGTAGCTGTCCCTCTCCGAGCCCTATCCTACCCGAGCGCGTACGGTGAGACAGCATAATTTACGCGATGTTATCCACCCGTTATTTGGATG
The DNA here is from genome assembly GCA_910589575.2 of Carcina quercana. NCBI lineage: Eukaryota > Metazoa > Arthropoda > Insecta > Lepidoptera > Depressariidae > Carcina > Carcina quercana. The sequence continues at coordinate 13,419,407 of OU342441.1, forward strand.
TTTCGTAGTCCAGGGATCATTTGAAGGATACAGTATATTATGTAGCCATTTTTTAATACAGTATACTAATGAAATTTCAGATGTCGGTGGTTTTTCCAAATTGTTCTAAATTGATTCATACTCTTGTAAATCAGGTTCAAAGTTGGGGCTTTTTATTACCGAAAAATACAATACTTTGACGCCCTGTAACTCTGGAAGTATATATTTAAACGAAAATCTGACTCACCACCGACACAGATATTTGTTTCTAGATTGTGTCTTGAAAATTTCATAGATTTTCATAGCTTAATACTCAAAATATGACTGGACTACGTTTGTATGGGGGCTTTGTCATCAGCATACCCTCTTAAGAAAGGACGGACTCGGTCTCTTGGCCAAGATTTTTGCCTGGGCCTTATTAGTAACATTTGTTTATCATAGCTACATCTAACAACAATATTGTTGAGAAGGTGATAGGCAGTAGTAAGAAGTAAGCTCCATAAGCTTGTGTAAATAAAGTAATGAATAGTAATGACGTTAGAGTGTGATATAAAAATGGAGCTTATCATCATAATACTCGTCGCCTTATCTCGTTTCTCAATCGGGGTCGGCTAAAAAATTAACAGCCCAAAATATTTTATTATTATCATCAGCCGCGAAAAATCCAACGCTGGACATAGACCACCACAAAGATGATGAATGATTTCAGCAATGGTAAAAATAGTGTGCATTTTACGACAGCCATACAAACAAACAAAAATTGCCGCGAAATATATTAGTTGCTTCAAGAATTGTGTTCCGCGCAGATGAAACATATTTTTAACATCATTACTTCTTTAAAATGCATCAGAAATCCGTTCAGGATGCTTCCTTCGTTTATTTAACCATAATTTTTTAAATAAAATACTTCGATAGATATTTACATGAATAATAAGTTTATTTTCATCGAACTTGGTATGTATATACATACGATACAAGTCAGAAAAAATTAGTTTCTTACATTCCACCTTTAAAGGCATGCAAATATTTAAATTGTTCAATATTTTAACACCATGGTTTGGTTAAAAATAAGACATCGGATTATAGCGAAATGTCACGTACAATAGCCGTTACTTAGCTAATGGTTTCTATAGACTCAGAGTATTTGTACAAAATGATATAATGTGTAAAATGTAAATTGTGATTCACTGTGAAGTTGCATGTTAATGATACTTATGTCGTGACATTACAACCCAATTTAATTTTTAAGATAATTAATGCACAAAGACAGCTATCATATAAAGAAATGTAGTATACAACTTGTATCGGAGAAAATTACCTGATTCCGTCCCAGCTCGTCAAATCATAGGACTTGATTAATGGCCGGTGGTTGCTCGACAAAGCCACCAGGACCGTACTCAGGGAGAATAGACAATTGTTTTTACGTGAACCGACTGCAGACGCCAGTCTCCAGTCGCAGACTACCACGACGGTAGTTTTTGCAAAGCTTACTTAGACATAACTTGGCGTCATGACTTGCTTATCTTGCGGGTTCACTTAACTTCTTAGCTCAAACGTTACGTGATATCCTGACGGAGTAATTTAAGTTGGGATCTTTTCTAGAATTATTTCACCGTTCATGACCATCGTTAGGAATCTATTTGGGATTTGGTTAATGGGTTTTAGGTTTTGTACTTGAAATAAATAGGAATTCCGACAAAAGTGACCTGTGCTGAGGCACCATTGTCGATGGAGCCGGTGTCTGTCTAAGCGAAAACATACGATAATCTCCATATTCTCGTTATAGTATGTATTTATCAAGTTTATTACAACTGCAATCCAATCTTACGATGAAGAGAATCTTCGTCTAATGTTTATGTAAAGAACGGAATACCAATATAGACCTCGAATATTTTCATGTCTAAACTCCGTAATGGAGATAAGGTAATAAAAAGCTTAAGGATGATTTCCAAAACTTAAAGTTCCGTTTGTAAAACAAAAACCGGTCAAGTGCGAGTCGGCCTAGCTCACGAAGGGTTCGGTACCACCGTACAATAATTAAACAAGGTTAATTGTTGTCACGGCGGCCGTAGTAATAAACAATTAGTGAATATATATGTCATTATCCGCATGAATTGTTTATTAGTTAATTATATATTTGTATTAAATTTTACCAATAGCACGCCCCTGTTCAAGGATCGAGCTAACCTAAATAAGTCATTTCAATTTATTTAACTAGTTCAGCGCATAGTACTAGTGACTTTAATTCACCCAATGTCGTAAGAAACCGTCTTTTAGTGAAATTCCTACTCACTTGAATTGACGAAATAATAGCAGAGTAGAGACACGGAACTCCCATCAGGATTGCTCTTTTATAATTTCCTCTGAACCCTAATTAAGATCAATCACTCGCTACCTCGTCTGTGCGCAGAGTGCAGACCACAGACTAATATATGTACCTATACGGTAGTGCAGACTGTATGTCGCAACAACTTTTCTCAAGAACGGAACCGCAAACGTTCATTTGTTTTTGTTTTCTTTAATAAAAAGCAAGCCAGTTCGATTTTTAAATAAAACCGTTTCTTAATTTCCTCCTTGGTGGCAATGTTTCAGAGTAAAAGATCGTTCGATTTTTAAATTACACGACAGAAATTAGTTTATATACTCGTAGTATTATTCCTGGCCGTTAAACACGATAGGAATTGATTTTCATACAACTTTTACTGGCCGCTGCTAACTTGCCGTTCATTTACCTAGTCTGAATGCAGGCGTGCCAACATTATCTAGTTATTTTAATTATACGAATTACCATTTACCATAATAATAATAAGATGGTGGTGATGGCTAAATGTTGGATTTATCAAAACCCGTGTACGATTCCCAGTGGGGATATCTATCGGTACTCAGTTTGGTTGGTGGTAGGGCATTTTCAACAACGGCAGTGTTAACACTTGTTTCAGAATGAAAGGTAGCTAGCCATTAGCATAAGACTTCTGGGTGAGCACGCATACCGTACAAGTGCAAACTCTTTGTACATGTTTGCGAGATTCTGCCATGAAAGCATAGATGTCGCCACCTGCCTGATAACACTCGCTATTGAAGTGTTTTTCCTCGGCATATATATAGTGTTTTAAAATATGTTACAATTTTGTCTTGAATATATTCGTATTCTTTGACTAATACAGTTGTTTTAATAAGGTGATTACGAGCCGTACAAATTGGTACATAACCAATCTGGTGTAGGACTTGTTTAAGACCCAATTGACATTCGCCAAGTTTCGATGGCAGTATGGCACGTCCTGTCGCAGTGCAGTAAGGCCACCTGTGAATGGAGATCTCTAAATAGATGAACAATGTGGTTACAATCGGCGCCGACGACGTGCGTGTACGCAGGGCGCGAGTAGCACACGCGAATACTGATGTGGCGCAGGCGCAGACGTCGATAATTTGTCAGATCCAAATCCATGTAGAAAGGGAACGGCCCGGTTGACGTTTTCCGGTACATGGCCGCCACTCGAAAACTCTTATTCCCCGGTTATCCGTTCTTCATGCGATGTGGCCTACCCATTGCCTCTTCAGCTCATTGACTCGTCGAGCTACGTCGGTGACCTTAGTTCGTTTCCGGATTCCCTCATTCAGTATTTTATCATGTAGTCCTTTGCGTCATCATGCGGTTTTAAACCTGTCTGCCTACAATAAAAGACCACATTTCGGTTCTGTATGTCATCACTTTTGTCTTTAGATGCTGCAAAAGTTGCTAATATCATAACCCTCCTTTGCCGTGGGCGTAGTCGGTAAAAATTACTAGCTTAATGTATCGGGCACCCGAAGGAGAATAGCTTCCATCATCTATTTGTATTTAGATATGTCATAAAGACCCTCATCAAAGCATCAGAAGCTTCAAACTAATAGATAATAATGAACTAGATCAAAATGGCTCTACATACCCTTTGCTTTAACAATCCAACGTAGCCACAAAGAGCTCAGTGGTTCGTGAAACTTCCTTAATATTTACGCGCAGCGAGAAAGTAATATGACGTCAAAGAAAAGAAGATGATCCTGCGCAGAACGGTCTTACCTTTGACAGACTAAGGTCCACTGCTCCACAAGGATCGTAAACAATCCAACAAGGCTTCTTCTATGAGGTTGTGTACCTCAAAAACAAAAGAAACCCTTATATGATCACTTACTTGTCCCTCTGTAAGGGGCCGTAAGGGGTATCCAGCTGCATCCTTGTCTTCTTAGCCTATAGAATCATTGTACATTCATCATTACCCACATTTTTTGCGATTATAAACTTGTTTGCAGTTGGCAAACTAGCTAAATACTATGTCGATATATTGTGGGAACAGTTTTCCAATGGCGAAGTTATGTTTGTCCTTCGAAAGTACTGCACGAAATTATGTAAAGCCACTGCTATTAATCCGCTAAATTAGTAGTAATACCTTAAAATAACTTATTTAGATTAGCATGATCCTTGAACAAGGCCAAGCTCGCGTATAAATTTGATATGAATACATAAAAATTGAAGCGTCGGTGGCGCAGTGGATAAGGCGAGGACTTTCAATCTGACGGTTCCGGGTTCGAATCCAGCCGTGTACCTATGAGTTGTTGTTTAAATTCAAGTACATTATCCGATTGCTTAACGGTGAAGGAAAACATCGTGAGGAAACCTGCATGTGAGCAGGCATGTGAAGTCCGCCAATCCGTATTGGACCCGCGTGGTGTACTATGTCCCATACACTCTCTGTACGAGGGTAGGCCTGAGCCCCTGCAGAGGGGACGTATATAGGTGGTTGATAATAATAATAATAATAATAAAGTTCTTTATTAAAGGCATTGCCCAGGCAATAATGATGACATAAAAAATTACACGAAAAAAATGCGAATGGAAATAAAAATACAAAGAAATTACGATTTCAGTAAAAATGCCTTATAAATCGTTATCAAAACACAACCAGTGTTATTGTTGGGCAACTGTTGGGAAATTTTATGGTTAGGTTGTGACTACAGTGCGTCTACCATGAGTTTACGCAGGCGGTAACGTTTATCGAATACTATCGGAAATGCTGCTCAGTCGAGATATGGGTGACAAGGACAGAGCAATAGTTAACGATACACGTTATCGCCTGCGTAAACTCATTGCAGATGCAATGACATATTATCTAATTGAATAGACGACCAGCGCGGTTTACTCGTAGTTCTATACAGCAAGTACGAAGTAGCAGGTCTATATGCAGCTATCTTTGACCTCAGTAAAATTCCACGCAGGTAAGTTAAGTGGTGGGAGGGGGGTTAGGCTAGGGTCCTGGGGGGTAGGATCATAGTACATAGCTGGTCCCCCCCCCCCCCCCCAGACTGTCTGGTCCAACCCTGTCTGCAATGAAGTACTTTTCGGGGGGAATGTTTTTGTGAGTGCATTTTCGTAAAAAGATGTACTTATGCAGTGACTTGTTTGAGTTTTTAAGAATGTTACGGTTTGTCTCAACGTGTCTGTGTCCAGTAATGTTACAACAAATGGGTTAAATTTTTTATATATACAATAATGATAATCCTGTTATTATTTCTTTTACCGCATCCTTAAGGCTCTATATGTCTATCTAGCATTATTATTTGTATATTTTTTTGTAATTTATATTCCTATATAACTTATATTATTTATTCAAGGACTCAAACATTGAACTGAGATCTAGAATACAGTTGTTTTATGATTGCTCTCCGCTTTCCGATTGCTGTTTAGGGAATGTAAAGATTTGCTAGGAAATATGACTAATTTATTTCACACATTTCCGGGCGACTTTAGGAATTATATCCATTTCCTAGGAATTGTATACTGTTACCGACGATAACATCCGGTGCAAGGGCTACCAAGGTAAACCATTCCTGTTGTGAATTCTGTTGAAATAGTACTAGTAAACGTTACTCTGCCCGACTGTGTGTTGAGAATATATTGAAGAATATACGAGTACATGCCTGATGGATTGAATCGACTAAGAATTTTATTACTGAAAATACTGATGCACACACATATTTTTTTTGTGTGTGTAAAATCACAATTAGGGCTTACATACGTTTCCTTGAACATATATATATAGCAAAAGAAAAGTGTACCTTATAAGAAAAGGAAAAAGTACATATTTGAGCAAATACTTTTTGAAAAATCAATGGAATCAATTCGACGAGAACTAAGAAAGCATTTTCAACGCCATGTTTTATCCCAATCAGTTCAGCCATTTATATCATTGAGTACCCTACCCACACACTTTATTTCATAATATATGAGCTCCAAATCTGAACCCATCGCGAACATACGTACCAGTATGTTCGTAGCAACTGCGGTCTGCCCTCAATGCTAATTAACCTGTTACGTCGAGCTGATGCTGCGGTATCCTTTGATATGGATTCATCATTACGAGTGAAGGCACAGAAACCAGCAAGGAGGTACTTACATATTCTTACTTTTTATTACGTGTGGGTTTGGCTTCATAGTAAGTAGCATTGCCTCTTGTCATCCTGCGCCTGTAAAAAGCAGCATTTTTATGGTTCCATACCCAAAGGGTAAAAATTTGAGCCTATTAGTAAGACTCCGCTGCCCGACCGTCCTTCTGTCTATCTGTCCGTCTGTCGCCAGGCTGTATCTCATGAACCGTAATAGTTAGACAGTTGAAATTTTCACAGATGATGTATGAATGTTGCCGCTATAACAACAAATACTAAAAAACCGAATAAAATACATGTTCAAGGGGGCTCCCATACAATTTTTTTGCCGTTTATATAGATAATGTTACGGAACCCTTCCTGCGTGAGTTCGACTCGCACTTGGCCGGTTTTTTGTGTAGGTATGATGAGTTTACTCTTGGCCTTTATCTCACCTGATGACAAGTGACGATAAGGCAGTTGCTTGGTCAGCGTGCGCACCCAGAAGCTTTATTAATTTCATATATAGTATATATATATATATATATATATATATTGAAGAGTGTTGAATATATTATAAAATAGGTATCTACATATTCGGTCTGGAAATATTTTTTAATAAATACGCTCGTGTATGTGGCGATATGTTACAACCAGTACAAGTATTTGTAAAGGATATACCACAGAATACATAATCCATATGATTTTGTGCTGGCCATTTCGGCATTCGTTAGTATGTGTGAGGCCTAATGCGAAGCGGCCATTTTGATATACAACGTCTGTAACAAAATGGCGGGTTCCGAATATTTATCTGTCACAGATATGTCACTCCATTACGCTCTCTTGCTCCGCAGTGTACAAACATCCAAGTTGACATCTCGTGACACCTTCTAGCCAAACGATATCAAAGTAATATGATACATGTGGGTAAGTTCAGATGATTCTGATTCAATGACGTATAAATAGGTGAACAGATTTATAGAAAGAGATAGATGTTTATTTTATCAACAAATCACAACACATAAATATGAAGAAAAAAATGGATGTAAACAAACATTCTAAAAGAAACACAATTTTTTTTTCAACGATTTATTGTAAACAGTAAGTTATTGTAAGTAATGTAATGTAATTATTGTAAGTAAATATATAAAAAAGGAACAGCTTATTTCTATAAGAAATGACAAGTTCCGCGAATTTATGGAGCCAAGGCCTGGTCAAATACCATTATTGTATATTTTGGTTTATCTTGTTTGTACAAATACATATAAAACGCACAAAACACGTAAGACTTAATATTGAAAACAAAGATGGGGTCAATAAAACTATATTTGACGCTGGCGCTTAGCACAAAAACAATGATTTTGTACAGTTAAAATAGATGCAAAAATGTAATTTCAATATTTATATATGCATATATAATTTATTACATGATTATTTACATAGTGTACAAGTGCAGGCCGAATTTAACCTCTTTTCTTACAGCAGTCATGGGTCACGCGTTAAATAGTAAAGAGAGGAGGGTAGTTTAGCTAGGCGTGTAAATTTAATATACACTCCACATATATAAATAAATGCGAAATACAAAATATTAACATGTGTAGATTAATACAAACAAACTTAAATAATCATTGGTTATTTCGACACAAGTTTTTACCTACTGCAGTAAACAGAAATCCTGAACGAAGATATAAATAACAAATATATAATTAGCGACATTTAATGTTAATAAACCATTTTTATTATTATTTATTTAATATAAACATTAGTACAGATAAGTTGAAAGGCACTCAGATATAATATAAAATCTTTTAAGTTACCCACGAAAATCAGAGAATACAATACACACCGAAGAAAACCCATAGAAAACTCACCTGGCCCTTACTTAAGCAAGTTCTGAGTCAAGTCAGAAATATTGAATTTAAACCAAAGTCCGAATGATACTTTTTTTCTTGAAATGTTCCCTAGGATATTTTCTGAAATAACCGCAAACGAAATTTGGGGCAAAATATAAATTAACGTAATATTTTAAGCTCCGGATGGAACCTCGTCTATTAATTAGGGGTTAATTGAACTTACCTTAAGTGAACTTCAACTTAAGATTTAATACGGTTTAGTTTCTACAAATAATCATACAAACAAACAAACATTCTTATGAATATCTTGCAGGCCGCGAGCGTCAGTCGTTTTTCGTGTGTTGCACCGTTGACATGTGATAATTGAAATAGTGTGATATTGTGAGTTTTAAGAGGCTATGTTGGTAAGACCACGTGGCCGCGTTCAAATTTGGATTGTTTTGTAGCTGTCCCTATCTGAGCCCTATCCTACCCGAGCGCGTACGGTGAGACAGCATACACTACGCGAAGTTATCCACCCTTTAATTGGATGTTTCGTAGTCCAGGGATCATTTGAAGGATACAGTATATTATGTAACCATCTTTTAAATACAGTATACTAATGAAATTTCAGATGTCGGTGGTTTTTCCAAATTGTTCTAAATTGATTCATACTCTTGTAAATCAGGTTCAAAGTTGGGGCTTTTTACTACCGTAAAATACAATTCTTTGACGCCCTGTAACTCTGGAAGTATATATTTAAGCGAAAATCTGACTCACCACCGACACAGATATTTGTTTCTAGATTGTTACTTGAAAATTTCATAGATTTTCATAGCTTAATACTCAAAATATGACTGGACTACGTTTGTATGGGCGCTTTGACGTGCGTACCCTCTTAAGTGTTAATAGTTAAGTCATTGTAGTGTAGTGCATCCCGGTAATGTGTAAACATAAATGGACGCAGAAATAATGTGTTTCTTTAAAACATATGTGTCAAACGGTCAATTTGCATTGGTTGGTATTTTTGCATAAATTTGATGCCACAAGACAAAATTAAACGGTGAAATGGGTAGGTGAGATAACAATCGGCGCAAAACCAATGACCACCCATAACCATACCAAGTAATAACTATGGTTCTATAAAAAGCATTTTATATATTGTTGCCTTGTGTAACATTGCCTTCCATAACTCAACAGGCGTTTTATTATCTAAGACTTGGAATGGTATTTATCAGTTCTCATTCTCATCCACATAACGAAAAAATAACGGTCGAAGGTCGCAGATAGTAGCTGGATGCAAGTGGCTCGGGAACGGTCTGTGTGGCGTACCATAGCGGAGGCCTATGTCCAGCAGTGGACGTTACATCGGTAAAGATGATGGACTATAATCCAAAGCTTTATTGACTAGCGTTCGCCTTCGTTTTGCCTGCCTTAAAGTATTGACAACAAATGTAGTACTAAAATAATTAACGCGTTCAAATAGAACTAAAAACCGAGTTCAATTGCCTTAACATTTGTTTTTTCTTGATTTCCTCAAAGAGCGATAAATCAATTTCGATAACATTTATATGGGACCACCTCTGAAGTATGCTCTACCAAACAAAAAAGAATTACCAAAATCGGTTCACTATTGGCGGAGTTATCGCCAAACATACAAATAAAACATAGCGTCGAATTGAGAAACTCCTCGTTTTTTGAAGTCGGTTGATAATATAGATCTTCTAAGTTAACATTTAAAAAATATATGTCGATTGAATTGGAAACTGTATTTAAAGACAAATCGATGCGAAAAAAACTGCGATGTACTTTATTTTGTCAATCTTTACTTCGAAATATATAACTATAGTCATCTACCAATATACATCAGCAGAATTGTGTGCTACCGACATGAAGAAAAAAAACAAGATGGCGGCCGGTCATTAAGGCCAGGCTTCGAACAAATGTCTTCGATCCCCTTGGTCTTTGTTTTCTAATACATGTGCAATAAATAAATAAAAACAAAATCGTTTGATGCAATTTGGTACACGACATAAGCAAACTAAGTGCAAATATAATTTAGGTAATATACGACTTATCTCTGCGACTGTACTAGTGACTCGACTCTAGACGTCTGCATCTGACACCAGCTCTCAGTTTATTGGTTCAGTCATTGGCTCAGTTCTGCATCGTTTTGCAAAAGCGTCACAGATTTTATGCACAGAAGACTAACATGCCAATAGAAGTACCTTAGACCGAAGCGATAGAGTCTCAACTTTAGAAAATTTCTTCTCTACAGTTATTTTACTTCTCTAGAGCTCTTTTCCGAAAGGGCATTAGATTTATTGACGTAAAATATTTGTTACAAAAATTTGAATACAAATTGCCTTCCATTGGATGTCGTTAAATATGAATATCATAAGGAAACGGTTGAAAACCCACTGTTGGACAAGAGTCTCTCTCTTATCTCTCACTACGTCAGATTTTCCATTTGTAACAATCGACAGGCGGATTGGTAATTACAAACAGATATATTTGATGCGAGTACTACACGGCATCGTATCCTTTTTACTTCTTCCACTGCAAAAATAATTATTAAATTATGTTTTGAATTTATTTTCATCATCACCATCACCCGGGAAACGTCCACTGCTGGACATAGGCCTTCTTCATGGTATGTCACATTGACGCGAGTAGGGGGACGGCCCGGTAGACGCTTCCCAATATGTGGTCGCCATTCGAGAAGCTTTACTCCCCACCGGTTATAAGTTCTTTGAGCGAAGTGACCTGCCCATTTCCACTTCAGCTCACTGACTCATTGAGCATTTCGGTGACCTTAGTTCGTCTAAGGATTTCCTGATTCCGGATTTTATCACGTCGATATCACAATTTCGTTGTAGGTTCACAGCAGTGTCAAGTTATTATTTAAGTTATTTTTTTGGCCAAAAATGCTTGCCTCAATTGAATATAGTCTTGTTCATTTATTCGAGGCCTACCTGATAGGAAGGTTAGCATTACGATAGATGCTTTGACGTGAATCATAAGCTGAGGAAGGCATTTTGTCTCAACATTCATTTAATTGTTTCTCACTTTGTTTCTTTCTCTCTTCGTTCTTTAGATGCTGGCAGTGCACTTCGAGGTGCGTGTGAAATGAAACGTAGATCGCAGAAGCTTTTCAATTCAATGCAATTATTGTATTACTTTTATTCTGGCACTTCTATTTTCATAGTTGATATTTCCGTGTCACTCGTATATTCATTGTGTTGTGTGCTGTTGTACGTGATCTAATGATCAGCCATGTTGAGGGGTGAGTGCCTGTAATGCTACCTTATAATTGAGACCTAGGTATCCAAACAAGCATTCGCAACTGTATTTCCATTTGTGATTTTTGTGTGAGTCTACACATACGTCTTTCTTTATAATATGAACCCGTTTAGCCCCCGATGCAAAAAGAGGAGTGTTATAAGTTTGACTCCAATGTCTGTGTGTTTGTGGCATCGTAGATCTCGAACGGATGGACCGATTTTGATGCGGTTTATTTAAGTGAAAGTATTAGTAGTAATTCCTTACGGTAGTACTTAGCTATATTTGGTAAAAATCGATTTAGCAGTTTGAAGAGTATCAACTGATGTTAGTCATTTTAGGCATGAAATGGAATACTTTTTTCGTAGGATTATTTTTTAACATAACGTTATTGTTTTGTAAGGTTACAATTAAAACGTTTTATTCAAACTTTATAGTGTCACTCCGTCACTCTGTTGATACATATATATAGAGGTAGAAACCGCTTACAAATCCGCTCAATAGTTTTTGAGTTTATCGCAAACAGACAGACAGACTTTGTTGTAATTGAGCGGTATTTTAGCTGTGATGTGTATTTCTATTCGGTGTGCTGTATGTTTATTTATATGTCCACATTGTGTCAGCATTTTAAAAGTCTATCTGTCCTGCTTCCAGGCTATTCGAGGAAAACGAAGACCTGCTCCATCTCTTCGAGAAGTTCAGAGAAATGGACACGAGACATGACCTGGCTATGTCTGCAGAGCTGGCCGAACACGCCAACAAGGTGATGCATACCCTGGACGAGGGCATCAAGGGCATGCGGGACGTAGACAGTTTCTTCGCTTACATCAGGCATGTTGGAGCTACCCATCATCAGGTCCCAGGGTTCAAGGCGGAGAACTTTTGGGTTAGTATTTTCAACTTATCCTCATGAAATGTTCAGAGCAAGTTCGCAAATTATATGAAAGACTTTTCATCGATTCAGTTTTTCAAAAAATTTCAAAATGTTTCAGCTATTTCAAACAACTCACTCCCTCTTATCCTATGGAGTTGAATTTATACATATTGAATCAGAATAGATGACAATGCATTTTATAGTCTATTTTTAAACTGGTTTGATGATGACGCTAAAAGGAACTTCTATAATGCACATTATAGACGAGTAATGTTGGGGATTTGTCTGGACAAAACACTATAACATTTTGCGGTTCCCAGGGAATGAAGATAGAGCCGGAAGGTGGTCGTAGGTACTTCTAACTATCAATAAAAATTGCGCCGTGTTTGGATTTTCTGGATAGGTACAGCAAGCTTGTGTAAAAACATTTTTAAATTAAATTAGCGATGTACATATGTGAAATTCAGCATTTTGGAATACGAAACCAGGATTTTAAGATAGGAGTGTAGATACAAATCAAAGATATATAATCAGTAGATAACTTCGTGAGCCAGTATTATGTCGTAATTTCTATTGCCCCGTTAAAGTCTGCCTGGAAAGGTCTGGACTATAGAATGATCGTAGTAATTGAATGAAGGCATAAAACTAGACCCAAGCCCGTCGCCAGTCGTAAAACGCTTGGCGTGTTGGTATTTAGCCAAGCTATAAAGATTGTTTTTGCTTCATACAAATATTATCTTGAAAAATATATAGACTTCGGCCCTTAACTCAAGTTAGCGATAACTTTTGGGGGAAGAAAATGAACTCACAAAATTCGTCCTTATGTCTTTAATGTCGCAGTCCTCCTTTCAGGCATTTCAACAATCATTCTGATCACCGTTACGCCGTAAAGGGGACCAACTCACTTGGCACCCAAATCTTAGTATTGATTATAATGTTGTGGTTACAGGTGAAGATGCACCAAGATTCTCAAGCGTACATTGCCGCTGGTAGATTCTATCCGTAGTAATAAATTTCGAAATAAACATCCTCTATTGATTTTTCAAGAAACTCCGTTTAAATTTGTTCTCAATGTCAAAAAGATCGAGTTACTGATTGGCCGGCGCATCGACCGCCCGTGCTCATTCAGTACCTTTCAATTTATTATCAGGGTCGTTTGAGAGTTTCCTTAAGGAGTTCATTTGCTTGCGTTGACTCAGTAATAAAAGAATATTCAAATGGAGGGCTTTTGAATATTTAAAATCTCTCTCAAATTTTCTAAATTGCTTATTTGATGATAGACTTTTCATACAGCTTTGTTAATTTCATTTAACTGTTACGTGAATTTTTTGCCGTCTTGTCTCTGCTTTAGAATATAAACTCGTTTGTGTCAGAAAGATGTCTCAAAGATAAATCAGGAAATTGATAGCAGCTACATCTTACAGCGATCACCAATCTGCTTGCCTAGCGTGATGATTATGACATATCTAAGTGACAATAAGTGAGATTTAAGATTGTCATTGAGTTTTGATTCAGTGTCCAAGCACAATGACATTTCACCGTATATTCTCATTCACTTTTGCCTCGTCCTCCGATAACGTTTTGTTAGAAGAGCGTAGATAAAACCTTCATGATGTGATAGCGAACTACCTAAAACGTCATTTAGCGTAATTTTTTTTCATTCGCATATTAATCCTTACTTGTCAGTTTTTGACAGATTATGTAGTATCGAGGTGCAAATCGATGTACTGATAAAAATGTCGCTATCTTGTATTTTCATTCGGAGGATTACGTGCGCGAAAGCAGGATGCATTTAAAGAAGCAGGTTTATGCTAACAAATGTACTCTACAGCGGAGATCTAGGGTCAATATAGTCTTGTAATAAAATAACGTTCCTAATTCGAATAATCTACTGAAGCTGCGAACAAAACACTAGCGAGCTCCAATCTTCCGTTTCGTTTGACGAAATTATTCGAGACCCTCATTTCTTGTCTTTCCAAATATGTCGGAGGCGGAGGGGTTTAGAATTTCGTCCGTAATTAGATATTTTGAGGGTTGAAGGGAATGTTGTTTCGCGGTTGAATAAATTATATTGCGGGGAAGTGTTGATTCTGTCAGGTATTTGTATAATTCTGGGTATTCCGTCTCCAGCGGTCCGGGACGCATTCTACAGAAATTATTTTGCGTGGACCCGTTCGTCATTGTGAATTATAAATATTTGCTTCCTACGACACTACACTACACGACTATAGGGTATATGTAGATTAAGATGATTTTACATACCAGCATGTCATTAAATATTATTTTATGCAGCTTATAGTCATAGGTTTGCACTTTTGTTTTACGTATGATAGGTTTTTTGCATTTGGCCTTCATGTCACCTGATGGTAAGTGACGATAAGGCAGTTGGATGGTAAGCGTGCGCACCCAGAAGCCTCAACCTGATGAGGCTCTGGCTATGTTACCTTTCATCATCATCATCAGCCTATATACTTCTCCACCACAGGGGCTCAGCCTACTCTCCTACAGAGAGTGTATGGGCCATAGTCCACCACGCGGGCCCAGTGCGGAACAGCGGACTTCACATGCCTGTTCAAGACATGCAGGTTTCCTCACGATGTTTTCTTTCACCGTTAAGCAATCGGATAATGTACTTGAATTGAAAAACAACAAACAGGTACACGGCTGGATTCGAACCCTGAACCCTCAGATTGAGAGTCCGCGCCTTATCCAATGCGCCACCGATACTTCCCTTTTTACCTTGTTACCTTTCATACCGAAACAAAACAATGCTCATAGCACTGCTGTTTGGCGGCAGACTTAGGTAACATGGTGGTAGCTAGGTGGACATATAAAATACCCAACTACCAACCAAAACGTACTTTAATCAAGTCAAGAATACTAAACCTGTAGTTTATTTGTTTGTCCATCCTTCCCAATGTGATGGAGAGAAAGATTTTGTATAGGGTTGGATGAAGGGCTAGAAAAGGATATAAGCTACTTTTTATCCCAAACGAGCGTATTTCCCGTGGGATACTTTCCCAAGTCTAATAAAAATGTAATCGTTTTTATGTATTTATGTAATCGTTTATTATATTTATTATATCGTACACGCCTAACTGCCCTCCTTTCTTTAATATTTCACCTTGACCTAGGACTGCTGGAAGAAATTTCTTTTAGAAATAAGCTGTTCCTTTTTTATATATTTTTTCTGTTTCTTGTGTTATGTAATGTTTCCGTGTACAATAAACTTTTTAAATAAATAAAAATGTTTCAGAAAATCGAGCAGCCATTTCTGGAAGCAGCCAAAACGACCCTCGGCGACAGATATACCCCAAACATTGAGAACATATACAAGATGACCATCAAGTTTATACTGGAGAACCTGGTCCTGGGATATGAGGAGTCTGCCGGGAGCGAAAAGAATGGAGCAACGACTGATCACACGTGATAGAAGGGGATAGAGAGTTCCTTGTTGGGCAATTACAATTTGAAAAGGCAAAAGAAACAAATGATTTATTAATAATAATTTTATTGGTAATATTTTTTTGTAATTTAGAATCAAGCTTGTAAGTCTCATGTTTTGAAGAAGAAAAAGGTAACACGGCGCCATCTTGGGGCACACGCCATCTTTGATTTAGATTGACGTCTGAAAGGTCGTTTTCTACTCGTTAGTTTACTCGTTCAGTTGCTTAAGTCCACTGCTGGACATGAGCCTCCTTCACAGATCGCCACGTCGGACTATCTATGAGTGGATCTGCCATAATCACCAAGCTATGCAAGCATGCCAAAGCAGGCAGATTGGCGATCGCAGAAATATGTTGTTGTTACTTAGGTACATGCTGCTGCCTTTCTCAGGAATATTTTTCACTTAGTCGCCTTTTAAGACACCTATGGGATGACATGGGGTGGCTAAATTTTAATTGAAATAAATATAGATTTTAGTTAGAGCGTCGTACGGTGCTTATTACCTTACTTATGAAATTGACATATCTTGTGGTAGTATGGAACTCTCGATGGTCTAGTCCGTCTTGCACTTGGCCGGGTTTTCTTCTTGTGCCAGCTGGGAGGGGGGAGAATATGTTATATATACAGGTCTAACGCATAACTGAGTAAATTCCTGAAGTATGTGAGCGGTACGGGAGGGGCGACAACTGGCGTGTCGCGTGACGCCCGACTGAAGTTACGCGTCATTTGACGTTCCGTAAACACACCCCCTAGTACCGCACCCATACCTCAGGAACAGACTCAGTTATGCTGTAATTGTTATAGTTGTCTTCATTTTGTACCGTAGCCTCGTATTTTGTGTTATTGAAAAGCGCTTACAAATCAAAATCAAAATGAACGCAATGTACTTACCCTCCGTCCAGTCACGTCGTTGAGGATAACATACGAGTATAAATGTTATTCATCATGTTTCCTGTTTTCCATTTAATTTCACACTCGCAGTTATAATAACTGCCTAAATAATTCAACAACTGCAGAATAAAACTTACATGTTTATAATGTTAACATTGTAAATAAACTCAAGTTAGTACGACGGTATCGAGGATTTTATTATACCAAATGGATTTGTACTCAACGTTATCCCTCTCCTAATGCTTCCATACTAAATTTTTGTTGCCATAATCTTTTAAAATAGAACAGCTGGCTTTGATAAGTAATTACACTCAAATAAGAGACCGAAATTATAGTGTCGCGAAATAAATATCATTAATTTACAACTTTATAGTTAACTACAATAGCCGTTACGCAGCTAATGGTTCTTAGATGGCGCTTTGAACAATAATCGAAATAAAGTGTTTAGAATGTAAATTGTGATTCACTGTGAAGTTGTATGTTAATGATACTCATTTCGCGACATCGCAATCTGATGTCCTATTTTTAGATAGTTACTACACAAATCCAGCTATTATATTTTAAAAGATTATGACAACAGAAATTTAGTATGAAACTTTGATAAGCCATAGAAGGGAAGCGTGCACACCCATACACTTCGAGTTAACGGGGCGCGGATAGTAAAATACCATATCTACCTCCCCTTCGCCTCGACGAAGATGATCGGCCCATAGAGTCGGACGGTCTTTATCAGAAAGGATTTTCAATCACTGTCAGCCCACTGTCAGTTAGCTGCCTTGGACACAATAGAACACTGCGTCAAAAGACTCATTTGTGAGGTAACACCGCCGTTACATAAACAACCTCGTCTTCTACGTACTTCTACTTTGTTTCGGGAAGTGTGGGATTGAATGGAAGAAAGAAAGAAAACATGAAGTAAAAGTACCTAAATACAAGTAATTAAAAAATGCCTGCGTGCTATTTTTAACATTTTATGATTTTGATATACCCCGTGTCACTCGTACAGTAAATACGAATCTAACGACACCTCGCAAGCTAAAATCCATACATACATATTCTCGAAAAACATAGCCCTCCTTCTGGCGCAGTCGGGTAATAAAGGAAAACTTTATTTCAAGACAACCATTTGCAAATACGCGCAAAACATTTTTGTAACTAAAACTAGTAAGTAAGCTAGACACCTGGGCGAGGGGTAGCAGCCTACTCCTGATGAAGGCGTGGTGATTGTGGCATATACCCTTCTAAACATGGAGGAAGCCTACCTCCAGCAGTGGACGTTTCCCGGTGGATGATGTTGAAATTTTTATTCCGATCGAACCAGTCTTCTGTCGAATCCTGAAGTCCACATGAAGTCGCGGGCAGAACTAAGTTTTACATAAAAATAATTATCAAAAAAATGGACAGATTATGCCACAGAAATCATCATCAACAGCCTATATTGTCCCTACTGCAGGGGCTCAGGCCTACTCTCCTACACAGAGTGTATGGGACATCGTACACACGGCTACACATCAAGCTATACATTTCCAGTATACGTTGACCTCGCACTGAATGTACTAACGCACGATGCTGGTTCAGCTTACACTGGAAATGTATAGCTTGACCTGTAGCCGTGCGTACACCACGCGGGCCCAGTGTGGATTGGTAGACTTCACACACCTTTCGAATTTCGTGTTCGAATGGTAATGATATTTATCGGACGCAACACAGAAATAATTGAAGAAAATTACGATAAAAATTGAAATATTAAATTTCTATCAATTTGACGATTTAGAGAAAGATATTAAGGGATTCCGACTCGAACAACACCGCAGGCGATCCACTAGTATATATTTATTAATTAAATTTGAATGATCAAAACACACACAGGCAGTTAGGCAAGCCTTCGATTCAGATATTAATTCAATTACTTAACACGTAAACGAGTTAACCGACGCTCGAAGGGGTTTATTTTATATTAAACTTCGCAAATCTAATTAAAACCTTTTAATGAAATCACTACAGTTCGCGGATTTACAGATTCCGCCTTCGCTCCATTATAACCATCCCTTAAGTCATCTACATTAATTATTGCATAAACAGAGATAGCTTCTTAAATATCCTATCAATAAATAGCCGTTGACAGAAAGACAATTACAGGTCTGCGCTAGTAGACAATTGAAATTTGTTAACAAAAGTGAAGCACTTAATATAAGATTAAACTTAAGTAAATTCCGTATACAGTTTTTCTTCTTCTAACAGCGCTAGTAACTTCTGCATAATGTAACAACATGATATATAGTAAAGATAAATAATAATAATAAATAACTCGTCTAGTCGAAAAACGCTGGACTCATTAGTCGCCTTGCTAATGCACAGCCAGTGTTGAACAGATCTACCTCAGATATAATGCTTTGCATAAACTGTTGAAGCTTATACTCGCACGCCATATGAATGTGTTCCGTCTGAAGTTACGAAAGGTTGATGCTCGGAATTTTATATGAAGTTTACATAAATTGTAGCAATGTGCGGAATCTCAGACTCCTTCTAAGTTTCTGTTACTCAAAAGGAGAAGAGAAACCCTTATAGGACACTTGGTGTTCCGTTGCCAGAACCGCTCCGCGAAGCTGCCGAGTAACACGTCATTGTGTGCCGTGACTGAGCACAAGCGCCGCGCCGCCAGGTGATCCTCGAAGCGAAGTCTTGATAAATGAATGTTCTACGAGCAACAATATTACCAGCCGCCATCCGCCCATCTCCACTAATTTGAAAACCATTTTTCATTTTGATCGGAAACATGTAATTTTGATAATAGAAATATTTCAGAGTGACCTCCTTTTATCAGGCAGCATAATGTGTAACGGAACTTATTTTTTAGACAGAACAATGTCTTGAGTTTCCAGGTTAGGTTCTCAGCGAGGGTTGTCTTTTATACAGTTCGGATGGTAATAAGACATTTTTCATACAGATTTTCTATGTCTGCCTGAAGTTCAATTTACATCCTTACAATTTCACGACTTAATCAAAACAAGCATGTATTGTCAATGACACCACTGAATAACACCACTGTGGTGTCGTTTACAAGTCTGGTTTTAAATAACCGCACCACCTTAATGATTTGGTTTTAAGTTCTAATTCTAACATATGAATGCATTCATTTATCATTATATCACGACATGACATAGGATGATCTCTTTATATAACGAATTGTTTTTATACAAGTCACACATCACTAGTCGGCAATGGTGTGGTTACCTAAAACACTTGTAAACGACACCACAGTGGTGTTATTCAGTGGTGTCGTTTACAACCAATACCACGAAAACAATGATTAATGTAGAATGACGTCAGGAAAGACATGCGTGCCCCGTGAGTTGTAAGAATGTTTTTCCTTAGTGAAATGCAGCCCTCAATAGCCTACCACTGTGTTTTTGTAATTCTACCGCCAAACATCACTACTGATAACACTGTTGTGTTCCGATATAGAAAGCTATGACGGCTTTCGGAGTGAGCACGCGTCCAAACGGTCCTTTCAGCTATTACTATCAGTGCAGACCAAATGTGAGCAATTATTCATCCATACATCCAGAAACGAAAGTGGCTTTATGTCAAAAGTAACGGAAGGTTCGAATGACTTCACTTTTTGTAAAGGCATAGGAAGGGTCGTAAAAGATTATTATTGACTATTTTGAGCACCATCGAAAAAGTAGCAGTAGCTATATATGCATAAAAATAAAAATATTAAAAATGAACATGTTGGTCTCCTGTCTCTTATATTGATTGAAAGTGTGATATACTTACGTACCTTATCTTACATACATAATACACCTATTTATACATATTTTGCCGCAATCCATTCTCCATTAGTTGAGTTGTAAGTATACGATCGGGGCGATGAAAACATTATGCCGAGATACACTAGTCCGGAGAAGGGCAATTTTGAAGAAGAAAAATTTTCTTCAATTAATTTTATATGTACAATAAAATATTTTATCTCCATCCTGGCCACGCTGCCAATGTCACGGGGACCTCGACTGGGACCAAATCGACCAGTTCTTTGGTTACACTCATGACAGACATAACTTTGGACCACAAGCCAGTTGCCGAATTTCATATCGCTCGCAAAACGGTGCGGAGTAAAAGTGGCGACCACGAACCGGGAAACGTGTTTAGGGCCGTCCCCCTACTAGATAGGCTGAAGATATGGGGCTCTATTTTTGATTCACTCGTGTGACATAGCTTCGTCGCACACGACTTAAGTCACGATGGACTACAAGTCGCATGAAAACAGGTTTGACCGTATTTTTGAATCATACGCCTCAGGTGTTGCTAATATTACTTAAAATGTTCTATTTTATCCGTTTTACGCAGAAATATAAAACCGGTAATTCATGCAAGGAAAACGGAACGCAAAGTTCATAGAACAGTTCCTACTGTCAATGTCAATAAGTGGTAATGTCAGTGTTCGACGATGACGTTTTAGTCTATCGCTCGCCTCCGCAAAGAGTGGTCCCGATCACTCGTTGCAGAAGAGCGATTCAAAAATACCAAATTTCATAAGTCGAACGAAAATCAGTAGAAACCGAGCGCTCGCGGCGCGTAGAGCGAATCAAAAATGCCCCTGGTAAAGGTTGCGGATAGTCGTTGGATGCAAGCGGCCCAGTCATTGAGGCGTACCATAGGGAAGGCATGTTCGTCAGTGGATCAATAGAAACTGTTCTTGATTTGTATGAAAACCAACAACACTCATCTCAGCTCAACTGCTCAGTGCACACATACTCGTAATACGAGTAGCTAACATACGCACGTGTTAGAACAGTCATTAGACGCACACTACGGCATTTTAATGCAATTCTATAGCAGTTTATCGCGCAAACTACGATAAGCACTGAACTCGTGATCCTATAGAAGTGTAATTCTCTCTCTCTCATTTTCAGTTCACCGTCAAAATATAAATAGATTTAAAAGCAACCTGCCCGTCCTTAGTCTAGATTACCTATCTATCGACACTATAAGAAGTGAGAAGCGTACATGATTTATTTATGAAACGGTTCCTCCCCCCCCCCCCCCCCCCCCTCACACACACACACCTCCCCACTTACCTTCACCCCCCTCCATCCCTCCCCCCTTCTTCCAGGGCTATGACTCTTGTACAGCATCTTAACACCAGGTTATGTACAGAAATATTTTTTTTTATAAACAGCCGATACTTAAATACGAGAACTGGTTGTTTTCAGTTATAAAAAGATAACTTTTCACATGAGCTTAAGGCTTCATGGTGAGTTTAGAGCCTAGCTTTATCACCTGTTATGTTGTCGTTAGGCGATATGAAGGCCAAGTACAAGTACACTCGAGTACAGAAATATGTATCCACTTTTGTACCATGTCACATTCTGTCACATTCAACCTTTTTCACCCGTCTTTAAAAAAGAGGAGGTTCTCGATTCGACTGTATGTTTTTTTTGGTATTGTATGTTACGCGATAGCTGCACAAATTATGAATCTATTATGACGATGATTCTTTTCTGTTTTGGTAGATATAAATTTCATCGAAATGATAAAGCGCTTTTATAACATTTATGTTTGTTTTAATAGCATAAGAATTCTCAGGCCCCAAGGAAGACCTACCTCGTCGCAGCAACCTATCAGCTCCGGCAATATGCTGAGTGGGTACCTTTTTTGTCACGTCATAAAATTGTTTTTAATCTAGAGTATAAGTTAGTTTTAGTATAACGTGTCGAAATAAAGAATTTTTTCTTTCTTTTTGAGAAAATCAACTAAAACAAACATTATACCTCTATATTTTAGGGGATGAATGCTGTAGACGTGTAGGGCAGTTGAAGACGGTTCTTTAATTCTTTTTGAACGCGTAAATTTATTGTTCCTTTGCATTGTGCTGAGGGAAATGTATGAAAAATTTGGTAAATATTTTTTCTCGTGTTTTTTTTAATAGAAGATAGACCAACACTTGACCTCAATCTCACCTGATGGTAAGTGACGATGAGGTCGACGATGTTACGTGTTGGTCTAGAAGGTGCCTATTTACTCTTCTTTTGAAGATTCCCAAGTTGTAGCTATCGGGGAACACGGAAACCGGTAGTGTATTCCATATTTTTGCTGTACGCACGATAAATGTGGAAGCAAAACTCTTGGTGCGAGCTGTAGGAATGTCTACAGTGTACGGGTGAAGGTCTGCTGTTCTTCTGTGTGTACTAGCCCGTTCTAAATCAAATATAAATATCGTTTCAAAAATAAATGTATAGTATCGATCTTCTCTTTTCCAAAAAATACCAATTTACACAAAGGTATTTTAAGCAAAAATACTGCGCCACAGACTACTGTACCTACAGATGCAACACTCCACATATAAAATTGGAAGATCAAATGATAACCGTAAACGTGAAAACGTTTAAATGGCTATTAGGTGTACTTTTTTTGTATACTGATATCAACCGAAGCTGTATGTTTTCCGAATACAATAAGAAATGGACTCAGGTAATAAGTTATGTAATCTTATGAGAAAAAGTTACTTCCAACCTAAAAAAACATTTTATCCTAATGAATATGAACACAAGAGAAGTTTATATACTAAATTCCTTACTGATATTCTTTGGTGTAAAGTCTACTTCTTTTTTTCTTAACGAAAAGTGCTAAATCAATTTCGATTATATGGAAATTTTATGGAAAAATTTATATGGTACCTCTGAAGTATGATCTGCCAAATAAAATCAAAATCGATTCTAAATTGGTGGAATGATCATATAACCTACATATAAAAAATACAGTCGAATCGAGGACTTCCTCTTTTTTGAAGTAAATGATAATTGTTTCGTAACAAATGACGCTTTTCTGTTCTGTGACGCCATACCATTTTCATATCGGTTTCCGTGCGTGGGCTGAACGAGTCTACCCAATTAAGGGTATGTTTTTTTATTACTCCCTGAGGACACGTTGCGGCATTTCGTGGAACCCCTTTGCGAATTACTTAGTAAATAGATTACTGGATGTATGGCGATATAAATTATAATAAAGTTAGAAGTTTACAGTGGTGGCATTCTGGATAGTTTTTATATTTATTCTGTGTATAAATATTGGGAATACTTATCTAAAACCCGTACCCAACTTTCGCAACAACCCGCTTTCCAATAATAAATAATAAAATTCATTTCTTTCTATAAAATTCTCAATGCTTGTTGATGAGACGCAGGCAAAAGCTAGTATAATAAATATAATCTAGTCTTGTTTTTTTTTAATTCTACGATAGTGATTTCCTCTATCTACGAGTATATTCTTTCCTGTGAAAAGGTTCTCAATTCGACTGTATGTTTTTTTGTATGCATGACGATAACTTCGCCAATTATGAATCGATTTTGATGGTTTTTTCGTTAGATAACACTTAACAGGAGGTCCCATATAAAGGTTATCGAAATTGATTAAACGCTTTTTGAGGAAATCAACAAAAACATACAATAGCCCCAGATAATTCTACCTCTAAAAGAACATTTTAGGGGATGAATGTAAAGAATTTTAGGACAGTTGAAGTCGGCTTTTTATTTATTTCTAAACGCGTTGATTATGTATTTTATTGTAGTACATTTGAAATTTTGCTATTTGTTTCGGACTGCATGAACAATGATACTTACATTCGCTATCGATCTATACAAGGGATTCCCCTGGCAGTGCACGAGTAATTTACTCTGTGGCTCCAATCCAGAACCTTTGATGTAAGGAAATATATTTTAAAGAAAATCCCTTCTCAACTCACAGGAATAATTGTTCAAGGAACCCTCTGAAAGGCTTTTAAAATGCCGGCGGTGGATTAGATGCCTGAATACGTACCTGCGTACGCAAAGGGAATATTGTAGTACAGGACCGCTGACGCGTTCTTTAAATAATAAAATTAATCTACACCTCTCAAACCAAATCCCTTGTCAGGGATAGGCCACTCCAATTGTACAATTTTAGTTATAATTGACTTTGTAATTATTATTATGTGCAATAAACAATAAAATCGATCAAGCCGTTTAGGCTGCGGAGCGTGCCAAAGAAATACACACTTAAAAACTTCTTTAACGAAACGTCCACTGCTGGACAAAGGCCTCCTCCATGGTATGCCACACTGACCAGTCCCGAGGCACTTGCATCTCCAGCGATTCCTCGCGACCTTTACTAGGTCGTCGGTCCATCTAAGGACGGCACAGTACACGTTTCCCGGTACGTGGTTGCCAATCGAGAGCACCCACTGTCCATTGTTATCCGTTCTTCTAGCGATGTGGCCTGCACATTGCTTATTCAGTTCACTGACTCGTCGAGCTATGTCGGTGATCTTAGTTCGTCTATGAATTACCTCAAAACTTTTAATATTGCCTTTTAATTTCAGTATGTAAGTCGTTTTCAAAGCGCCTCTCGTATATACAAGCCCAGAATGTGGCGTAATCAATCATCAAAGGCTCGTAGGGGGGAATTCCCCGCGCGAGGCTCCCGGAGAAAATGGATAAAACACCGTTTGACGCACGATTTGGTTCAATCACGTACTATTTGTTTACAGTGTCTGTTCAGCCGTGAAGGCGTTGGAGGGGGTGGAGGGAGGAAGAGTGTGTTAGGGGGAAAGGGCGAAGGGGAGGGTTTTCAGTGGATTAGCTGAAAATTAGAATCGCGTCCTATACAAATGTTTTTTCTAGATAATTCGATTAGTTTATTTACATCATTGCCGTGTTGTCTCCCCTTTAAGATAGATTACTCGGGTAAATCCCGTGGTAAAAATGACTCAGAGGAAGAAATCAAGAGATTCCGTTGAAATACTAGCACTATAAATGCGAATGTGAGTTTTTTTGTCCTTACGTTTGTCGTAACAGGGAGACGAATGACAATTTTTTTATTCTGATTGAGGAAACAATCCCGTGGGACAATTTCTGGAGTTCATACGAATGAAGGCGCGGGAAAAACCTTAGTCCTAAGCTAAATCCAAAACTCCGAAAGATAGTTATGCGTACTCTAGTGAACTAGTGAATCACGGCTTCAATGATGACTGAAACGCATGGCTTCAGTATGCATAATTCTCAACTGAATTACTGACAGAAGCATGTGTTAATATTATTATTATTTTCTGATTATATTACGTGTATTGTATTGTAAATCCCAAATAAATATATGTCTCTGTCTACACGCACTCGTACGTATATCAAGCGTTTCCCAAAACATCAAGGCGACTATTTACATTAAAACAAAAAGGCTCTCTTTGAAGAAAGTTCTCGCCCTCAAATCGCTTAGTCTTCGGGTAAATACCGGCGGAGGGACGCGTGAGTTGATTCCATCACGGATTGTTTACTTGCGCAGTTCAACCGTGAAGGCGGAGGGACAAAATACATTACGATAATACGAGTATACATAGTTAATGTTTTTAACCTGAAATGAGGTTTTTTCCATGGTCACAATGTGTTTTGTGTTGAAATAAAATCGTTTCGTACATTCCATGCCGTCATCATAGTGTCTCAAATTAGCTAACATATAAACCCACGAGCCGGGATCGTACCCAAAACTAATGAACCCCAAGATTCAAAGACTAACTGGCTGACAAAATACATGGAAATTACACCCTCTTGCCAAGTCAAAATTAAAAGCTACCGTCACAAAGAAAATGATGACTGTTTATTTAATAAACATTTATTTTCATTAAATATAAAAACAATTTATACAACTTCATTCGTTCTGTATATATTATACACCATCATATAGCGTGGCGACGCGTCGCCACGGCATGCGTCGCCACGCCAGAAATTTGTTTTACGTGCGGCTATAGATGTTTCACATCAAAAAGGATCAGCAAAATCGGTTCACCCAGTTAAAAGTCCTGAGGTAACAAACGTTTAAAATACTCCTCGAAGCACAAACAAACACCTTTATGTACGAATGAAAAAAATCATTTTTGTCTTTTAGGTGTAAGAAAACATCGTGAAGTAACCTACACACTCCTGAGAAAAAATTCAAAGGTGTGTATGAAGTCCGCCAATCCGCACTGGTCCGCGTGGTGTACTATAGCCCATACACTCTCTATAGGAGAGTAGGACTGAGCTGCAGTGGTGACGTATATAGGCTGTTGATGAGATACAACGGATGATTAATACAAACTCTTAACTATTTCTGAGACATCGTTAATCCAACCCCCCAAAAATGACGGGTTCACCTAGCCTGGGTTGCTATTTACTCAGGCTAAACATTCTTACAAGCTCTCGGCTAACGGAAGTCTATGCTGCCGAATTTGATATTCATCCTTATTTTGCTTAAAATAGAGATATCACCAGCAAATACATCCGCGAGCTGAGACGTTGTAAGAATTTTTGGCCGAAGTGAATAGCTTACGTCCCTTATTTATTATTTTTCTCTCTAGAAACGTGTTCAATATTAAATTAAATAACATCGGTTCAGACCTTACCCTTTTCGTTCCATATTTATCTGAAATAACACAGGCTCACCGTTTCCCTTCAGTTCACATTGACGTTGTACAATTATTATCCAGTATTTGCCACCCTTGAGGAGAGTTGTTGACTTAGGTTGAACCTTTCGTCAGGACTGTAGTGCTGACAATAGAAAAGGGTTAAACAATAGACGATTCACGCAGGTGTGGGCAAGTGTCTGAATAAAAGGTAAGGGTACTTCAAATATGTCCGCTTAAAATAACTCTTTATTCTTATTTTACCAGCTAACTCATTGAAAACACAAGCTATGCTCGGCATGCCTCTACGTGATATAACGAACGTCGACGGAGTCAATGTGCAGGCCACATCGCTAGAAGAACCGATAACCGATGGGAGTAAGTAAGAGTTCTCTGGCGACCACGAATCGGCAAAAGTGTACCGGACCGACCCCCTACTAAATGGACAAGGGAGCACAATAACCAGTAGATACTTTATATGTATGGCATAGCCCCACGCTTGGCCACCACGGTGTTGCTGTTACATATGCAGATGCCCCTGCCCATCTACTGGATAATTTTCCACTTAAAAGCATTTCACATCCTCGGAAAATTATGGGGAAAACAGCGTCAACTACTTCTAAACCAATGGGGTACACTCAAGTACAAAAATGACATTTCAATATCCACTTTTGATCCATGTCACATTCAGCTTTAATTGACATTTATTTCTACACACTATATAGAAAGCAAGAGTGAATTTGACAAGGTTCAAAAGTTGATACAATATTTTTGGACTCGAGTGTACAATCGTTTATCATGTCTCATGTACTATAGAATTTAAGGCGCTACATTGACACCCTAATTGTGTGGCTTGCGTGAGAATCTGGTACTCTAATATTTGCGCCATAGGGATGTCATTTTAGAAACGAGTAAAACACATTTTATTCATTAAAAAAATAACCCTGAGGATCCGAAATATTCGCAAGTTGAGAACTTACAATATTATTGTTACCTGTTATTAGCAATTTAGATTGCCATACCTGATGTTTTTTAACAATAATCTGAAGAAATATGATTTTTAAGAGATATTTTCGAAAATAAAATCTATCGTGCCCAAATCATGGAATCACGTTTCTGGTAAATGCGAAGTGAAGATAAAGCTATAAACAAGTACATACTCTACCCACAGATTCTCAGGATCCTCCAGCGTCCTATAACATTACACCAAAAAGTCACTTTATTTCAGAAAATTGCCTTAACTCTAATTATCAAAATAATATGTAGTTTGCATGAAAATTGTCTGAAACCTTCATTAAAATATTTTAACGTCGCAGTGCAACGTAAATTGGCTTGTTTGTCCATATAATGGATCCGTCTAACACGGAAATGAGCTACTTGATGCCTCGTGGAATTATAACGTGAGATAAACACAAAATATCTCATACAAACCTTTTTCCACGTCAATGTCTAATGCCGCTTTCGAAATTCAAACACTCACACATGGCTTCATGAGATTATTAATTTAGCGAATCGTACAGCTGTTTTGTAAAGAGGTTTCGGTTTCATACGAGCAAAACCACACAGAAACCACAGGAAGATTGAACTCCTATCAAGTAAATTAAATTTTAAAAAATCTACGCAATAATACGAAAAATTTGCCAAAAATTCCTTACATCAGCTGATTTCAAACTGCTGAATCTATTTTTACCAAATATAGCTAAGTACCACCGCAAGGAAAATTGATTTCACGTAAATAAACGCATCAAAATCAGTCCATCCGATCGAGAGCTACCACACAAAGACACCCTCTTTTTGTGTCGGGGGCTATAAAATTAATTCAAAGAAAATTGACAGCAAAAGCTAAATTCGAGTTAAATGAATCATCTAATTAACACTTACGGCGACTTACGTAGGGTAAGCGTACGTGAATGGATGCGCAGAGCAGAGGACCGAAGTGAGGGTAACACTTTGGGAGTGGGCTATGTCCAGCAGTGGACTGCCGCAGGCTGTGCGTACATTATGTTTATTAAACCCAAAAGGATCCCAATGGGGTCCATTACTAAAGCTCCGGTGTCCGTCCGTCCGTCCGTCCGCCACAGGGCTGTATCTTTTGAACCGTAATGAATACACTTGAAATTTTCATACTGTGTTTGACTATGGCTGGTCTACGAGTATATATAATTAAAGGGAGTTCTCATACAAGAAACATGATTTCTTTCCGCGTTTTTTACTCGACTGTCAAATGTTATATTATACAGTGTTCCGGAAACTCTCAGTGCGTGAGTCCGAGTCACACTTGAAAGATTTTTTCTTCTTCAAGGAGTATTAAAAGAGGCCCAGAAGACGAGCAAAGTCAGCCACAACACCTAGTTTTGAGTTTGACTCAACGCGCAACTGAGAACTTTTTCTAACAAAGTTACTCTCTAAAGTTTTGCCCATTGCCGACTCCGCTGTGCCTAAGCCACGTTGACGAAATTATTTCTGATACAAAACTGAATCACAGACTAATTGCAAGTATGTCACGATTGACATCACTTCTGCGTAAATATAAAACATAAATGGAGTCAGTCTATCTACAGTATTATCTACACATTTCAGTCCACGGCATGACTCACTCGCTTGGATAGCATCATTCCTTTCGCAAACAAATATGAAAGTAAGCCGATAAAAAAAGGATGCATTTGGTCGCAACGGCGCTAGTATATACGCGATGATAAACTTTCCTTCGTAATCGACATTCGTTTCGTCCTTCTAACCTAAGGGATGTTGTTTAAATCAGTTCGTTTCATTTTCGGTCAAAACAGAGTAACTTTCAATTAAACTCGGTTGCATTTTACGCGAATTTCACATGAAAATCGAACGCTCATTTGTGGTTTATCACGAAACTGATAAAACTCGTTGATAACAACCTTATAGCCAGTCGCTTGATAACAAACACCGAGGACGCAGTCTGTGACATATTTAAATACAATTTTAATACAAAAAGAAAAGGGAAATCAGCAAAGATGGGGTGCGGTGAATTCTTAGTGAAATACATTCTGTTCTTCGCGAACTTATTCTTTGCGGTAAGTGCAATTGTTTTTAAAAGCCAGTATTCATTACTGGATTCGTCGATGAGTCAGACTGTTTTTCTAGAATCTCTTGAGTTCAAGTGGGTGCGTAAACAGCTGGGTCTGTCTGGGAATGATTTGTTGCTAAATATTTTTAGGAATGCTGCTGTTTTTAATGTATAATGAACACTTGAATACACTTGGCCTTTGCATTTCATACGTCACGGGAAAAAATTAGTTCTTAAATATGTTAGCGGTTTCAGTTCTTTGCTGCATAGTTTTGACTTGTCATGAAAAATGTTTGTAAAATTACCGTTCCCCTACGACTCTATCAAAAAATATGTAATACTCACACTGGGTAGTATGAATTTGTGTAATTATTACAAGAAAACTTAAGCTAGGTCTCTATCTAGTAATGTTTTTGAGAAATCATCAAAAAACCTTGACCAACTTAGCTATGCGGTTGGAAAAACAAACCTTATTTCAAGGTAATAATATCTGTACGATTCTTTCAATGGTACCAATCCTTGGTACTTGAGTCCGACTCACACTTGGATGAGTTTTTAGTCCTTCTGCCTTGGCCTGTACCTTAATCGTAACTTTTTAAATCACCCCCGTGGCACTAGCTATACCAAAAAGTTGGGGTTACAGTCTGATTTTGAATTCGATAGCTAGTGCGAAATACCTCTGCTAACCACCTCCGGGGCCCAGTGGCTACACGCTTGGCCTACACTCCGGAGGTTCCTTCTTCGATTCCCAGTGAAATCCTATCGCCACCTGGTTTGGTTTTCTATGTCCACCTGACTACCTACCACCATGTTACATGTCTGCCGTCAAACAGCAGTTCTAATAGTAATGTGATGTCCCGGAACGAAAGGTAGCAGAGCCAGCGCCTAATTAGGTTGAGGCTTCTACATGAGCACACTTTCCGTCTAACGTCCTTAAGAAACATAAAGAAATGAAGCCAACAAAGATGAAAAAGCATTTAGTTTTTCAAACCATATATTCCGTACGGATGCTCCAATTGAAACACTTCCAAGAATCAATGTTATAGCATTCAAGTTATTTTTACACAGAATTAGATAAAAACAAAGTCTATATTCAAATGTGGATAATCGAGATTGCTGTCCCATCAAACATTTATCTTTAGCTAGTGGACCAGCTATAGTAGAGTTGCAATCTTATCTAGTTGTTATCACGAACGCTCGGTAGGCGTGGTCGAACGCATTACCTGTTTTAAATATCGAATAACAATTTATTTTAGCAGTGAGGTCACGAACGACCTCACGACAGCCATAGCCTTCAGCAGCAGCAGGGGAGCCACTTGCACCTAGCGACCGCAACTAGATGGCGCTTTGAACAATAATAAAAAAATGATGTGTATAAATAACAAATAATATTCACTGTGATTTCGCGACATTGTAGTCTGTTTAGATAATTACTGCACAAAATCAGCCATCCTATTTTAAAACATTTTGTCAAAATAAATTTAGTATGAGACTTTTTTCGAAGAAATCAATGTATTATTATATTTTAATTATATACTTGTAAATAATAATGTGGACAGATAAAATTATAAAAAAGATATCAAAATAATTTTGAAACCCGAATCGACTGGCCGCGGGATGGATGGATTCATAACAGCTTTCTAAATAACTAACTGCTTCTAACCAGATTCGAACCCAGCCCTCAGTTGTTCGAAGACTGACTCTCTACCCAACTGAGCTATGATCGCTTCATGACCATTCTGACATCAGCACCTGACTAAACCAAACAATACTAAACATGTCACGACCGAGGGACTTAGTTTTTGGTGTGGCCGATGACCAAATATAGGTACACAGTGTTGCCAATATTTACTCTGATAACACCGGCGGACACCGCGCTATCGCTGAGCAGAATGTAGGATGTACAGCAAAAACAAACGTTTAAATGTATGAAAAATTCATTTATTATTATGCAAAATTTGGAAACAGTGCTGATGTTTTCAGCGGCATAAGTCCAATACTGGACAAACCCTCCTCATTACCATTTGGGATTTAAGAAGGTACTGCATGAAGTTTTATAAATTAATATGCGATGAATGAGACATACACTGAGAGGACTTATTGAAGGTATTCTGACAATTGACCAAGGGCTCGCTCTAGTTGAAATTTGATACAAATACATAAATAATTAATAAACTACTTAATAAATTCCGTGCAGTACATACTTATTCCCTCAGTCTTCTTTACGGCCCCACGGAATGATATTCTATAAAGACCATTCTCGTGGTCCATTCTCAGACTCATTCTATGGGTTGTCCTACTCGTATTCTATAAAGACGATCCATCCACGTCCAATCCACATTAATTGACCGAGCAAGCCAAGAAGCGCAAATCTTAAATTCGTCAATTTGTTTGTTCACTCTAGTACAATATGTATCCACTTTCCACCATGTCACATTCACCCTTTCTTGTTCCTATGCAGCTGGAAATGTTAATTAAATATGAACGTTACATGGTACAAAAGTGGGTACATATTTTCGTACTCGTGTTAACAATTTGTATATTACTGATCATATTTTCCTTGAATTGCCGATAACACTATTACGTAGAATATTATACCCTCTCTGTATAGCACTGTACGGGATAACCTACGTAGTTAATCCCTAAACAAGTAGGAAAGTACTGTAGTAGTAGATAATTTTCAAACCATCTGAGAAAAGAACTAAGGCTGCACCACCACATACAGATTCAAAAGTCTTCAAACTTATTTAAACCTCTAACAAAGTAGAAGACAGATAATATTGTATTTGTAAATAATTTTTGTACAAAGCGTTTGGAAACTTTGACTTTAAGAAATATCCACCAAATAATAACCACTAGCCAAATGGCTCGAACCTGCAACACCTTTATTATAAGACAAATTAGTGAGTCATGTAAGTGGAAGGGCCAGAACGTGGTACTCCGATAAAGTTTATATATGGGATTATTTCTGAAGTTGAAGGCAAAAGCTAGAACCTAAATTAATAAATAATGATTGTTCTCCCCCAGCTGTCTGGGCTGGCGCTGCTGATCATCGGCATCTTAGTCCAGCTGAGGGTCAGCGCCGTCACTGACTTCCTGGAGGGGAACTTCCAGATAGCACCCATCAGTGCTATGATCGTGGGGAGCATTGTCTTTTTGATCGCGTTCTTCGGATGCTGCGGAGCCATCAAGGAAAACAACTGTATGCTGGTTACGGTGAGACAAAACACCTTCTTATATAATATTTTTTCTAATTCTTTTCCTTATCACAATTTTGACAATACTCGTATGTTCACACTTGACACCAATGCCTGTTTGATAGGACATCACCTCAAGTTAAAAACGACTCCGTCACATAACAATCCCCACAAACACTTCCTTACTAACAGAGTAGTTAAGAAGTGGGATAAACTTTCTAACGAAGTCATCAGGTAGAACCCAGATTTTATACGCCACGTGGGTGCCAGCAAACGACCACTAAAACTTTTAGTATTACTCTTTCTACAATCATCGCTTTACGTATTCCAGTATGCGATCTTCATGCTGGTTCTGATGGTGCTGAAGATAGCTCTGGCGACCACGATCTTCGTGAAACTGGACTCGTTCGTGAACGAGATCCCCCAAGCTCTGAACCGCGCCTTCATCAACGACCGGGAGACCTTCCACCAGATCGAGTCCACGGTAAGATGACGTGTTTATCAGACTTCATTATATATATATCATTACTTCAACATCGCATTTTCAACTTCACGAGTATTAATTTTCCGCATACAACAATGAATCAGAAAACTTTCCTATTGACGTAAATTCCTAATACAGTTATTTTGTAATGGGAAAATTGAGTGATGATTAAAAAAGCCGTTTACTGCTGCAATTGTTATCGTTAGTTCCATCATCATCCCAGGAAACGTCCACTGCTGGACATAGGCCTCTTCC
The DNA here is from genome assembly GCA_910589575.2 of Carcina quercana. Lineage (NCBI taxonomy): Eukaryota > Metazoa > Arthropoda > Insecta > Lepidoptera > Depressariidae > Carcina > Carcina quercana. The sequence goes on from OU342441.1 coordinate 13,453,495, forward strand.
ATCCAGCGACTCCTCGCGATTTTAACTAGATCGTAAGAATATAGAGCTCTAATCTAGAAAATCTAGGATGATCACGATCTACACACAGGTACAGCGATCTATATAAATCTACATAAAATTATCGTCTGCATGTCGGACATGTGCCTCCCTCATATAGATCTTCGACTGTATGATCCTTCGAACTCTTTATATAAGAGGATTCGAAATAATCACCACAAATGGCAGGCGGATTCTGATCGCAGTAAGATGTTCTTTCTACTGTTTATACATGTGTGTTTTCACTTGTCTTAAATTTCGCCTGATGATGGAAAGTTCCATAGGGCCGTTAGAAGGTAATCGTGCGCACACAGACGCCTCAATCTAATGATCATCAATCGTAATAAGTAGATGACCATTTTCTGAATGTTTAGTTGCGTTAGGCTGGTCTGAATTATAATGCACGAACAATAAGCGTCTGCGGTTTGGGATTGAACCCGTGACCACAATCGCATTTGTCCGGTTATCCCTTCAAAACATCATGAAATGTTTCTTAAATATATGTTAAATTCAATGTGTTACATTCATATGTCACTTATTTACTCAATCCTTTTTAATCCTCGTACTCCTTCCTACCTTAAAGACCGTTTCTCTTTCTGTTCTTCAAGTCTCGCTCGCCCTCTACGTTCTTCAAAGACCCTCCTACAATCCTTCTCCGTGCAGTGTCCGACTATGGAACTCTATCCCTGAACCCATCAGACGAGTCCCTTTCTTACTATAGTACTATCTTACTTAATTCAAATCTAGCCTAAAAACGTATTTCCTTGAACAGATTATTCCTTAGCAGCCTTTTCTTCTTTCCTTCCTGATCTCCTCTGATTTCCTTTTCTTCCTGATCTACTATATTTTGTCTATTGTTTATCCATTATATGTATGTATAATACGAGTATGTATACTCGTACATTATGTTAGCGATATTTACTTATATTAGAAAATCTGAAAGTTAAATGCTAATTGGCATTTATTTTCAAATCAAAAATTATTTCCTGGGTGGCAAATGGCCGTCTGTTCTCCTCTACAGGTCGCATTCCTCAACCGATTCTCGTGAAATTTTGTACGTTTTAAAACTTTCTGTGCGGAATGGACATTTATTCAGTTTTAAGAACCTCTAGTCACGTTGTTGTAATAAAACTCATCGAATAAAAAAACTTAGACCTCGTACATTTTGATATCCTCTTAATTATTTTCATTAATATGTAAGTCATATTCATGTTATTTGAAACAGAGTTTAAATAAACCGAATAAATTTGTAATTGAAGCACGTACCCTTACTTATAATTATAGCCAAGCTTTTTAGTTGAACATCACTCATTCGTTAAGAAATCAAAATCAAATCTTTTTAATTGCAAAAGGTTGGGTTTTTGTACAAAGGTGTTAGCAAAATATTAAGTTGCTTCAATCCTATTTAGCCATAATCTACAGCATGCAAAATTGTTTATGTGTAACTTATTTATATCATAAATTGGAAATTGAAATGGCAAAGAGCGAACCAGTTAAATTGTATTTGATAAAACATAAGGAAAGGCACAGATAAAGACCTTATTTTCAAGAGAAAGTCGTTCCATCTTTAATTAAGAATTACTGAAATACTCTCACCGAAAACTTGGAGCGCTGTTTTATTCACGTTTAAGTTGATTGCTTTACTTTAGTTATTATAAGTTTATTGGTGTAAGGGGGCAAACGGAGAGCCATCAGAGGCAACATATAATAATATTCTACAACATTATTTAATTTTCACAATTTTTTTCTGGAGATTGAATAGTAATTGATTTATCACTAGCGCAGCGCTAAGCGTGAGCTTATGAATAGCAAAGTTATATTAGAGTGGAATCAGAGATCCTACATAGCACTAGTAGAGTGCTATTAGAGCGATATCATAATGCTAATATAGAGTGAGTACAGAGCTAGCAGAGTGCTATTGAAGGTGTATCAGAGCTCTTACATAGCGCTAAAATATCGCGAGTATAGGACTAGCAAAGCACTAAAAAGCGCTAATATAGCGTGAGATTCAGAATAGCAGAGTTCTATTAGAGCTGTTTCAGAGCTCTTACATAGCGCTAATATAGCGTGAGCAGATCGCTAGCAGTGTGCTTTTTGGAACCTACTGATTTCTAGACACCTTATTATTTCGCCATTCCTTTCAGTTCCAATGCTGCGGCACCACCGGTGCAATATCGTACCTGAACGTGAGCCTTCCTCCGTCCTGCTGCGCAGCAGAACCCTGCACCATCCTGAACGCACACAGTGGCTGCAACTCCGTGCTGCAGGAGTTCTTCAACACTTTCGGTCTGACCATTGGTATCGTAGCCATCGCCGTCGGAGCTGTTGAGGTGAGACTCCGGTTTTACTTTTCATCTTTTATGTCCTATAGTAGGAAGATGGCTAAAATACTGTCGCCCATCGCTCTCTATCGCGCCCTTCTCAACCTGAATCGGATACCACTTAAAAGAATGATAGGTGTGCTAACAAGCCACTAGCCACTTGTTCTATATGACAAACAGCCCCTTGTGTCGAGGAACATGGCCGCCGAGGAAACTCCCGCCCATGTGCTCACAACCTGCAGCAGCGTGGACACACAACGGGCGACGATCCTATATAATCCAGGATCACTCCAGGAGGCGTGCAGCTACATCAAACGTCTCGCGCACTTCTGGGAGGAGTTAGGCTGGCTGGACTAACTAGCTCCACTTCCTCTTACTCACAATGGCCAATGCATGGCTGAGTGAAACGGAAACTGTTCAGACAACAACAACAAAAGGCATCTGTCTGACCTTTTATATAAACAGGTCTAATAAAATTTTCGGGTTTGGAGTCAATAAGTCCAAGTTTTTTTATTTTAAATCAACTGTCTGTATGAAATCTATGTAGGGCATATTCCATATTATTCCGGTCCACCAAATCAATCCAAATCAATATTTGTCTCTCCACTAAAAGCAATTATCAATTAATTTGTTTCACTTTCCAGCTGGTGGCTGTGGTGTTCAGTCTCTGTCTCTCCAATACCGTGCGCAACAGGGACAGAAGAACCAGATACTAAACGTTAACAAACTTCAAGAACAAATACTTGAACAAGTACAGCTTATTGACTTTACTCGGCATCACAACCACTTCCCTCGATGATAGAAGCTGCAGGAGTAGCCACTTAACAAAACACGTTTTTCCTGGATACGCCTAACGAGCAACAAGCGTTGACTGACTACCAAAAGAGTAGGAACAATATATCCAGTTGATGATATTTATCGAATAGACCGAATCAAGGATTCTTTGTTGTACCGTTGTTTTCAAGCAGCATATCTGGTGAGAAATTGAAATTGCTGGTTTGACAAAGGAAGGTCTGGGAGAGAAGTTAGTTTAGGATTTATTTAAAGACGGATGCCGAGCTATGTCAATGTGTTTTACGGTGTGATTTATCTATTACTTATTTGCATATCGTAGTGTCTTAACTTTAACTGTTTATTTTAAGTGAAATAAATGTATTTTGTATCTATTTCATGTTTAATTTTAGTTTTTATTAGTATGTAATCAATCGTATCATCAGGTGCCTCAGTATCATTTTGTAGAGTGGATTTCGCATGAACATGCTTTGCGGGGGGTTGGTGATCGCTGTAAGATGTTGTTAGATCTACTGAATATGTGTTCCTTGGTCGTGATGACCTGGGGCGATTGTATTCTAAAACCGAGACTACACGCCAACTGTTGCACAATCCATGTAGAGTCATAATCCTGTTAGGTCTACATTGAAACGTAGATGTATAATAATTACAAAAGAGATGATTCAAATTCAACCTGCAACTGTACACTATTTAAAAAATCAAGTAATAATCTAAGTATGTATAGAAATACACTAGAATTACATTTTTGCATTTAATTGTACAAAATCGTTCTTTTTGTACTAAGTGACAGCGTCAAATGTCATTTTATTGACGCCATCTTTGTTTTCAACGTCAAGTATTACCTGTTTCGTGCGTTTTATATGTTTTTGTAGAAATAAACTGAACCAAAATATACAAAAATGTTAACTAAATCACTTTTATTTGATAATGGTCTTTTAAAATTATAAGTGTACAAGACCAGGCCTTGACACCATACATTCGCGCAACTTGTCATTTAAAAACCGACGATATTTTTAATTCATTCAGTCAGTCAGTGAGCTGAAGTGGGAATGGGCAGGACACATAACAAAGTACCAATAACCGATGGGAAGTAAAAACTCTCGAGTAGCGACCTGGTACCTGGAACGTGTACCATGTCGTCATCACCAGCAGGGGCTGGAGGCAAGTGGCTCGGGACCGGTCAATGTGGCATACCACGGAGGAGGCCTATGTCCAGCAGTGGACTTTTCCCGGCTGATGATGACAATGATGAATAATGTATAATCCTCGCACCTGTGCACCTACCATGAGTTTACGCAGGTGATAACGAGTATCGTTAACTATCGCACTGTCCTTGTCACGCGCATCTCGACTGAGCAGGGATTCCGATAATATTCGACATACGTTACCGCCTGCGTAAACTCATGGTAGACGCACTGGACGGGTTTTTCTTACAAGCTTGTCATTTCATCTCTCATAAATATATCTCATATCTGCACAGTTAGCCAGACCAACGCTGTTTATTCATCTGAATTACATTACATAAAGACATTAGCGTCTCTACAAGACTTGAATGGTTTCCCGGTACCATCCAAATGCTTCAAGGCGGGTGGTTGGGTCGCTTTCCTCGTCGGACTATGCGGGTGCTGAACCTACCACGAAGGAAAGCAAGGGGGATCTTAATTGAGGTAAGCTATATATAATTGTGGTCAGATAATGGTGAGTTTCTCGGCATTGGAATAGAACCACGCTAAAAGGCGACTTGGGAAAACATATTCAGCTTTAAAGGCTGTTAGGTTAGAACTCACATTTACAAAGAGAAAATGCAAACACAATATTAGGAAAAAGAACAGTATTGTCACAGCATGAGTTCTAGAACTCAGTATGAAAAGCATAGTATAAGATTCGAAGGAGCACGGCAACTCACTGCCAGACGTCATCAAAAACAGTGTGTTTAAAAATAAACTAAAAACCCACGTAGAAAACATATAGGAGTGATATAAACGTGGAGCAGAAAATGTTATTGTTTTAAAAAAGCCAGTGATTTTAATTTAACATTGTTTCTCATATGAATGAACAAGTAATGTTATTTTCTCAATTATTTTAACAACCATCTTCGAGGTAAATCGAAATTGCTCTACTGGCGAGCAGCGGCCGGCAAAAGTTGTATGTAAATCCATTTCTGTCGTGTTGCGGCATGTAATGTAAACTTATTTCTGGGAATAATACTATGATAACTCATTTCTGTCGTGTAATGTAAAAACAAGTGCGAGTCGGATGCGCGCACAAAGGATTCGTACGGAATCCATTATCTATAAAAAAAAGAGCAAAAATGGCACGTTTATTGTATGGGAGACCCCTTAAATATTTATTGTGTTATATTTTATTACTATCTGTGAAAATTTTAATTGTCTACGGACAGACAGACAGACGGACAGCGGAGTTTTTACCCATTGGGTACTAATTGGGTACGGAAACCTAAAAATGGAACGATATTTTACTCCGAAACATTGCAACCAAGGAGGGAACTAATCAAAGGTTTTATTTAAATTTCGAACTGGCTTGCTGTTTATTGAAGAAGAAAAAACAAATGAACACCTTTGTCACGTGAAAAATTATTGTTATTCGTAATTGCTTTTACAAATTAGTTGTTGATGTTGTTGATTGTAAATAAGTTAAAGTTTACGAATAATATATATTATAATGTTTAACTGTCGCATAATAATATATAGTAAAACCTACATAATGGTTATTTACAGGAAAAACTGTAACGATTGTAAAACCACCAAACATTAATTTAGTTTTTATATCTACTTTTGATGTTGGTATAAACAGTTTAATTTAGAACCTACTTTTGGAAATGGTATTTCCATTTATTTATTGTATTTATTAAAACAGTATAATGTACACTCGAGTACAAAAATATGTACCTATCCACTTTTGTACCTTGTCACATTCTCCTCGTTGAAGGAAAGGTCAAGCCAGGTACAGGCTCAGTTAAGCGCTAGACCTGTAGTTAAATACATTAAAATGTATTATTTAGGTTAGCCCTAGGTTAAAACTAGAATAATATATTTCATACCAACTGCTCAACTATTCAAATATTCAATACTCTGACGAGCTCCAAGGGATTGCAAACTTGAGCATCATCAATAGCCTATATACGTCCCCACTGCTGGGGCTCAGGCCTACTCTCCTACAGAGAGTGTATGGGACATAGTACACACGCGGGCCCAGAGCGGATTGCTAGACTTCACACACATCTTTGAATTTCTTCTCAGGAGTGCGCAGGTTTCCTCAAGGCCTGACGCTCTGCCCAACTGAGCTATCAAAGCTTGAGTATCTGAGAAGAACTCATAAAGTTATCTTAGATAGACACATGGACAACAAAATGATCTTAGATATAAGAATAGGATGTTTTTTGTTAGAAGGCTAAGCTGTGAAATAGCACTTTGAATACATTTAACAAGTTAATGTTTTCCTGAAGTATGTCATCTGAAATAGACGCAGGCGAAGTCGCGTTCATATAATAGTTGTGCCATGAATAAATTAACAATACAATGCCTGTGCCTAACATTAGCGGTTGATTACAATTGATTTCGTTTTCCTAACTAACAGGGATAATGCAGCTATCCAGTCCCAGTCTAGCTGCGCAGTTTACAGTTACCTCGACTCCCAACATTTTGCATAATTTTAAAAGTTGTGTTTGCTATTTATTACAATGAATCCCTGTAAGAGCATATCGAAATATGTACTATTTATCTTCAATCTACTTATATTAGTAAGTTTTTTCTTTCTAAATTTTATTTGTATTGTTATTTAAATTTTAATGTATCTGTAGTGTTTGGTGAATAGAAGGCTGGTGCTTACATTAAAGTACTATTCAATTTTTAAGTGTATTTCTTCATTAACAATAAAAATTGTGTCTGAAATGGCATTAACATTAAAATTACAATATTGAAGTATGTAGTCTGAACACCCGTTCCCTCAAAGAGAAAATGTTAGAACGTGTTGAACTGACGCTGAAGGCCGTGTGCGATTGGGGCGAAGCCAATTCTGTTAGTTTCAATGCGTCGAAGACACAGGCGTGTCTGTTCACAGCGAAGCGAAGTCCATTTCACCTTACTCCGTCTTTCAAAATGTATCCATCCACCAATAACAAACCGTCTCGAACTCTTGAGATTGGAATTTCGGCGGTACCTCCGACCATCATAACTCTTGAGTCTATATCGGCTCAAGTATCTCTGCCATCTTTGGGATGGTTCAGCTGGCTACCAACTAGCTCCTTTGGACTCGGTCGACCGTCAAGCTATGAGCCTGATAGCCAACGATACGCTAATTAGGTTAGGTTTCAAAGCCTCTAACGTTGCGTCAGGTTGCCTGCCTTTCGTTATTTTACGGGATAAATTTTGGAGAGCACACTGAGCAGGAGCTATTTTTGTTGATTCCGCCTTCGCCATTCAAGTACCGGTCAAACAGAAGAACGGCAGACCTTCACCCGTACACTGTAGATATTGCTACAGCTCGCACCAAGCGTTTCGCTTCCACATTTATCACATGCGTACAGCGAAAATAAATAATGCACTACCGGTTCCTGTGTACCCAAAAAACTATATCTTAGGAATCTCCAAACGACGATTAAATAGGCACCTTCTAGACCAACACGTAACATCGTCGACCTCATCGTCACTTACCATCAGGTGAGATTGAGGTCAAGCGTTGATCTATTTTTAGCTGGTTTCGTTTCTCACTAAGCAACAGTCGTCCTGAAGTAATGTGTGATTTTCGTGTTTCCATTACCCTCTCGGCAACTAAATTTGGTCACAGAACCCATACTCGAACTGTCTCCGGTCGCTAACCCCTTACCATCGACGATATGGTGGTAGTCTCACCAGCGTGACGGGGCGATCGTTTTCGCCGTCTCTTTTTCTCCGCCTCCGAGCGGTCCCACTCCTACCAAACATAATGTGTAAGACTATGGAGATCCTCCTCGAGGGCAACAGTCTGCTTACTGACCGGCAGTACGGTTGTCGCCCGGGACGGTCTACTGGACACCTGCTGGTATATGCTACACTGTGGGGAGAGTCTGTTGAGAAATATGGCGAGGTCTTTGGCGTATCAGTTAATTTCCTTTTTATGAGATACCGTCCAGAATATTCAGATGGATATTTCATATCCAGTGGAACAGATCAAGTTGAGCGGACTTATCTGACCGTAAAACCCGTTACCGATTGGGTCGATCCCAACTAAGCTGATGTAGAAGTCATAGACCACCTAGAGTTGCTAGGAATGAGCCTTAGTTGAAAGGGCATGGGACATTTTGGTATGGAGCCTGGCATAAAGCCCAACGTGTCAATCTGAGGGAAGACCATGTCAAACAATGGACTAATGCAGCTTCAGAATAAAAACTCTAAGCTGAGATTATGATGAGAATTTATTTATTTTGCAGCTCGCAGCAATCGCTCTCCTGGCCTTGTCAGTGGTTTTATACTGTAGGACGCTGGACGTCATCCCAGAGGCATACAGACCCCTGGCGGTGTATCTGTCCATCCCTGGCATGGTGGTGGCCAGCATCATGATTATCATCTCCTTCTGCGGGTGCTGCGGGGCCATCAGCGAATGCCACTGTTTACTCATTACGGTACGTAACTAATTACATTTAGATAAGCAGGGCAGTGATGATAGGGCCCTTGGATGGATGCATGCTTACCCAGAAGGCACCTCGAGCCAATGAGGAGCTAGCTGACTATGTTATAGGTATTTTCCGGAACACAATAGTGCTTATCACTGCTTTGGCGGCACCAACATGCAAAACAAAACCGCGTCAACTTTTATAAGGATATTATATTACCAACAACAACTATATAAAACGAGAACAAAACATGCACAGCGAAACTAACCAACTATCACAGATACCCACTGGAAATCGAACCCGCGACCTCCAGATTGTGATTTCAACTATTCAGCCACTAGGCCACGGACGGGGATACAATCGAAGTAAGCAAATTTTTGTATGATATTTCCTTCCTAAATTCCTTGACGCAAATCCATCAAAGTCTACCGTCGTACACCCACCAAAGAGAATATACCTGCTGTGTATATAAATCTTACGAAGTTTTTAAGAGGCTATGTTGGTAAGACCACGTGGCCGCGTTCAAGGTTGCATTGTTTTGTAGCTGTCCCTCTCCGAGCCCTATCCTACCCGAGCGCGTACGGTGAGACAGCATACACTACGCGAAGTTATCCACCCGTTATTTGGATGTTTCGTAGTCCAGTGATCATTTGAAGGATACAGTATATTATGTAGCCATTTTTTTCAATACAGTATATTAATAAAATTTCAGATGTCGGTGGTTTTTCCAAATTGTTCTAAATTGATTCATACTCTTGTAAATTAGGTTCAAAGTTGGGGCTTTTTATTACCGTAAAATACAATTCTTTGACGCCCTGTAACTCTGGAAGTATATATTTAAACGAAAATCTGACTCACCACCGACACAGATATTTGTTTCTAGATTGTGTCTTGAAAATTTCATAGATTTTCATAGCTTAATACTCAAAATATGACTGGACTACGTTTGTATGGGCGCTTTGACACCAGCATACCCTCATTTATTACAGATTAATTTCGAGCTCCTCCGCGCCATCTATCGAGTATTTTCAGTACTCAACTGACATACATATGAAATTCCCTCATTGAATGTCAAATAGTCAGGTGTTGTACATTTTTCAAATTCAAAAATTTCGCTATGGAATCCCACACCAAGCAGGTTTAATTATATAATATCCTACTATAATATTATAAGTGTGAAAGTTTGGATGTTTGGATGTTTGTGACGCTTTCACGGAAAAACTACTGAATGGATTTGAATGAAACTTTACAATAATATAGCTTATACATCAGAATAACATGTAGGCTATAATTTATAAAGACATATTGTGTAAATTGTACAAAATCACACTTATAATATTAGTGGGATTACATGGGCAATTTTGGCATAACAAAAACGCGTTGCCTAGCAACCGACCATAGAATATGTAATTCGTATATACAAACTTTCGCGTTAATAATATTGGTGTGAAGACTATTTGAATGTACTACGTCAGATATTGAAATTTCTTTTGTTTCTTTAAACTATTAGCATACGTAACAGAATAAACACTATTTTGTACCTTATGCTGGAAATGGAGATAGATGCCTTCTATGTCTATCGAACAAGTAGAATAAATCCTGAAGTACACGCGGACAAAGTCGCGGGCGGAATCTAGTACATACATAAATATAATAAAGTTAATATAATATCCTTAATATATATATAATCCTTATAATTGGCCAATGTTAGTCTATATTACTACAAATATTGTAAATGAAATTGTTAGCTTTCCGAACAAACTAAAATAAATAAATGTAATTGTTAGCGACAGATGAACCTCAATAATTAGAAGCATTATTGATTTCAGTATAGTGTCGTGATGGTCATTTTGTGCGCCGCTAAGATAGTGCTGGTGGTGTTGGTGGTGGTGTACGGACCTGAGGAGACTGATCTCGTGGCCACCAACATGGTAAAGGACACGGAGCCACAAATGCTACATCTTTGGGAGATATATGTAAGCAATCTGAAATTACCCTAAGTTGCCAAAATAGTCATAACATCCGTTTAAGAAATTGCTTGTGAAAATGGAAAACAGTCACGAAAGTTGACTATTATTTGAGCTGCTATTTTATACATTATTATTGTTACTATAGCGGTGGGCCACCGACAGAGATAGTACCCGTGTGTGACCTTGTTGTACAGAGGTGGACTAAGGTGAACTAAGCGGGTGGACCACGACCAAATTGTGCACCTTTACTTCATCATCAGCCGGGAAACGTCCACTGCTGGACATAGGCCTCCCTCATGGTACGCTACATCGACCGGTCCCGAGCCACCTGCATCCAGCGACTCCCCGCGACTCTAACCAGGTCGTCGGTCCATCTAGTAGGGGGACGGCCTGGTAGACGTTTCCCGGTACGTGATCGCCACTCGAGAACCTTTACTCCCCATCGGTTATCGGTTTTTCGAGCGATGTGGCCTGCCCATTGTCACTTCAGCTCACTGACTCGACTGCCAGTGATGACATACGGAACCGAAACGTGGTCCTTTACCGCCGAATAAACAAGCTCAAAGTCACTCAGCGAGCAATGGAACGAGCTATGCTCGGAATTTCTCTACGTGATAAGGTCCGGAATGAGGAAATCCGTAGACGAACGAAGGTCACCGACATAACCTTTACTTGCTGAAACACAAATAAAGTAATTTATTGTATTGTATATCATTGATTTACACGCACATAAATTATTATTTTTCATGAGAAATCTAGACATGTACATTGTACGGGTAGCGGTGGAAGTAGATAAATAGAAGAAATAAATTCAATATATTCAATTCAATATATCTTTATTGTACACCAATACAAACTTAAGTTAAAAAATAAAATTAAAAAATAAATTAAAAAATGTACAACAGGCGGTCTTATCGCTTACAGCGATCTCTACCAGACAACCTTTGGGTAGAGGAAATAAGTAACAATATTTGGGTGGAGGTGTGACAGATATTGATAGATTATAATTAAATACTTGAATAAACACATATGTATACTTATATAAATAATATATAAATAATAATAATAAATACAGACAAATTAAATATACGTTATTTTATGGATACTATACATACTAGTACATAGGATTAATTATTGAGAAACTATTATTAATAAAATATTAATAATAAATAAAATATTATTCATGTAGTACTTACCCAAAAAATCATTTAAAAAATAATGTAATCACAATAATAAAATTTTTTTTTTTAAATCAATAGCAACTATCAAAATTAAATTTCTTTCAATATATTTTTTAAATTTTAAACTAGTTTAGTCGCCTCTTACGACACCGGGAAGATGAGTAGCTTCTATCATCTTCAATCTAAGCCGGAACCACATTCAAACACCTGCCACTGGAATACAACGTGTATAAATCACACGGACTTTTCATACGCAGTTATCCTGCTGCGGCACCACCGGCCCCGAGTTCTACCGCTATGTATATCCAGAAAGGTGCTGCCCTGCCGTGCCAGGGGAGACGATGTGCCTCCGCGAGAATACATTCCCAGGCTGCAGACCAGTACTCAAAAATACCTTGCAGCACTTCTGTAAAATTATCATCATATCTTTTTCTACTGTCGCTGGTTTAGAGGTGAGGACAATGACAGTTTTTTTTTTAAATTAAATCGGCCAAGCGCGCGGGCAGAAAACTGTGTCGGGGTCAACAGTTGCCCATCATGATTTTTCATTTTACACTAGTAATTTACTTTACCTGGTACTGATGGTAAGTGACCATAAGACCGATGGTTGCTAAGCGTGCGCCGAGAATCAAGCTAATATGTGTGGCACACAACAGTGCTTTTAACACTGCTGTTTGGCGACAGACTTAGGCAATATGGTGGTAGCAAGCCAGGCGGACATAGAAAATACCACAAACCAAATCGAGTACCGATAGGTATAGATACCCCAACTGGGAATCGAACCCCGCTTATCTCAGCCATTTTATTCATGAAAATGACTTTATTCAACAAATCATATAGATATTGGTACTTTATACTTTATTTTCCGAATTTGAACAGGAATTGTTCCTACTATAACTTCTTTAAGTTTATTAATTCGAGTAGAATTAGGTAAACCCGGATCTTTAATTGGATGCGATCAAATTTATGATACTATTGTAACAGCTCATGCTTTTATTATAATTTTCTTCATAGTCACCTATTATAATTGGAGGATTTGGAAACTGATTAGTTATTTGATACTTAAGACCGGATTTCCCAGATCTTTAACAAATGAGATGTTTTATTTATTATGGGTTCGCGCTTGATCTTCATCTCGCCTGATGGTAAGTGACCATAAGGCCGTTGAAAGCGGCGTGCGCACCAACATTTCATACCGAAACACAACAGTGCTGGCGGCAGACTTAGGTAACATTGGTGGTAGCCAGACGTACAAAAAAAATGTCCTACCACCAACCATTCCACGCTACCACATTTTGCCGCACTATCCTCGGGTTTGTAGAAAGTAGTTCATTTGTTGTGTTCAATTTTATTTTGCAGATGTTGATTTTCATCTTGACTTTGTGCGTGACCTGCGCTTCAGAAGACAGAAAGAAATATTTACACGACGGGGCACATTACAGGGACGACATCAGAATGTAGGACCAACGCACCTAAATAACAACATCTGCTAAGGAATTTAAGTTAATCCGGGGTCGATATTTATCATCATCTACAGAGGTCCAGCGCTGGACAAGAATGGCCCTCGTAGACCGTCAACTGGAATTATATAAAGCCAAGTCAGTTTCAATTTGTCGAAGACACAGGCGTGTCTTTTCACAGCGAAGCGGAGTCCATAACCGTCCGGAACCGTCCTTTCTTAATTCGGTGTCACTATACATATAAAGTTGTTCTTAGACAATACAGATCAACTCGTTCTGAAGAGTTTTGTAATAACAGAGCACGAAGTCATATTATATTCAACCCAGTACCATTATATACTTCTTTCGCGTAGCGCAGTCTTCTCTTTTGGGGAGTTTTCCTATATAACAAAATGAATAAAACTATCAATATAGATAAGTTTTCTTTCCACAAATGTAACGAAAAGTTGTACAAGCATCTGTACTCTTTAAGTTACACTCAAACAGAACAGATTCCCTACTATAAATACATAAAGACATAATGAAATAACATTAAGGACATTTACATACACACAAACTTTTCATTTCATTTACTTAATACTTCACTTCATTTCTCACTCACACAACTCACACACACCCTCTCGTGCCGCCTTAGAAATATTTAAATAACATTTCTCTCATAATCATAATTATCTTTTGTTTTGTTTATATATATTAGATTTGTCTGCAGGAACATTTATAAAAATTATTTGTGCAACAGGAAGGTAGACCTCTGTGACACAGGCTTTGCCTACAACAGAGGCCGTTGAATATTTAGTGATGTATAAATTAGTTTTGTTCGATCTAAGTTGAAATATGTATAAGATTATTACTGAATAAACTTATGACTTACTTACTATATATGTAATATATCATGGCCGAACTTATAGCATTTGATTTCTTACAGTTGAGTATTACTCATGAGTAATAATTGCTAACAAGTGAATGAAAATTATTATTTTTTAAAGTATAATGGTTTGGCACGTTTTGCGGCCTGAACGGCTAGATGGATTTTAGCTTGAGAGGTGTCGTTAGATTCTTATTTACTGTGAGAGTGGTGGAGAGGTATATCAATATCATAAAAAGTCAAAAAATTACGCAGTCAAGCTTTTAGGATTTACTTTTCATTCACTTGTTAACAATTATATATAATGTCTCACGAAAGTTATAGTAATTTCGTTGAGTTATTGTTTAGCAACCATGTTTTTACATAAATAACAGTGTATCATGCTTTGATCACTGTTTTTTATTTATCTTGCGAACCACCTCCGTGGCCTAGTGACTACCAATTGGACTCACAATCAAGCGGTCGGGGTTCGACTACCAGAGCGTGCATCTGTGATACTCGGTTTGGTTGGTGGTAGGACATTTTTAGATGTCCTAATTTTACCACCAAATCTGTGTTAATGACACGCCTATGATCCGAGACTTAAAGTCATTTCACAAACTTGAGGTTACTGGGTGAGGACGCGTTTCATCCAAACGGTCCTATCGTCACCTTCAGGTAAGGCCAAGGCCAAAGCATATTTATACATAGCAAACCATATGTATACATACATGGATAGTTATATATTTTAAGAAAAAAATTACGGATTGGCTTCTTGGATACTGCTTTTATAGTTTTCCTGAATACTTGAATCATAAACATTAATCATTTTAAACATACCTGTAATTATAATTTGACATAAATTAATGAGATGACTTGTGAATTATTTAATGACAAAATTATTAACATTGTACTAATTGACATTAAATTCCTTATCAGATATGTTTATAATATTTGCACACCTGTGGACAGGTTAAGTACATCGAACTAACTGAAATTACTATCTAAACACCGTGTAAAAACTATGTACTTGGCAAATAAATGTTTTCTTTCTTTCTTTCTTACAGAAAAAGCCATAGTCTACTTTTTATTCCGATCGGAGAGTTCCCATATGATCATTTCGGAGTCCACGCGGATAAAGTCGCGGTCAGAAGCTAGTAATTCATCCACACGTGTTGATATGCAGATATTTCTTTATGGTGTCCCAAAATAATGATGACTGCAGGTTTTCCCAGTCCGTGTTGACGATAAGATTATTTCAGCACGTTATTGCTCATACTTAAGATTTCTATCAGATAAACAATAAATTATTGGCATTTTTTATAATCAATAAAGATAAGATAATTAGCTCATTATACTTTTGAGGGTTATGTTCCCAAAGGGTGCCCAACGGGATGCTAATATGTCTCCGCTGTCCGTCCGTCCGTTTGTCACAGCGCTGTAGCTTTTGATCCGTAAATAGAAAGTTGGACCATCCCCATAAAAGAAAAGTGTTTTTTCCGCGTGTTTTTGTCTGATTTGGTACTAATTCTATGTATGCGAGAAGACATTTTTTTTACAAACAAACATAGTCATGCGGTCGGTAAAATGAACTGTATTTCAATAACTGTACTTTTCATAGTTCGGGACACTTGGTGCATGAATCCGACTCTCATTGGCCATTTTAATATAAAAATACAACCTCCAAACTGATGACAAGTGACCTGTAGAAAATGGGACGCGTTGGTCTGGAGGAAATCATCATTATCAGCCAAGAAACGTACACAGGTGGACATAGGCCTCGCCCACGCCACAGTGTCCATCTAGTATGGGGACGGTCCGGTACTCTTTTTCTGGTACGTGGTCGCTACTTGAGAACTTCTACTCCCAATAAGTTATCCTACTGCCATATACTACTTAAGCAAAAACGTACAAATTTTGACTTCCAGGAAATACTCGTACAGAAGCTGGTTGGTATTTCCAACGATGCGAAGTTGACGTTACCATATCCTAAATCGTTAGACCTAACAAACTTTGTCGCCTGACAAAGGGAATTGATAAACTGAACTTGTTTTTGGGTGTTTCGTAAGTCTCCTTCATCTCGTCTGATGGTAAGTGACAATCAGATGGGATAAAACAAGGCTGTCGTTCTCGCCCTGAAGTCTGAAGCTAACGTGGCGGTAGCTAGCCATGCGGAAATGGGAAATGCACTACCACCAATCAAACCGGGTACCGAGAGGTACCCCCATTCGGTATCGTAGGTACTCTATCTGCCTTTGGATTGGGAGTCCAGTAGAACACGAAGGCGGTAGAAATTTTCAAACAATTTTTGTAGCAAATAGTTGTTGTACATTTGTGAACGTATTATCCGCTCTTCCCGACATTCTGTGGTGCTATTCACTAAACACCAACATCCCCTATAATCGGCCCGGAATGTGATAGCCCGAGAAATGCGACGATGGTTCGTCGGGGGGACAGCTTGACCAGCCGTTGACGATAAAGGCAAGTATGTACCTCGATAGTACGCCATAACATTTACGTTTCCACCACCTACTAGCATTGGTGATCGAATATTACTCATAAAGATATCTCTTATCGATATCCGCTATCTTATCAGACAAAGGCGTCGTTTATTTTATAAATAAACTACATTTACCCACCGTTGGGCAGTGGGAATCGGTTGGCGACAGGGTAGAAGAAATATTAGAATTAAATAAAAGTAATATTTTTTGTTGTTGAAAAGATTGAAATAAATAATTCAAGATGTGTTGTGCGGAGTTTATTGTGAAATATGTTATGTTCTTTGTCAATTTGTTGTTTTCGGTGAGTACCTAATTTGGATTGGAAGAACAGCTATTAAACACAAGCAAAACAAAGCTTTACAGGTCTTAACAAATAAAGAATTGAAACATATCTAAGTGAAGCATTCAAAACAAGATGTAAAGTTTATTTGCATAGAAAACTTCAACTTCCACCATTCGAGGCAAATATTGTTAATTGTTAAACATATTAACAACATGGTACATGCTAAATAATGTGCTACCAGTTTCCGTGTTCCTTGGGAGTCCTCGAGCTTAGACTAAATGGTCACTTTCCTGATCAGGGCGTCACATTGTCGACCACTTGTATTAACTTCAAGTGACATTGAGATCGGGCTTCTATCTAGATCATGTTAGTCATCCTCAACGAATTCTCGCAAAAGCAACAATAAGTTTACATTGTGAATTTTCATTATCTTTCATGGCAATCCGAGATAGCAGTTCCTGAAACTCTATCGCATTACGGTTTTATTGTTAATTCTCAAATTAACATTTATTTATTGTTTTTCTGTTTACTTTAGTTTGCTATAAGCCTCCGTTCTTTAAGAAGGATTTTATAGAAGCACTGGTCCTACATGTAGAAGCTAATATTGTTGTTATAAATTCAACACTTTCACGGGGGTCGATTGGAAGATATGGCTGCATGTAATGCAGTCTACAAATACAGTGTAAACTCTATATAACGACACTCAAGCGACTGTGCATATTTCGACGTTACAGAGAGATTCGTTCATTCGTTAAATGGAGAGAAGAACAATCTGTATGTAATGTAGAAACTAACAACAGTACACGCGTGCAAGCAATCCCAATTTGTAAACAAAAGAACGGATTTCTTAGAATGTTCGGTGTGTATGACGCCGACAGTCGAGTTTATTACGGACTAGGCTAATAAAGCGACAAAAGAACGGACACAGCTGCACAATTTTAGCAAATTAAAAAGTACTTTTTACTACATTGTACTTAATTGTTGTCGGTATTGAGAGTGGGTGTGATGCTACTCGTATATAGAGTGTATCATTGTATGGAAGACAAGCTAAACCAACCAAAGCCGAGTGATTTCGACGCTTTAGGGAGTTTGTCGTTAAATCGAGTGACGTTACATAGAGTTTACACTGTATTTTTATTTAAAAAAATTACAAATACTTTGCAGCTGTAATTAGTAAACAATAAATCATCAACATTTTTGCTTTCAAGAAATCAGCAGGCGTAGACAAACACACTTCTTAGAACAGAGTGTAATAATGTTTAACTATTTTAATCATTTACATGCATATATGTGTGATATGACATTAGAATAGGACCATGACGTTAAATGCGACTAAAAGAGAATATTCAGGAGATGATTGGCAGTATCTGTACTATCTAATCTGATGATGAACAAAAATTAACTTACAGCCACATATTCCCGACGTTCCCGATTTTATTTGCTAGCTCCTTTGCTGGCTGAGAAGAGCTGGATGTGTAAACATCAACAATGATATTTGTTCGACAGCTAGCCGGACTCGGGTTGGTAGTGGTTGGTATCGTCGTGATAGTCCAGGTATCAGACATATTGGAGCTGATCCCCGTTAACATCAACGCCATACCCATCTCCATCATCATCGCTGGTTCTGTCATCTTCGTGATCGCGTTCTGCGGCTGCTGGGGTGCCATCCGGGAGTCAGGATGCTTGCTGGTCATCGTGAGTATTACATTTAAGTATCAGTGGATGCATCAGTGGCATCTTAAACTTTTCTTCTTCTTCGTCCTTCGCTTTTTCTTCTTCATCAATCAAGAAGGGCTTTTTATTTCGCTGATTAGAATCGTCCACAAGCAGAACGAATTTATCTTCATGCATAGATTAGTGAACTAATAAACTTACGTCTGTAAGTCTATCCTGTTTTTGCACACGTAATTCGCCGAATAATAATAAAAACAAGATGAATACTCAATCTATCAACAATCGAACGTAGAAATAGAAGTTCAGCTTTTCGCTGCACTTATCAACAGCGAGACAGTCGAAGTAAGAAATTTTGCTGTAAAAACAAATGCTATAGAAATTGGTGTTAAGTAGACTGCTAGAGAGAACCATGTCCTGAAAGTGAGCCTAATAAATACATTAAAGATAGTTCCAACTGTGATAAGCGAGTATTAGTCATTTCGACGATAAGAAACTTTAAGAATGGAAAGATGTACATTCATATTTTTGGCAATATGTCAACGGCAGTGTCAATCGAAAATTCAAAACTTAGTATTAGTACTTGGCTAATAGATAATGCAATAAAAGATTGCTGCGGTTTTGAAAACATCAGAAGATAACAATGATAACCCAAATACACACGAGCTAGATTTCAATTTAGATACTTGGTATTATGTACTTAGATGATACCTTGTTGTAAATATACAAGAAGCAAGTAGCTCAGTTGGATACAGAGTCAGTCCCTGAACAATCGAGGTCTGGGTTCGATCCTGGCTCGTACCAATGCATTCTAGTTTGACATTTGGAATTTATATACGAATGATAAAAATCATAATCATTGGCTTTTCGGTGAAGGAAAACATCGTGAGGAAACCTGCACACTTCTGAGAAGAAATTCAAAGGTGTGTGTGTCTACCAATTCGCACTGGTCCCGTGTGGTGGACTTCCCTTACACTCTCTATAGGAGAGTAGGCCTGAGCCCCTGCAATGGGGACATAATATTGTTGATGGTGATGATTCAACCTTTATAATGGATACAGCTAGGGATTGGAACGGACTGCCATTATCCCATATTGGCCATATTTTAGTTCACTAATGCCGTTCTCATCGTTACATCGACCAGGCATCTTCTAGACCAAAGCGTGTCATCGTCGACCACAGCCTCACTTACAATCGCCTTTGTTCTATTTTCAGTAAAATAAAAAAACTCTGAACAAAATTAGACAAGTATATTTAACAGTAAACTGGTCAGCTAAGAGTTATATAAGTTTTAGAGGACATAGTGAACACGTTAATAAATCATTTAAACATGGAATCAAAACTAAATATAGTATTTCCGTTTCAGTATGCGGTGATTATGATAATCCTGGCTGCAGCCAAGATATACTTGGCTGTGGTCATCTTCAGGAACCTCAACGGTCTGCAGAACACGGTGGATGGCTGGTTGACTAATGCCTTCAACAACGAAAACCTAAGAGGGCCCTTCCAAGTGTTGGAGTTGACAGTAAGTGACAGTGAATAAATACGTTATTGTTTTTACCCGGCGCCTGCACCATTGTAAGCCCCACCTTACTAGCCAGGAGATACTGGAGTACCATGTAATGATAAACCAAGAGACGTGGGAGAAACATATACAACAATGAACACAAACTGAACGTCAAACAAACTAACAAACTTTACCGTTAAACACAATCACCCTTTTAAACATTGCCCAGCTCTATTGAACTCTATCTTCGAACTGACAATATTGACGCACAAATTGAAACAGACACATTATCATGAGCCGGGAAATTCCCGCTGAAGAACGCACTCGTAAGCCTCATAGACAACGTAAACAATGAATAAGTTAATACATAATATGCAGCCTCCGGAAATTATTAGAAATTACTTGTTTGCACGAATTGTAATACTGAAATCACATTATAGAAAACATTAAAACATGAAAGAAACTAGAGTTTAACCCTTATGGAACTGATTGGTCTTAGCTAAGGTCCTAACTCAATTCTTAAAATTGTACATACTTAAATAGAGTGCAATAAAAGCTTGGAATTTTTAGAGGACTTATCTCAGCGTTTGCTTACCTAACAGATTGATCTATCTACTAAAGTCAACGACAGAATTTCTCAGACTAGTTTGAGATAAGTGTGTGTAGAAAAATGTGACCAAAATTAACCCATATCCCATCTCATTTATGTAGGCTTAGTAAACAAATATTGTGGAACTATCAGAGCCACACTGTGTGAACTGTGTTAGCATTCGTGTCCGATGTACTGTCGAAGTACTCCGTGAAATTATGGAATTGACTTTAGACTTAAATTTTAAATTTTCTTTAGACTTAAATACATTAACAAATACGCTGACCTAAAAATGACAAGTGTTACTCAACAATGAAGCTCATGTAGCTTGTGGTTCTTTCTGATAATTTTAATCTTTCCTCTAGTTCCGTTGCTGTGGGACGACCGGCGCAGACGCCTACCTGGCCCAAAGCCTACCGATCCCTCCCACATGCTGCAGCACCTCTGACGTCAGCGACATTACTGACATCGTCAGCACTTGCACCCTGGACAACTCGTTCGGCGGCTGCAACGTGCGCCTGAGCAACTACTTCGAGAGCTTCGGCGACGCCATCGGAGCTGTCATCATCGTTATTATTTGTGTTGAGGTGAGTTGCATGTGTTGATTTTGGTACTGGTAATATAAGTATCATAAGAATGTCATAGTTTACAATTTCGAAAATGTGTCTCCAAAAAATCTAATAAGTCAATTTTATCCAGTGCGCTAAAATTATGTGCCCCTGGAGAGTTGCACAAATGCGGATTGTTATTTTGAGCAAGTGTCTGTGCATCCACCCTTGGATCTTACTTATTCTGACAAGGGAATCGTTTAAAGAAATGATTACGTTTTTCAATTGTTTATTATTCAGTAGAAGTAGAAACTTCAGTCAGATTTATATGTAACTCAAGGGAGGATGCACCTCCACATCCTTGTAAACCAGAGCCTGCCTCACAGCTCGTGGCATTTGCGTTGTAATACAGTTCAAAGAACTTGTATTGCGTCATCTATGTATACCACAATAATGATATGAATCACACCTTCAATAAGTATATACAACTATGTTTTTGTTGACAGCTGGTGGCCATGATATTCGCGCTCTTCCTGAACCACAGCATCAGCAACAAACGACGAGCGAGATATTAACTTTTATAAATTTTAAGACACACATGGTTTATTTAATTTTATAAGAAAAACGTATTAAAATCGATATGAAAAATATTGAAATATTTGTGTACCTTTTTTTTCTTCTATCATCATCATCATACCAGTACACTGTATCGATCTTGCTCAACTCCAGTACCTTGCATTCATCAAACAGCAGTGTTAATAGCACTGTTGTGCTCCGGTATGGTAGGTATTAGATTTATTTCAGACCAAAATCAATAAAAATATAATATGCAAAATTACAATACGCAGCCAACTCCTATGCATATCTGAGGTAATGAGGCTGATGTTCAGCTCCAGGATTATGGAGTTGCCACACGTATAAATCCTGGACATGATAGAGGTTTTCCGGCCTTATCATCACAAACAGATGATATGAAGGCCAAGCGCAAAACCCAATATACTTTTGATTATAGGTACATAAAGAGCTGTGAGAAATTTCATGGCATGAAACTTTCTTTCAGTGAAAGGTTCTAATTGGTAGCTCAAGTATGATTTAGGTACTAAATAGAAAACATATACAAAGTCGCTAAACTACTTATCACGCTCGTTGAAGATATTTTGGCAGCCATGCTAATATGAAACAGTGCAACACCGATAGAAGGTAAATGAAAAACATCCTTGTCCATCTGATCTATAATTTATACATACATCTTAATCTGTACAACACAATATATTTTTTAAATATCTGATTTGATAGTTACCGCGTTCAAAAAGAACTAAAAACCGACTTCGACTGCTCGAAAAGTCTACAACATTCATCCCCTAAAATGTTCACCTGTAGAGATATAGTTATAAGATTTTTGTTAATTTACTCAAAAAGCGCTGAATCAATTTCGAAAAAATTTATATGGGATGGGTGGTCCCATCCCATCTGATGTATTCTCTACCAAACAAAAAATAATCATCACATTCGATTCATCATTGGCGGAGTTATCGCGTAACATATATACAAAAAACATACAGTAGAATTGAGAACCTCCTCCTTTTTGGAGTCGGTTGAAAACAACAAATGATGAGGAGAAAATATGCACATCCGACAACTTTTCATTATATTAAACTAGCTTCTGCCCGCGGCTTCGCCCGCGTGGACTTTATTTTTCGCATTAAAAAGTAGTATATGTGCTTTCTCAGGGTCTAAAGATTGTCTGTGCCAAATTTCATCAAAATTTGTTAAGAGGTTTAATAATAATAATAATAATAATAATTCTTTATTTCGGGCAATAAACCCATAGTCACAAATATAAATATAAACAAAAAATGCATAAAAAACTAAATAACAACACACAGAAAACACAATAACAATACAATATAAAACATAAACAGACTTTATTTTTCGCATTAAAAAGTAGTCTATGTCCTTTCTCAGGGTCTAAAGATTGTCTGTGCCAAATATCATCAAAATTGGTTGAGAGGTTTAAGCGGGAAAGCGTAACAGACAGACAGAGTTACTTTCGCATTTATAATATTAGTAGGGAAGGGATAGGGATTACAGTCGATGATTTATAGTGTGTTCTAGCAAAATTTCAGAATACTTTAGTTACAGCCATAGGGTCGAATACTTTACTAGCCGAGATTTTCAGGGCCTATTGATACTTTTCTAGCGCCGCCCTATCGACCGCGATAAAAGTAATCTGCCGTTATCTAAATTGCAACCATCCACGGTATTGATCGTTGGATAAAAGCCCGCACAGATGTACCATGCGACTGGACTAGTGCTTCCTTAGAAAAGCCATTTCTTCAGTTTTCTCATTAAAATGTATAATGTGTACATTTTATCGCTTGTGTTGACGGTTCTTGACGAGAATTTCAAAGGTCTGTCTCTTTGGTCTGTGAACATCTTATGAAAACGTCATGAAAATCTCCGCCGTGCGCAGCTGTTTGACAGGCTGTGGTTTGACAATTCTCAAATGAGACCGAGGCTGAGATTCAGGTCTGAAGTAGTGTTTAATAATTAGTGAGCTATCTCTACGAGCTGCTTAAGCAGCTGCTCTACCTTGAGCAGCGTTTATTAATACGAGCCTAATAAACCTAGGTCTTAAGCAGCTGCTCAACGCTAAGCAGATCTCTAGCTACACTGTCTTAAGTTCTAGCTTAAGAAGAAGAATTTAACTTGCGTGTTTCATTCCCGCCATATCCGTTCTATGTATTGCATTATGTTAGGTAACTCGATAACAGCCAGAGATGAGTGACCGATGCCCGATGCGCGCGCGCTGCTAACGGCACCAGCGCGCGCCGCACCGGCCGACCGGTCCGACCGTGGTGCATCCGACGCAGGGACAACTATATAATTAAAGCAACCGGCCAAGTCCATGTCGGGTCACGCAGTGATTCCATACACCCCCTTGCAAATTAACTGTCCAAATTACATAATCTGAATTATTTGTTACATGTCTCCCGTATACTCGTATCAACATGCATCCTGGCAAATAAATATTTCATTTCATAAGTAAAGCAAAGACCCCTGACGTAAACAAAGAAGTTTTCATTGGAGATGGGAATAAGTGTTGCTACCTTTATATCGAAACACTGTTTGTCGGCAGACTTAGATAACATGTTGGTAGCGAGCCAGGCGGCCACTAGGCATTGTTAGTCTGAGCGTGTAGCCATTAGGCCACGGTGGTTGAAGTCGGTTGAAAAGTGGATATATGTTATCGTGAGTTACCAGGTTATATGACAAAAACTTTAAACTTGCAACAAACCGTCGCGACGAGGCGCCAGTCCCACAAAAACCCGAATGCAATAAAAGCATAATGGCCGAAAATAGCAGCACCTTGTATAACGGTACAGAGTGCTCCAAACAGATCAAGGTCCCGCCGCGGCCCGGGTCAGCGACCGCAAGATGGCGATTTTTTTAAACGTCGAACGTGATAATATTTTGACGCCGATGGACAGACTTATTTGTGGTTCTTAGTGTTTGACGGTGTTTTGTTCGCAGTGAATTGATGAAGAGGCTTACCTCGCGGCAAGCTTCTATTAGCTTCATCAAATTCTTGGTTGTATTTCGTAAACTTACAGCTATGCTTATTTTGTCACTTGACCTGTGAGCTGTGGTAAGTATAGTCAAACCTTCTGAAGATATTGTTTGTACCTTCGTTTCGAATTCAACTACTGAATGCGTATGCACAAAATTCTTGGCTTTTCAATCCGGAAGTGCCGATTTCGATTGGTTGGTCTACATGAACTAAGTCCGCCGCAAAACTACCGTGTTGTGTTGGGGTTGTCTTCCTGCATGAAATATATCAGAGACAGGGCCTAATTAGCTCGAGGTTCCTGGCGAGCACTCTTTCCATCCAACAGACTTGTCGTTAACTACCATCAGTTGGGATGACGGCCAAGTTATGGCGATTGTGGCTCAGTTTTTCGACGTCCTCGAAACCTGGACTCGTCTAAGACTACATTTACTCACTTTGCAAATTCAAAAAGGCACACTCAAGCAAGTATTGTAGAGTATAGCCCAAGGACGATGTTGCTCACATGCGCAGGAGTTGACTATTGTAACCTACAGCTGTATTAGTGCGGCGAGCAACAGTCTTTGGTTGCTGATCGGCAGAAATAGGCAGAAGAATTATAAATGCAAAGTGAAAGAACTTGATGAACTTTGTCATTTAGCACCCCTTGTCATTTTGTTCACGGGGAGCATTCTCTAAGGACAAGACACCCACATCCTCACGGCTCGAGGGTGTCTCGCTAACGTCATTCTATATTGATCCTTGTTGTTCGGTTGTACGGATGTTTTTTCTTAGTGAATAGCATACTGCTTCAGAAAGGGTGACATAGTACAGAAGTGGATACATATTTTTGTACCCAAGTGTGCATGGATTGATTCATTCATTGATCAGCAATATGACCAATAAATCTAAAACAGATGAAGCTGACTGGAAAATAGGTCGAATGAAAAACCAATTTCAAGCGGGAAATCTGATAACCTTAGAGGAACGATTTGAAAGGAATCTTTCTGCCGGCACGTGATTTGTGAAGGTTGAAATAGGACCCAAATCAGGATCCAGGTTGCCTAGATATATTCGTATAGAGATGGAATTGAAGGCGGTCGTGACCTGATGTCGTAGCCTGGTAATATGGATTCGTTTCTAGAACAACTGGACCATATTTTTATGTATAATGGGTTCCCGTTAATAAAGCGCTGTATTTATTTATGATGGCAAGTGACTATAAGGCCGTTGGACCGTAAGCTTGCGTACCCATCAGAAGCCTCAACCTAAAGAGGAGCTGCCACTACTGAGTTTCATACTGGAACACAACACTGCTGTTTGGCAGCAGACAGGTAACGTGGTGGTAGCTAGCCAAGTGGGCATAGAAATACCACCAACCTAACAGAGTACTGCTAGGATTCCTAGGTACCCTCACTGGGAATCAAAACCGGGACCTACAGATTGTGAATCCATGCATGTAGCCATTAAGAGGGTATGCTGGTGTCAAAGCGCCCATACAAACGTAGTCCAGTCATATTTTGAGTATTAAGCTATGAAAATCTATGAAATTTTCAAGACACAATCTAGAAACAAATATCTGTGTCGATGGTGAGTCAGATTTTCGTTTAAATATATACTTCCAGAGTAACAGGGCGTCAAAGAATTGTATTTTACGGTAGTAAAAAGCCTCAACTTTGAACCTGATTTACAAGAGTATGAATCAATTTAGAACAATTTGGAAAAATCACCGACATCTGAAATTTCATTAGTATACTGTATTAAAAAAATGGTTACATAATATACTGTATCCTTCAAATGATCCCTGGACTACGAAACATCCAAATAACGGGTGGATAACATCGCGTAATGTATGCTGTCTCACCGTACGCGCTCTGGTAGGATAGGGCTCGGAGAGGGACAGCTACAAAACAATGCAACCTTGAAACCGACCACGTGGTCTTACCAACATAGCCTCTTAAGCCACGGAACAGAATTAATGTAGTACTACTACACAGAACGGACGTTCCCCGCCTCTCACCGATCCGCGATACCTCCCCTCTCCCCGGAAGAAACTGACCCGCTCAGGGATCGTTCATGGGCGTGTATGCAAACGTCAACGTGTCCTATGTGAATAGGAACGGATATCACGACATTTATATGAAGTGCACACAACAGTGCTGTTAACACTTTTGCGGCAGACTTAGATGGCAAGGATATATAGCATGTACTTAGCTAGAGTATAGAGTACAGACCACAAAGTAGTCATATTATGATGTGGAATGGAGATATTAATGGTGAAGTGTCCCGGTTCCAACTTTCATTTCGACACACAAGTGTAGAGTGTTGACATTGACATAGCAGCCCATCTAGATAACGGTGTATGCTAGATTAAATATTTTGTTAAAAATTCCAAATATGCGGCAGAGATTCAATGATGTAGAGGGGTTTCCTCTTAGCTAGAAAGAGTAGTTTCTCAATAGAACACTACTTTAGCTTAGCGATGCATGCAAAAAAGGCATCTGGAAGTTCTCGCTTTTTCTTGAAATTAAAAAAAATTTCCCGTATTTATAACAGTATTAATAATAATAGCCTCGTAGCAGCTTGTGGCGAGCTGTTGGGGAGTAACGTCCCCACGGACCTGAGTCCAGAGAGTGGGTCCAGGTCCTCGTACCCGGCGACGAGGATGATAAGAGGAACTGCGTGATTCTCACCTCTGGCTTGCAGCTTTATGTTCGGAGGGGAAGTGTGTAACGGTGTAATAACTTATTGTTCCACCGCCCCACACTGCGCGTGGCTCAACACGCACTTGTCTGCTTGTTTCGCTAAGCATGAACTTATTGCTTTCAACTTTGCTTTTTATAATCTTTGTAAACTTATATTAATTCTATTAATGGGAACCTGTTATTACCCAGCTAGAATACATTATAAGTTACCTATTTTAACCGACTTCAAAAAAAGAAGGAGGCTATTAATTCGACGGGTATGTTTTTTTTGTTACCTCAGAACTATTGACTGGGTGCACCGATTTGGATGATTCTTTTTTATTTGAAAGGTGGTGCTTTCCGTGTGGTCCCATTTCAATTTAGTCCAAGTCTGAAAGCGGCATTTACGAGAAAACGATATAAATCTTAAATTTGCCTTAGTAAAAGTAGACTATAAGGGCAATTGAAGTCGGTTTCCAGGTCTTTTTGAACGCATTTTCTTGTTATATTTTTATACGTGTTTTATAAAAATGTTATGAAGCGATTCCTCTGCCAGAGTGGATGCAGAGACGCCGGGGGGGATGCGCCCCAGGTAGCTGTGGAATTGTGCAGCTCTCCAGGCGCACATAATTTTCTAAAAGGAGATTTTGCGACTTGAAAATGTATCTGCTATTATTAGTGCTTTTTATTTGAATTAAACAGTTTAAATGTTTGTTTGTTTTTAAATTACATTTTTTTACTTGTTATATATTTGTGCTGATGTTTCTTCTAAAATAAATAATAATTACAAATAACAACAATACAATTATACGGTGGTACAGAACGTGTTCGACTCCAACTGGCCCGTTTTCATATTTCATACATATTTCTTCAACCATTTTCCTTCTTCATCCATTTTCAACCTGCGAGAATTTAATTTACATGTTTAGTCGCTGTCCTCTCTATTTCTTAACCAGTTATGGAGCCTCTTTGCCATTGCCCAAATATTAGCATTCTATAGTGTCCGCATACATTTGAATAAATCTTTTTTGATTGCATTAATTAATTAACCTAATGAATGTGATCGGATGAGGTGCATTGACCCCGCTGCCTCTCTGTATAAATTGTTCAGGTCTTCAATAAATTACGGGTCAGGTAGAACAACAGATTTCCTTGTGAAACCCGACTACAGTGAAAGCAAAGGGAAATTGAATTTTAGTTAGCTAAGAATGTATTTCTTTATCTATAGACACCGACTTTATACAATACAAGCCTCGCACCAAGCGGCTCACTTCTATACTGCGTACATCTACAACATAGAATGCACTACCGGTTTCCGTGTTCCAGGAAAACTACAACAAAATAGGCACCTTCTAGACCAACACGTAACATCGTTGACCTCATCGTCACTTACCATCAGGTGAGATTGAGGTCAAGCGTTGATCTATTTTCTTTTTTATGTCATCATCATCAGCCGGGAAACGTCCACTGCTGGACATAGGCCTTCCTCATGGTACGCCACATTGACCGGTCCCGAACCACCTGCATCCAGCGACTCTAACCATCTAGTAGGGGGACGGCCTGGTAGACGTTTCCCCACCGGTTATCGGTTCTTCGAGCGATGTGGCCTGTCCAATACCACTCACTTCAGCTCACTGACTCGTCGAGCTATGTCGGTGACCTTCGTTCGTCTACGGATTTCCTCATTCCGGACCTTATCACGTAGAGAAATTCCGAGCATAGCTCGTTCCATCGCTCGCTGAGTGACTTTGAGCTTGTTTATTCGGCCCATTTTTTTATGTAGGTTACACAAATTTCACATTAAAAACAAGAAAGACAATCCAAAATATAACAAAGTTATAGCAACAAACTTTCAATTCGTGGATTTGCCAGCATAAGCATGCTCGGCAGGTGGTTTAGTGATCGTAGTAAGATGTTGTCGGAAATAAGCAAAGGTCATACCCTGAATGTTTTTCCTTGTCTTTTACGACAGCCGCGAATTGACGTAGTCGTCCTATTTTAAAGTCACAAACCATCTAAGTTCGTGGAAAACCATTTATGTATAACCATGCATAACCAAACATTTATGTATGAATTTTTAATGTATGTTGGGTTTGCACTTGGCCTTTATCTCACCTGATAGTAAGCGACGATAAGGCCGTTGGATGGTAAACGTACACACCCAGAAGCATCAACCCAATGAGGCGCTAATTTTGCTATTTTTCATATTGGAACATACACGGAAGACTTAGGTAACATGGTGGTAGCTAGCCAGCTAGACATAGAAAATGCCCTACCACCAACCAAACCCAGTACCGATAGGATAAAATTGGGAATCGAACCCGGGACCTCCAGATTGGGAATCCAACATTTATCCATTAGGCTACGGAGGCAGTTAAAAAGCCAGAAACAACGAAATCCAAACTTTCACAAGAAAGTTATTATATCAGTTGAATAGGATAAGCTTCATCGGGAGATATTGTCTTTTCTAGGGCAAAGATCCTTGACCTCGATTCACTTTCTGCATCAACAATGAGCTGTTCTTCACCTGACCCTCGCAGACAATAGACGAAAGGGAAAGTCAAGTTCTACCGAGGAGCTAACACCTGCCCGACACCTGCACAAACTGAAAATAAGGACGCGCAGAATAGTCTAGAAGATTTCCCGAGAAAAGTACGGAGAAATCTATGTATTTGAGACTTTGGTGTGTCGAGTTTTCACAGATAGTTAAGTCCAAGATGACCCAATTATTTTACATTCATAATACTTTACAACGAAATCTCCGGAACTAGTTAAACAAAAATTGCCATGAAACCTGCACTCTGAATTAAATCATTGTTCTAAGCAGATAACTGACATAATCGTATTAGCCTACTTAGTGTATCTTATTAACCATCGGTGTTTTATTTTTTATATTACGTCCAGCAGTGAAGGTCCATTAGATGATAATGATAGTAAAGAGTTGAAAACATATACTTACTCTGCAACTAACTCTGACATTACATTTCTAAACCGAACTTATGGTAGACTTGACTTGGCCTACAAATAATTTTATCTTCAAGTTATAAATTCTATATCCTGAATTAATAATTTTCCAATAAAACAAGTAATATTTTGATTACATTTGTGTAGGAAACTAAAGAGGAAACGATATCAAAATCAGCATATAAAATGTATGTCGGAAATCATTACTAAAACCAGTGCGCGAAACCAACCGAACTTTCTGCCGGTCCCACCATCAATAAAAATACAGTAATACCAATACAGCCACCCGACGAGATTTACATTTTGTGACATTAACAGTTAATTTGCGACGAGTTAAACACAAATAATGACAGAGGCGTTTAGCGAGCACCGCTCGAGCGGAAAGCGTAAACACTGCCCTGCGCAGGCGCCGCGTAGAGAACCGTTAGCCCGCTCATATAAATGTCTCGACCTCGGCCGCTGCGCTTAGTGCTCCCCACACACACGTCATGAGGCACACGGTCCTGATTGCCCTGTGCGTGCTCAGCGCACGCGCCGCCACCATCCCACAGACAGTCGAGAAGGACTTCGAGAAAAAACTTGACGACGTCGTCCAAGAAGTACTCAGCAAAGATGATGTTAAAGTCGATGTAGCTCACAGTGAAGAACTAGAAGCACAGGCCGTAAAAGACGTAGAAAATAATTTGAAAAATGGACAGATCGCCAATATTCCCGTCGAAGTAGTCCTTGAAGACGTCAAGCCTGTAGTTAAAAGTGACAAGGAAGATGACAAGGAAAAGGATAACAACGAGGTAATTCCGGAGAGGGAAACAAGTGAATCTAGTTCCGAAATTAAGAGGGTCGAGATCGATTTGAACAATCCTGGTGAGCCCCAACGACAGGAACATGACACCCAAAGTCCTGAACATTTTGAGGATGACCAGAAACGCTTATCAGGCGTGAAACAAGGCGCTGTTGATGCTGAGACTGGTTTGAATGGAGCTGTTGTAGGCTTTCAACAAAACATGCAGAGTTGGTGGAAGAACAATCAACAAATCGCATATGTCCAAAATAGCCTTATTGATCTTCAAAATAACTTCCAAGCGCAAGTAGACAAGTTTAATCAAACCATCCAAGAATACTGGAGGCCCGAGAATGGTGACACGCCTCCAGCTGACAAGCCTTCAGTCTTAACCAACGTTGAGTCCGGTCTGAAGACTTTGGAGAGTGGCTTGAGATCGGGAGTGCAGAGCTTAGCAGATGGAATTAAAGCGGTTTCTTCAGTTAAACAAGACCAAACTGGAACGCAGGGAGGAGGAGGTTTTGGGTCAGGTTGGAATCAAATGGTGCAAAACTTCCAGACTTCGGTGCAAGAGGCTTTACAGAACTGGTCTTCACAGTTCAACAACGGAAATAGTCCGTTCGGCAATAATGATAACGCTAATGGCACTCAGGTCGTCGATGCTTCGACAAACGTTGTAAATGAGAACAGTCAAAACACTCAGTCTGAAGACAACGGCACTACTCAGAAGCCTGGCGGGTTTTGGCAGAATATTCAAAGCAACTTCAACAACATTTTCAATCAGAACAACCCCAACGTCCAGCAGGACAGCCCTCAGCCCGCTCCCAGTCGTCCAATTATAGAAGCTTTTCAGAGTGTTTTGGGCATTACGAGGCCACCAGTCCAAGCTGTAACCCAGAAACCTGAACCGGCTAAGCCTAATGAGCCGAAACCAGAAGCAACTCAAGAAGGAACCAATGCTGTGCCAGATAAGAAACCAGAGGAGCAGCAGAAAGAACCAGTTCCGCAACAAGTGCAGCCAGTTCCACCAAATCAATCTGGTCCTATCAAACAGTTTCTTGGGAAGAACCCAGTAGTCCAAGGTTTGGCCGGTGCAGTCCAGAGAATACAGCACACGATCGTCCCAGAGAAGCCGAGAGATGTGGAGAAGGAAGAACAGAAAGGGACAAAATATGGCTTCGGAGGTGGAAAGCCGCCCGGCGCAAGTATGTAATTATTATTTTTCAATTTATCTTGAACTAGGTATATTTTAAATCTGAAACCATAATCAGCCATGTTTATTTCTATAGCATGCTAACATATCCTTCTCATATCTCAGTATTTGATACTTAATCACATTCTATGATCTCGTAGTAATAAATATTTTACGTAATCTATTAAGCATGATGTTTCACCACTTCTAAAAAAATATATTTGATTTTGCATAATTTTAAATACAGTTTATTTAATCATATACTTTGTATTCAAGCTTTATGAAAGCAGAGACATTGAAGTGTACTCTCATTTTAAACTATTTGGTCTAATGGCCTTTGTTGATCGAAGAGTCACCAGAGGTTGTTTGATCTGTAAATACAGTCCTTTAGTTTCCAAATTATTGAATTGAAATTACATTAAAATGTGATATTCAAATGTCATATCTAAATCACATCAAAAAGGAAACATTATCTAATGTGAGATTTTTGGACTGTTTTATTTTGTTTTAATGTTTGAAGTATCGCTTCTCTAACGATAATACATAATCATTGTTATTTTTGTACACTTGAGTACAAAAAAGTGTATCGAATTTAGTACCATGCCACATTCACCCGCAGTGTGTTGATGGAAATGTCAATAAAGGTGAATGTGACATAGTTCAAAAGTAGCTACATGTTTTTGTACTCGAGTGTACCATGCGATAAATTCAAGTAACCTTATGACCGCGAAGATAATTCACAGAAGGTTTAATCCTTACACAGCTTTTTGTGTGATTTTTTAAGTTATATTCATATATATGCTATGTTATATATACATTCTTCTATTGTGCATGTTTTCTCACCTAGTTACCGCATGGAGTAATTTCGTGAACGGCCTAATAGGTACAATCGGAGCCGTTGTTAATGGCACAGCAGCGACCATTTCTACGGCAGTGAACAGCGCCATAAATACTCTAGGAACCAACATCGAGGTACTGAGTATCTGCTTGTGTGTCCGTCCTTACATCGTCATGTACAATCAACGACGTATAGTATCTAACTAAGCAAGTACCTGGTCATATTCATAATCTTAATTACATTTTTAATGTAAAAAAATTGCTCTTGGTTACGTCACTGTGAATTTGTGTCAAATTGTTATGTTTTAAATCTAAATACTCAAATATTTACTAATAATACCAAACCAAACTAAACAAATTTTTTACAACAGATTTTGTAAAATATTTTACAGTACTTCTTCATCCTTTTTTACAGCCTACTTATTAGCAAAGCCTCTTTACGGCTGATACATTCAAATTAAATTTTATTATATATTAGCAGAATCTATGGCAGGATATGTGAATCCTTAAGCGTATCAAACTGGAGGCGATAATCTTTTAAATCCAACATCAAAGGCTGTGTGAGACTTCCTGTTTTGATTATTCTGCCAAAATCTGTCTCACGAAGAAAAGTGAAACAGAATAAGTGATAACGATGTCAAGTCAAGTAAATAAGACATGCTTAGACAGGTACTTGCACGTCGCTCATTGTGTTCGTGTATGTGCTAATCCTTGCCGTGTTTAGAAAAGTGTCAGATCTGGTTCGCTTTCTCTGTCCTCGAGTGTACATACTAATTCGTTAAACGTTTTTCTCTGTTTCTTTGTTTGTTTGTGTGTTGGAATTGTGTACGCTTTTTCTGGCCTCATTTGTCAATATCTGTGTGATTCAGAATTCAGAGTATGATCATCACCCAAGCCAAAACAATCCGGTAATGTGTTATACAAGGCGACAATGTAATTCTGACAATAAAAATTCACTGCGATTTTCCATTCGCCTTGTGATGATTATAGCAACAGCTCCCATGTAAGCCCTTTCCATCTATGAAGTATGCCACTCGTTCAACAGTGGACATATGGAAGTAATGATGGAGTGTTAAATTATATTAATAATGGTATTGACTCGATAGAATTTCCTATTATTGGCTTCGAATTCAAGATCGCGTTTACAAGGAACTACGTAGGAATATAGGCAGCTTACTGGTAAATAGGACTACTCCATACCTTCAGTGGATACAAGTTAGCACAGGAAAAATACGCGTCCTCTTCACCATTGATATCCTACTGCGATCACCGACCTACAAGCGTTTAGTATATCTCCCAACAAGCTCATCGTTCTTTAGGGGCCTAGAAATATACACAAAACTTTTTATAAACCCTACGTTAGGTTACAAAACTAAATATAAGATTAACTAACTAATAACAAGACTCGTAATATATGGCTATGATAATAATAATTAACTTAACATAAAAAAAAACATAGAAAGGATACTAAAACCACTCGTAGCGCATTCAATTTTTATTCCCGCAAATATAGAACACGACTGAATATTATGAATAAAATCTCGTAAACCGAACTCGCATTCAAAGGTCCACTTCAAGTCTAGAATGCTAACAATGCAATGCAGATATGTGTATAGATAGGTACTTATGTAGGTGAAGTTAGGCTATGTAGTCAACTAGTGCATGCGGGAAACTAGGACTGTTGAGATCGAGGCCAGCTGTAACGGATGTTAGGACGTGAGGTCAAACTCACTGAGAGAACTTCTCTCATGACTACAATATCTATGCATTTCTGTGTACAGATATTTATCTGAACATATTGTTTTCATTTACAACTTCTATCTATGGACTATGGAGTATATGGAGTAAAGAAGGCTGTCTTTATATAGCAATCTCCCTGGCCAAATTTAATTTATTCCTTCTAAGACAAAATGTCGAGGACCATTCGTGTTATGGGCCCTCGAGTTTACAACAGGCTGCCAAACCAAATTAGAGAGGCGTCGAGTCTATACTGTTTTAAAAATAAACGTAAAAAAATGTGTTGTTGAGCAGTGTTTCCTTAAAATAGATGACTTCTTCAACTGTACTCCATGACTAGTAGTAATTTAAGATATTGACTTGTACCAGCAGTGACAATAAATGATGATTATGACTTCTGTATCCTAATATACTTACTCCAATATTTTGTAATGTGTTCCTTCTAAATTTGTTGATTTTATTTTATTATTTCTATGGTTGGTAAACTTTTGTTCTACTCGAATAAATTTTCTACGAGTGTCAATATTTCAAATGTGCGTAATAAACGAACGCTACGCCGCTTGAAATATTATCGGGGCACACGGCTTGACATCATGTCTGATTCCCAAAGAAGTTCTCCGATCATCAAATAGCCAAAAATCGATGAATATTTTGGACCCGTTCGTTGATGTTGTTCAAGTTATACCAAGCTGGAAATAATGTATTTTTGTCGGTTCGTTCGTTGCATAAAGTCATGTGATCGGAACCTGTATCCACACTATCTCATGGTACATTGCGTGCGCCGGCGCAAGTGCAATAACCTCTTATACAACGTGTATGTAACACACATGTCCAGTTACATCCAGATATGTATTTAAGAGACGAAGTATATAATTGCATTCGTCCACATGTCGACGTTCCCTTATGCTCGCAATTATAATATATGTATTTGTCATGCGTAAAGCTATGGAGTTTTAAATGACTTGTTACCTACACCTTTTTACATTCACAGACCATTATTTATTGATTTCTCAATGAATTCTTGTACACTGTAGCGTAAATATTTGAAAGTTACCACGCTGTTAATACACTACCATCCTGTTATTGAAGAAGCCTGTTTCCCTGGCACGTCGAACAAACTGGCCGTGATTGCTAACCAACTGTATCCAATGCAAAATTAACTAACTATTGGTTATTACTTTACTAACAATTATGTACTCGTATTGCTTACGATGTTATGTGTGTATTAAGCACTGTTATTAATGAAGCTGGCATTAGGTTGCATTTCGGAGAGTAGGCGCTCGCATTATACGACCTAATTCCACTGTTCCCTTTCGTGTCATGGATCGGTCAACCACCACAATAACTGGTCCCACTTAGTTGACATTCTACCAGTTCGAACGAAGCACTTCGCTTCTTCATTTATTATGCCCAATGCTAAGGAGTGGCATTTCCCGCTATAACCTAGATATGTTCAAGGCCAGAGTCAATAGGCTTTTTCTAGGCAATCGTGCACCCAGCTAGATCACACAGATTGTGGTCAAACACAGGCAAAAAATGGGAGCTTAATTTGCCAGGAGAATTCCATGTTTTGTATTGTGTCGAACGCGTATGTAGTTTCGGTGGTAGGTAATTTTTCTATCGCCTTGAAGAACCGCCACATAAAGTTAATAGCAATGCTTTGTTTCGGGAATCAATGGTAGCGTAAACGTCACTGGCAACGTAGTCTACCGATATGTGATAAATTAGTCACCCCTCACCTACTGTCTCATCATTCCTGTGATTTAATGACAAATGTTGACCATTTGGTTCCTCAGCTAAGGTGTTTAAGGCTGGTCGTCCATTTCATATGTCAATCAGTCATTGAAGCCTTTTAAATGTCTTTTATATATACAAATTACAGATGTAAGAAGTCTGTAACATTTTTTAATGTAAAATTGCTATTTTCCAGGGGATAATAACAACAGCGACGACAGCCGGGTAGAAGCCAAGCCTGAACCAGAAAAAGAAAAACCAGAAGTTCCAAAGCAGGAGCCCGTGAAAGAAGTGGTCAAAGAAGAAGTAAAGACCCCCGAAGTTCATGACAAGACTGACTAAAGTCGTAGTGAGATAGTTAGATAATAGTAATTTATTTTTTAAATGTAAATAAATGAAAACCATATAAATTGTTGTTTTACTAAAGTTGTATGCTTTGTATCACAAAAACGACCTACACTATTTAGGTTTCACCAGAAAAGTTATGAAAAATAATTATTTTGTAAGGAATGAGACACCATATAAAATGATTTTGTAAATGGAAACCGGAAAAATTTCATTAAAATTCAGTTCTAGATACTAAGCTTTTAAAATTCACCAAAATCTGCTAAAAGAGCAAAGAAAGTAAAGCTGCAGAACGCACTAAAATAGTGTAGTGTTTATTTGCTCTGTGGACCGCACGCTGTTCAGATGCGGTTTTGATGTTTGAAATAAGAATAAACTTAAATAATAGAATGAAGTAATGCTATACCGCTACACTATGCACTTTCTTTTCAAGCTCATAAGAATCGCTTAAAATGACAAAAAAATAAATATATATAACATATTTGACATTTCAGAAAAGTAGGTCAAAAAATTTGACCAAATTCAAAAATGTCCGTGATATTTCAGACTCTAATAAACACTGGAAAACTTCATTCGTACAGAAAAATATTGAACACATCAATATATACCTGTAAATGTATAATTTTAAGGAGATATTCAGGTAAATTCATTAATAAACAAGTTTTCAAGGTGCCATTGAGGTTATGATGATATATAATATTGTATATTTTTTAGAAGTTCCAAGGAAATTTATAACGTTTGACGAAGTAGTGGCGCAGAGAAGAGCAGAAGCGAGACGTAGTTTAGTGGTTCAAGTGAATTCGGAGTCTTCGTTCAATGAACTTTACGGCTACTGTACTAAGTTTGCAACAATCAATGGCATACATCATTATAAAAATCCAGGCGGAGAAGTATGTACACACCAATTATATATAGATACCTATATAACCCTCTCCGTAGCATAGATACTCACTGGTTGATGGTTCGTTTACCTATGGCTATCTCTTTAACTCATTATTATTATATGTCCTCCTGACTGGCTAGCTATCACCATGTTAACTAAGTCTGCCACCAAATCTATTAATTAAGCATCATAGCATGTTCTAGTAATGAAATACAACATGGCCAGCACTACATTATCTTGTGGCTTCAGGTTAGGGACTTTAGATCCACTAGCTTTATCCATCATTAAGCATATATCTAGTGAGATGAACGTCAAGTATGAATTAATTATAAAATAACAATAATAAAAGGCCATTATTTATGTCTATGTTGAGCAGTGGACATAATCACATAGATTATGTTATTTTGTCCTTACAATAGGATCATTACATTCTCTCGAGGGCATGTGGTCTCACCTTCCGAAAAGGACCACCCCATATCATCACACAAGACTGTGGTTTTAAATAGTGATTAAAGGAAAAATATCCTGGAGATGCGCAGCAGCATCTTATGTAACATCAACAGTTTACTATGATCATTATAGCAAATCTGTGGCCTTATGCAGCTGATTGTGATGATGATTATATTCTAATGGGTAACATGAGACATAAATTTATTTTCACAGCACTTCATGCTAGTAGAATTCTCAACAGAAGACAACTTAAAAGCCATCCTGAAAGAATGTACTGCCCATCAAAAAGACCATGACGTCATGGCACTCAATTCTCCATTTCTCTGGTTCCGTGCTACAGGGAAAAAAGAAAAATTCAACATACCAAACACTTCATTGGTTGTGAATGACGCGACAGTGCCAGTTGATGAAGATGTACTGTTTGAAGAGCTAGCAAGATGTGATACATTGTCAGATCAGATACAGATGCTGTATGATAGAACAATATTAAATGATCTAGGTGTGCGGTTAAGATATATAGTGGCTCGACAGGTGAGCGATTTATTTACTTACTATTTACTATTACTATTTAGTGTGCTTCTTCATTGTATATTAAATTCTTTTTGACATGAGATGGCAGCGGACTGTTGAACTTTTAGGACAGTTGAACTTATTTTTTTTTGACCACGTTATTAAAATCAAGTTTGTTATATAATTACAGTTATCTCTTTAATGTTTTTCAGTTAGAAATGATATTTGAGAGTCTGTATGCCAACATCGCTGTGAGACCGTTCGGATCCTCTGTGAATGGGTTCGGTCGGATGGGATGTGACTTGGACTTAGTGCTGACGAATGTCCTTACTGAAGAAATGGTGAGTGTTATAGACAAGGCTAGTTTGAATCTATTGTTGCTGAGCAATTATCTGTTTCTGTGGGCTTGTGTGTACTAGACCTGTGTAAGTGATGCATTACGCGTTATACTACATGACTGCATACTATAATAATAATAATAAGTTTATTCATTAATCATCTTATACATATTTTAACTACTGTTGCAGAACACATCACTTAACCATCTCAAACATTACGCATTACATCCGGGTCACTCGTGGCAGCCACTCGAACCATAAAGACTTAGAGAATGCGCATATAACTGAAATGCAACCATATTACTTACATTAAGGCTTACATTCTACGTATTTTAATTATGAGCAAGTGATGTTTAGATATCATATCATTCATTACAAATATTACTATAGCAAAAGCAATGTTTGCGCTGTCGCATCGGCGCGGCGCATCTGGTGATGTTTCGAGTAATGCGTAATAGTTCGAACTTTGACATATAACATTACTTTAAAAAAGCAGTTTTGCGCATGTCTAGTGTGTACATCCAAATAAACCTAAGCTGTTGCAATACACATCATGATTAAAGTAAAATTATTTTTATTCCAGTATTGAACAAATGGTTGCTATGAACATTCTTGTATATCAGTAGAATATCTTTCAAGTCTGTTTTTCGTTTCTCAATCACGGTCAGCTACCTAAAGTTAAAAGTTACTAGTTTTCTACTCAGTACCCATTCAGATACTACTACTACAATATATTATATAAATGTTTATTGACATTTATTGGTCCTAAGATTAATAGATAAAAGTCATGTGAAAATGTTGTTGGCTGAGCTCAATATTTCTTCCTTATAAGATTGAAAAGAAAGACCAGGTCAATGATCCTCAGCTCTCCTGTAAAACTTCCAGAGCGATCCTGAGAAAAGATTAGTTTACCAAGAAAAGAAATGCTCGACGGGTAGAAGCCCCTGGCAGCGTCACATGGAGCTGGTGGGAGAGCTGATGGAGCTGCAGGTGCCCGGAGTGGGTCGGGTGCAACGCATACTGCACGCCAGGGTGCCCATCGTCAAGTATGTGCACGAGCTGGCTGGCGTCGAGTGTGACCTGTGTCTCACCAACATGTGAGTGTCGCATCTTACATACGGCACCCACACAGTCCCTGCTAGCGGCATATGCAGCTGGTTAATGCTGAAAGCTTCAAAGAGAAGTCATAGAAAATCTTTCCTGTTATTCTTGCTCACATAGCCTTCCCTTACAGTATGCCACAAAGATTGTCTTCCACTCTAATCCCGACTGTGACAATTAAGCAGTTATCTCCCTCTGGGGTCAGCATACACTTTTCACCCTGCACACCTCATTTATGTCAAATCTCCTCTTGCGTTCTTAAGATTTATTTGGAACTCAAGGATAAGGATTATGTCTAATGAAACCATTTCGTTTCACCTAAAACTTATCAGTTATGTGTGAGTTGTCAGTGATGACATACGGAGCCGATGCGTGCTCTTTTACTGGGCCGAATAAACAAGCTCAAAGTCACTCAGCCAGAAATTGAACGAGCTATGCTCGGAATTTGTCTATGTGATAAAATCCTGAATGATGAAATCCGTAGATGAACTAAGGTCATCGGCATAGCTAGAAGAGTCCACAGACCATATCGCTTGAATGGATAACCGATTGGGAGTAAGAGTTGTCGAGTGGCGACCTCGTAAGGGTCGGTATACCATGGGGGAGCACTATGTTCAGCAGTGGACATATCCTGGCAGATGATGATGACGAAAATAATATTTCCAGGCTAGGAATCCACATGTCTGAGCTTCTCTGGCTGTACGGATCGCTGGACCCTCGCGTGCGTCCCCTGACCTTCACGGTGCGCCACTGGGCTCAGACCGTCGGCCTCACCAACCCTCAAGCGCCAGGGAGGTGGATCACCAACTTCCCCCTCACTCTTATGGTCCTGTTCTTCCTGCAGCAGAAGACTAAGGATGGCTTTGTGCTGCCGTCCTTCAAGTATCTCATGAGGAAAGCTGGTTAGTTGTTTATACACAAGTTTTATTAAGTATTTTTGCACGTATTTTTCTAGATAAGTCAAAAACTATGCAGTAAAGAAATGTACCAAATCTGTTTTAGAATGTACAAATATACCACATTTGTCCACTAGGAAACCACTAGTTAAAAATTAAATGTAGTTTTTTGTTAAATATTGTATGATAATACTGAATCCTTGGTGTACGAGTGTAAGACTCGTACTTGCGCACTTGGCGGTTTCCATCTAAATAAATTAGCTTCCAATATTTTAATTACAGACAAAGAAAACATAAAAGGCATAGAAGACAATCCAAACTGCACATTCCTGCGAGACCTCAACAAGCTACCAAAGGAGAGCTATGGTCAGAACACATCAGACCTGGGGACATTGCTTCTACAGTTCTTCGAATTCTACTCACAGTTCGACTTCCAAGACAAAGCTATTTCCATCAACGAAGGAGCCGCTGTGAGGAAACCAAACAACCTCCCTTTGTACATTGTCAACCCTTTAGAACAAGCTTTAAATGCAAGTCGGAACGTAAGCTTTGAGGAGTGCGAAAGATTGAGATCGGAAGTCAGGAATGCGGCTTGGCAACTGGAGGCAGGTCTCGACGGGCAGAAAACTGAAGACTGGGGCTTGCTAGGCCTCATAGAGAAGAAAACAGCAAGAAGTTTAAAAAGACTACTAAAAGTCGGCAATTCTCATAGGTTACTGTCCGTCAAGGATCTGTTCAACGATCAAGAAGAGTTAAAAGATGGATTAAGAAGTAAAATGCAAAGACTGGCTAAGAAGAGTGACGTAGAAAATGAAAACGTGAAAGAGACGAAGGATGGCTTGGTCGCCGAGAAAAAAGAAGATAGGAAATTGAAATTTAAGAATAGTCAGGTCGCGAATGAGGTTTACAGAATACGAAGGAATAAAATGGTATGATGGTGGGTGGAATAATAGAGGCAGTGATAAAGAAAGAAG
This sequence comes from Carcina quercana, assembly GCA_910589575.2. Lineage (NCBI taxonomy): Eukaryota > Metazoa > Arthropoda > Insecta > Lepidoptera > Depressariidae > Carcina > Carcina quercana. Next base: position 13,495,782 of record OU342441.1, read on the forward strand.
AAAACTTTGCTTCATGTTGGAGCAGATGAGTGTCTGCAGATGTACCACGAAGGTATTTATAAAATGCCTTAAATCTTCAGGACCTAAATTCTAGTGATGTCAAGAAGATTTGCCGTCGAAAATATAGTGATATAAAGACACGAATATTTGTTTCAAAATAATGCAAACTCGAACATTTTGATACAACGACAATTTAACTTTTGTTCCTTTTTTAAAGTTCAGTCTAAAGTAAATGTAAGCCTTAGTCCACCTAGAGACGAATTTAGTTATGAAAATTCCTTTAGGCCATGCAAGTCTCACATATTTCCTCTATTTTGTTAAGGGGGTTGCGCACGGTGGTGTTTTGGAAATTGTATAGATTTCGACATGTCTCTGTCTGAATTTATACCTCGTATTTTCGGCCAAAACACTCATTTTCGACTCATGGTTTGATAGGCAGGTTTATGTTATAAATTAAACTACATAGATAACATATTTTCAACAAAAAATCATTGAAATACGAGAATAGCGTGTCGAAATCTATAAAATCACACCAAGTCAGTATTTTGATTTTCAACCGACTTCAACAAATGAGGGCTTCAATTCGACTGTGTTTATTTTTTGTGTATGTATGTTACGCGATAACTCCGAAATTATGAATAGATTTTGATATTTTTTGGTTTTTTGGTAGATCATACTTCAGAGATGGTCCCAAATAAATTTTATCGAAATTTATTTCTATATCTATTCTAATAAATCTCCAAAAACAAAATATGTACCCAGATAATTCTACCTTTAAGGGTGAACATTTTAGGGGATAAATGTTGTAGACTTTTATGGCAGTTGAATTCTGTTTCTAGTTATTTTTGAACGCATTAACTATCATCAACTGCCTATATATGTCCCCACTGCAGGGGCTCAGGCGTACTCTCCTACAGAGAGTGTATGGGACATAGTCCACCACGCGGGCCCAGTGCGGATCGGCGGACTTCACATGCCTTCACCATTAAGCAATCGGATAATGTATTTGAATTGAAAAACAACTCATAGGTACACGGCTGGATTCGAACCCGCAACCCTCAGATAGAGAGTCCGCGCCAGTAACATATCCAGTTTACACACTACAGGAGATGTAACAATACTTTCTAGCGCCTAAAAACAAATTGTATGAAAGCTTTACAATTTGTAAGATTTTGTAAATTTTACAATGTTTTGTTTATAATTGTTATTAATTTTGAACTGTTCTCGTGTTGTACATACTCGTATGTTATTTGATAATGAACGTGATGCGAGCCAAAGCTATAGTTGTATCTAATTTTGTTTGATTGTGGATTATTGTTTATGAATGGTTTCGTTAATTTGTAAATAAAGAATGGTCCCTTTATATACATATGTTTTATTTCATAACAGGTAACAAGCTATATACACATCATTTCATTTATTTATATTATTTATTTACATCATTATATCACATAAATTAATTAAAAATACACAATAAAAGTAAATAAATTATTGTTTTAAATGTAAATGGGTTTGCACTTGGCCTTCAACTTACGATGGTAAGCGTGCTTACCCAGAAGCCTCAACGTAATGAGGCGCTGGCTCTGCTACCTTACATACCGTAGCACTATCAACACTGTTTAGGCGGAAGACTTAGGTAACATGGTGTTAGCTAGGCTGAAGGACAAAATGACATACCACCAACCAAAGCTAGCATCACAGAATATCGGCGATACCTCGCCTCTCCCCGCAAGAAAGTGACCCGTTCACGGAACGGTAATACAGCGCGCGCGAATTAACTCATGCGCATGTATACAAACGTCATCCGTTCGATAAATAAATAAAAATAAAAAATAAAATAAAATATGTTTTTATTTCTTCTCTCCACAACGATGTATGGAGATATCACGACATTTGTTTGCAGTGTCCAGCCTGTGACGCTAGGAACCGACTGTGTAGTCACAGGTTAAAGGTACTTACTTCGAACTAAACCTATCGACTAACAACCTCACTTTGGGATTGACCACCTCACTCCCCACTTCCTCCCCTCTACCTAACCTCCCAAACACCGTCAAATTATTCCCACACAACCTGTCAAAAGTATCTCTATGGTAGCTGGAGCCGAGGGCTATGTGGAGCAGCACGCTAAGGTCCACGTCTGAGTGCATCTGTTGTATTTTAGCTGCGCACGCGTCGGTCCATACTGTTTCTTCTAAGTGGATGTTGTAACGCTCGTTTTGGTCGAACACTCGGCACTGGAAGGTTCAAGTTAAAATTTTTACAAAATCTCGGGTGACAGAGGGGCACAAGGGCAGTCCCCCCTTGTGCCCAATGTTCGGCCAATCACGCGCCTCAACGCGTTCGAAATGACATTTCCCTCCCGCGCCCCGCTAAAGAGACCCGGAAATCGTTTACTGCGCAGTCAAGGTCATTTTTCTAGTTGTTTACCGGAAACTATACCCCCACTGGGATTCGAACCTGGGATCTCCGGAGTCGGTTAAAACTATCGTCTTTCTTTTTTCTTTAAATAAATGTTTAAAATTGAATGTCTGTCGGTTGTATCAACGTGCTAGCCGGTGCTTATGCTACAGGACTTACAGTCCTATTTTAAGCGCTGGCTGATCAATAATTTTGTATGACTGTTGTTGTTTTGTATGTTAATGCTGGTGTAGTTTTGGACAATAAATCATTTTTTTTTACTTTTTTTTTTACTTTTTATCGTATCGTCAACCGAATCACTCACCTCGTCGTTGCCGTCATCCGTGACATACACTTGTGACCTGAAGTCCATCAGGGCTACCAACAGCAATATCTCTCGTGCGTCATGCTCGGCACACAGCAGGTGCAGCAGCGACTCGGCCGCTTTGCTCGGCGTCACCCGCCCCGCCCCCGCGTCGCACCGCCCCGTCACCGCGTCAGACACGCGTTGTCTCAGTGTAGCATCATCGTCTTCCAGAAGCATTACTGTCATGGCGTATGTGATGGCTTTGTATTCAACTGTAATTATATCAATGTACGTGATAAAATCTAGAATGAGGAGTAGAAGAACAAAGGTCATCGACATAGCTCGACGAGTCAGTGAGTTGAAGTGGCAATGGGTAGCTCGAAGAACCGATAACGGTTGAGTAAGAGTTCACGAGTGGCGACCACGTACCGGGAAACGTCTACCGGACCGTCCTCCTACTATATGGACCGTTGCTGGATGCAGGTGGCTCGAGACCGGTCGATGTGGCATACCATGAAGGAGGCCTATGTCCAGCAGTGGACTTTTCATGGCTGATGATGATGAATCCTGAAAATACTAAATGCATACTCACATCTATCCTTTTCAACCAAATCATTGACATCCAAATCGAGCAATTTTCCCAGATTCCGTTCCAAAAAATCCACCGCAATTCCTCTCGTTTCCTCGCTGTTGTCTGACGAACTACAAGGAAGAAGCATTCTCAATACATCCAATATCCTTTCACAATTCACTTCTGTTTTCCTCAACAGTTCCGTGACGAAGTTCGTTAAGCTTGCCAAATAAATATGCTTCAAATTCTCATGTTCATTTTGAATCAATTCAAAAAGCTTATTCACGACAACATCATCAGATATATCGTTTCCATCGTCATACTTCAGTTTTACTATAAATCTTTGCGTGTTTCCTTCTAAAACTATAACCTTCAATGACTTCTGAATGCATTCTAAATAGTTTACATTTTTCATTACGTCACAGAGTCTTGATATATATTTCGGATTTTCTCTCAGCTCTTTCAAAACATTTCCATCAGAAATCTCTTTTAAATGCTCTTGAAATTTTCCTTCTACTTCTATATTTTCATGTAAAATTAACAAATAGTTAAGTGTGCTTAAAATAACTTCATAAGATGTATGCGTGAGGCTTTTATATACTAACTCACATATACCATCCATTTTATATGTTTCTAAAATAATCAAATAAATGTATAACGCATTGGCTAGGCATATTTCTCTGCCTGATGTGATTTTAGGTATATATTCACGGAATAATACTTTTTCTAATAGTTCTGCTACTGCTTCAGCAAAAGCTGGTTTAATTAGAGTTGGAAATCTGAAACAGAAATTTACAGTGTTAACATTATCCCTCTCCTAAAGCTTCCATACTAAATTTCTGTTGCCACAACCTTTTAAAATAGAATAGCTGGCTTTGATAAGTAATTACCTGAAAATAGGAGACTAAATTATAGTGTCGCGAAATAAATATCATTAATTTACAACTTTATAGTTAGCTAGAATAGCCGTTACGCAGCTAATGGTTCATAGTTGGCTCTTTAAGCAATAATCGAAAAAAAGTGTTTAAAATGAAAATTGTGATTCACAGTGAAGTTGTATGTTAGTGATACTATTTCGCGACATCACAATCTGATGTCCTATTTTTAGATAGTTACTACACAAATCCAGCTATTATATTTTAAAAGATTATGACAACAGAAATTAAGTATGAAACTTTGATGGAGGTGGATCGCCTTAAGGAAATAACAACTCATAGCTCTAGCTACAGTACTCGCACGCTATATTGGCCCCTCTGAAGTTAGGTGCTCGAATTTCTTTCATGTACAGTCGGAATTTATGTGTATTATTTCTGATGAAAACTATTTGTAGATGACTTGCCTCCTATTTATACGTTAGTATTTGATACTTCGCAGCCTTTTGTAGCTAACTTCAGAGGGGCAAACATAGCGTGCGAGTAACGATTTCACATATAATGGGGACTGCTACGCTTAACAAATCCAGTAGTATTTCAAATCACAGTAGACAAAAGTACCTTGGAGGCCATATCACCAGACGATATCAAGGTCTCCACCCCTAGAGATATCGTCCGAAATATGATCGGAGTGGGCCTCGGGGAAGTACTTTAACCACATAGGGGTCACAATAGATCTATCAAGGTCGCAGTGAGTGGTTGGGCCCGGTGGACCACCCCCATTTTCTCATAAAATAAAATAAAAAGTATTTCGAAACAACTAAGAACATGGAAAGCAGAAATTAACCACGGTATATAAATACACGTTAAATATGTCTAAATTGCATTTTTAATTATACCCTGTTCTAATTGGATTTCCATTTCAGATGAGCAAAAATTCTTTCCTGGCTGTTCTTCTCTACAGGTCGCATTTCTCACCTCACAATAACCATTCATCATCAACAGCCTATATACGTCCCCACTGCTGGGGCTCAGGCCTACTCTCCTACAGAGAGTGTATGTGACATAGTCCACCACGCGGGCCCAGTGCGGATCGGCGGACTTCACATGCCTGTTCAAGACATGCAGGTTTCTCACGATGTTTTCCTTCACCGTTAAGCAATCGGATATACTTGAATTGAAAAACAACTCACAAGTACACGGCTGGATTCGAACCCGGAACCCTCAGATTGAGAGTCCCGCGCCTTATCCATTGCGCCACCGACGCTCACTCATCATCATCATCATCAGCCGGGAAACGTCCACTGCTGGACATAGGCCTCCCTCATGGTACGCCACATCGACCGGTCCCGAGCCACCTGCATCCAGCGACTCCCCGCGACTCTAACCAGGTCGTCGGTCCATCTAGTGGGGGGACGGCCTGGTAGACGTTTCCCGGTACGTGGTCGCCACTCGAGAACCTTTACTCCCCACCGGTTATCGGTTCTTCGAGCGATGTGGCCTGCCCATTGCCACTTCAGCTCACTAACTCGTCGAGCTATGTCGGTGACCTTCGTTCGTCTACGGATTTCCTCATTCCGGACCTTATCACGTAGAGAAATTCCGAGCATAGCTCGTTCCATTGCTCGCTGAGTGACTTTGAGCTTGTTTATTCGGCCCACAGTAAAGGACCACGTTTCGGTTCCGTATGTCATCACTGGCAACACGCACTGATCAAAGACTTTTGTCTTTAGACGCTGAGGTATTTTGGACGAGAAGATATGCCGTAAGTTACCGAACGCTGCCCTCACTCACCTCCAGATAACCAAATTGATAAACTTGACATATTCGTCAGTTATCAGATAGCACGGCCTCTCTCCCACGGCTTGCTGCAGCAGCCATTTAGTTTCGTATATCATGTTGGATAGACGCAGCGCGGTGTCTTCTTCCACAATCAGGTTAGATGGTTTGGCGTCTACCAGACGAATCAACTGTGAGTAAAAATGGTTAATTTAGTGCGTATATTTCAAAGACTTTATTTTTAACCGACTTCAAAAAAGGATGAGGTTCTCAGTTCAACGAGAATTTTTGTTATGTTTGTTACCTCAGAACTTTTAGTCTGGGTGAACCGATTTGGATGATTCTTTTTTTATTTGAAAGGTGGTGCTTCCCGTGTGGTCGTGTTGGTTCAGTTCTGACAACGGCATCCATGAGAAATCGATATAAATCTTAAATTTGCCTTAGTAAAAGTAGACTTTTAGGACAATTGAAGTCGGTTTCCAGTTCTTTTTGAACGAATTTACTTTTGTAAATAAATTTATGTTCGCGTTCAATGAGAACTATGTGACCGACTTCAATTGCCTACCAAGTCTACTGCAGTCGTCCCTTAATTTTTGACCCTTAGTTGTAAAATATTTCAATAAATAAATAAAAAATTATTTCATCCTGTCGTAGTCCACCGTTAAGATATTCCCTTATCATCATCCCCCTAACCTATCCCGTTTCTCAGTCAGGGTCTGCTACCTTAACCCAAGGCATTGGATGCATAAAGCAGATTTACTAGAATTACGAGGGGCATACCGAAAAGATCGGTAATCGAGTACTTTCGATTTAATTAGATTAAAAACTCTTTTTGATGAATAAACACTGGTTAGTTGAAAATCGAATACAATTGACAGAATTAAATTTTTTAAAGAACAATATCAGTTTGAAATTGATAGGTCGATAAAAAAATGGAGCTTACAAGAGAAAGTTTCCGTGCCATAATTTTTTACAACTTTCGACGAGGATTATCTCAGGGACAATGTCTCGCTGAGCTTATATCTATATTCAAGAGTGAAGCGCCTAGCCAGACGACAATATATCGCTGGTATTCTGAATTCCGGCGTGGACGTGCTTCTCTTGGCACCGTACCTTCCACAGGCCGGCCAAAAACAGCGGTTACACCAGAAAATGTCGCTGTTGTGCGCCGAATGATACAGGATGACCGACATATTACATATGAGCAGATTCGGGCTACTTTAGGGATAGGTATGACTGCGATACAAACTGTTTTACATGGTGAACTGGGAGTGAGAAAGCTAGTTTCCCGCTGGGTGCCCCATAATTTGTCCGAAGAGCAAAAGGCGGCTCGTGTCAATTGGTGCCGGTCTACTCTGCAACGCTTCAACGGAGGAAAGTCAAAAGCAGTTTATAACATTGTCTCTGGTGATGAATCATGGATCTATTCATATGAGCCAGAAAGAAAGCATCAGTCGGCTGTCTGGGTCTTCGCAGGTGAGATCAAGCCAACAAAAGTTGTCCGCTCTCGCAGCGTATCGAAGAAAATGGTCGCTTCGTTTGTCGCGAAAACAGGACATGTAGTCACAGTTCCCTTAGAGGAACGGAGAACGGTTACCGCTGATTGGTATACAACGGTTTGTTTGCCACAGATGATATCCGAACTCCGTAGAGGTAACCCGAAACGACGCATAATCCTCCATCACGATAATGCGAGCTCTCACACCGCTCAGAAAACAAGCGAGTTTTTGAAGCAGGAAAACGTTGAATTAATGGATCATCCTCCATACAGCCCTGATCTGAGTCCCAATGATTACTTTACATTCCCTAGAATCAAAGATTTATTGCGTGGTCAGCGGTTTCAAGGTCCAGAAGAAGCAGTGGAAGCATACAAATCGACGATTTTGACCATGTCAACTTCGGACTGGAATTGCTGCTATAATAATTGGTTCGAACGAATGCAAAAGTGCATTAACTGCAACGGAGAATACTTCGAAAAGCAATAAAAATAAATTTAGTTATTTCCTGTATGTATTGTTTTATATTCCCGATCATTTCGGTATGCCCCTCGTATTTCCGTTATCAGCAAAAGAAATCAAAGCTCTTATTTTTATAAAAACTATTTTTAGGAAGTCGATGATGTATCATGACAATTAATTATTATTATTATATATAAATGATACCTGCAGAAGAATCCCGTGGCAGTAGTTCCTCTTGACACTAGGGTCGCATATCAAAGACAACACGCTTTCCAAATGAGAATTGTACCTGACAAAGAAAATAACTTGTTCAAATTATATATTACTAGCTTCCGCCCGCGATTTTTACCGCCCGTGATTTTGTACAATTTACACAATATGTCTTTGTAAATTATAGCCCATATGTTATTCTGATGTATAAGCTATATTATTGTAAAGTTTCATTCAAATCCATTCAGTAGTTTTTCCGTGAAAGCGTCACAAACATCCAAACATCTAAACATCTAAACATCTAAACATCTAAACATCTAAACATCTAAACATCTAAACATCTAAACATCTAAACATCCAAACATCCAAACTTTCACACTTATAATATTAGTAGGATAAACACAACTATATTTCAGTACAATTTAGAGTTACATACAATAATAACACCGGCACACATTCATTTACTAAGAGCTGTCACTCTACTGTCACTGTCCGAAGGCAAGTGCGGGGGCAGCGCGGGGAGTGTCGACGTCGGCCGCGCGCCCCCCATGCACAGGAGACTCGAAGTCCCCGTACACAAATGCTGTATGTGCCCGAAGCAACAATCACAATCAGCGCCATCTGTGCCGTAGATAACAACTACAAGCCGCCTTTATGTAGAGCTGAGCTGAAGTTCGACTTTTTCTAATCTAACAATATATATATATACACTAATCTACACTAATATTATAAAGAGGAAAGTTTTGATTGTTTGTTTGTTTGTATTGAATAGGCTCCGAAACTACTGGACCTATTTGAAAAATTCTTTTACCATTAGAAGCCGACATTATCCCTGATAAACATAGGCTTATTTATTTTTAGAAAAAATTAGAGATCCTTACTAAAACTTCAGTAATATTTTATAAAAGAAACCATTTGTTGGCTTTTAGTAGTATTACCGATAGATCTCTGCCCGCTTGGAATTGCATACGCCACAACTACATTTTTAAAATCATACCCGTCGAATTGAGACCTCCCCCCTTTTTTGAAGTCGGTTGAAAAAGGAGGTTCTTAATTCTTAAAGTAAGTAAAGTAAAAAAGTAAAAGTAAAAAGTGTTTATTTCTTAAGAGACTTTCTTACAGAGTTTTGCAGGGGCCTTCCAGAAAGTAGTCTTTCGACACTTGTGTTGGAAGTGCACCGCGTCTTCCAGACGGATTTACAGAGTATTATTTAAGGAAAAGACTTATTGTGAGTAAAAATTAACCTGTTTTACATGTTATGGTTTTCTTTTAATCTTAGTTCCTATTTTAAGTTTGCTATGCTCGTGTGTGTGTGTGTGTGTGTGTGTGTGTGTGTGTGTGTGCGTGCGTGCGTGCGTGCGTGCGTGCGTGCGTGCGTGCGTGCGTGCGTGCGTGCGTGCGTGCGTGCGTGCGTGCGTGCGTGCGTGTGTGTGTGTGTGTGTGTGTATTAATATATATAATTCGACGGGTATGTTTTTGTTACTCGTACCTCAGATACTTTCGACTGGGTGAACCGGTTCTGATGATATATATTTTTTGAAAGCTTATCGTGTAATCCCATTTAAATTTGGTCCAGTTCTGACAATAGCATCCATGAGAAAACCATATACGTCTTAAATTTGCTGTTAATTTTTAAGGCACTTGAAGTCGGTTTCGAGTTCTTTTTAATACGATAACTTGTCAGATGATTACTGCACAACGCCAGCTATCCTATTTTTATATATTATGCAAAAAAAAGTATGAAACTTTAAGGTGATTGGGTCTGCTTCGAGAAAAAAATGGGGGTCCTTATAACCTCATCCAGGAACAACAAGACTAGAGGATCCAAGTACTCGTGCATAGCAAAGACCGTACTTACTGTTGAGGAGATATTAGCGGCACCATCGCTTTTGCCGCCAGCTGTCGAGTCTTCAGCACGCCGCTGCGCGCGCACGCAAGCACGTGAGGCACGAACGCGACCAGCTCAAAACAGAGATATATAACTTCATTCTTATTCGAATCTGAACTGAACTTCGATCCAGGACTTTATAGCTTTATTACTGTTATCACCGTGGGGAGGCGAGGCTCGTACCAAAAATCATTACCATTGGCTTTTCGGTGATGGAAAACATCGTGAGGAAACCTGCATGTCTTGAACAGGCATTTGAAGTGCGCCAATCCGCACTGGTCCCGCGTGGTGGACTATGTCCCATACACTCTCTGTAAGAGGGTAGGCCTGAGCCCCTGCAGTGGGGACGCATCAACTATGTTTGCGGAGGCGCGAACAGATGGTTTTAGCGCTGAAGCAGTGACGCTGCTACGTAGAGTTAGAGGAAGCACTAACAGCGTTCTGAGGGTGATTGCTGGAAGATTCGATTGTCCACTGATGTGGCATCTTATTACAATAACTAAGTCTGTAGTAGAATATAAGTACTAACATAGATAATAGGATATTACTAACAAAAATGGATCATGGTTGTCTGAATATTTAATAAATAAATAAAAAATATAGGTTGTTGATGATAATACATTAAATTACCTTCAAGTTGGAGACGGTGCCCTCCAGCGAGGACGGGTACAGCCTGGCCAGCAGCAGCAGTATGGGATACAACGACGGCTTCAGTATCTGAACGTCGTCGCTCTTGCTCACTTCCTCTAGCTTGTTCTGGATAACAGAATACAACATGAACTATTACAAGTAGATGCGTTCAAAAAGAACTGGAAACCGACTTCAATTGCCCTAAAAGTCTACTTTTCTTAAGGCAAATTTAAGATGTATGTCGTTGTCTCATGGATGCCGCTGTCACAACTGGACAAAATTGAAATGTGGTTCCATTCCACGGGAAGCACCACCTTTCAAATAAAAAAGAATCATCCAAATCGGTTCACTCGGTCAAAAGTTCTGAGGTAACAAATATAAAATAAAAAAACGTATCCGTCAAATTGATAATCTCCTACTTCTTGAAGTAGATTAAAAATACACAAAGTCAAATGAGAAAAAGAAACCGAAATATTATCAAACGGCTATGCTTTCTTGCAAACGTCTAGTATTATTTTAATAACCTGTGAGCCGAATCCAAAGTCTTTTATGGGTGACATACATCCAAACAGACACATTCATAATTTTAGCAGTTTGTCATTGCGATCAATATATAAACCTACCTGATAACTGATCAACAAAGAACAAGTTAAGAAAATGTAATAAGGGGTGATAAGCGGTGTTCCACTCACCAACATGAAGTCGTATAGTTGTGGGTAGCGCAGGAAGAATATCCGTCCGGTCATGCGGTTGCGCACGCACAAGTTCTCCGCGTCCTTTGAGCGCTGCACGCCGAATATCCGGACCATGAGCGCGCTGAACAAAAGCGTCGACGAGTTGCGCTCCTGAAACGTAACATTCTGTACATTACACACGTATCTTGAACTGCCTCTGTGGCCTGATGTTAAATGTTGGACTGATTCTTGGCGCGAACTTGAAAAATGGTGCTTCATTGCAATTTTGTTAATTGATTAATAATACTGTTGTGTGTTTTTTGTGTTATAATGGTGTGATATAGTGCAAAAAGTGATATAGTATCAATTACGCAAAATTGCGAGGGTTTCGACGCTATCGGAAGAGTTTACCATGTCGAGTACATTCGGCATATGGATTCTTTCGAATAATGTTAAAGGCTGGCCTTTGAAATTCTCGTCAAGAATCGTCAAAACAAGCGATAAAATGTACACATTATACATTTTATTGAGAAAGCTGAAGAAATGGCTTCGGCATAGTGAATGACAAAGACAATGAAAAAAAAAGTTTCTTTAGGCGATCTCTTGATTATTATAATAAACACCTTACTCAGTTAGATATATTTAGATATTCGTTAAATAGATTTAAGGATAAATTAAGAAAAAGTTTATATACATAATTTAGTTATGTTATTATTTAAGTTTAGTTTTCATATGTAATAATCTTTATGAAACTCTAGATATATTTAATAATAATATTCGTTTTCATGTATATTGGATGCCTGTTTGTTTCATCATAAATTTAAAAAAATTATATATAGAAAAATATTATGCTGTATAATGAACACGACCTACCATCCAGGTGTCCCCCTCGAACCCCCTGATCGCCACGACGAGCCCCTCCCCCGCGCTCGCCCCCACGCTCTCGTACAGCGCCGCGGTCCGGTACAGCGCGCGCAGGATGTTGACGGCGTGCGTGCGCGTCTCCACTGAGCGCGCGTCGCACGACACGCGCAGGAGGGTCGTCATGCACTCGTGGAAACACTTCGGGTTGTCGTGAACCTGGAGCTCCGTTGTTACCAGCGCCTGCGCATGCCAACGTACATCAATATACAATATGTATTTATTTCGGATGTTTCCATAGCGTTAGTCATCTTACATTCTATGTTAGTGGTAATACAAGATAAACGATAATCAAGGCTTCACTAAATATCAGTGTTGCACTTCATCAACTCCCGGTTGAAGGGCAGCTTGTGTCTGTGCTTATCACCTGTATCATGAATGGCAGCCCGGCGCTCCTCCTGGTCGCGCATAGGGACCCCCTGCTCTCACCGGACGATAGGTCCGACATGAGGGTTGCGAGCCACGCGCGGGGCAGCTCGTGCAGGCGGGGGCTGCGGCAACGCCATAGTCTGGACCAGAGATAAAAAGCTGATGACGTCGATAATACAAGATGGCGGATCCATGATGGCCGCCACAGAACATTAGAGGTTAGAAGCGATCATATGCGTTTTCTTCGGAGACAGAGTCGCTACTTTCACGCTTTCTCTAGTAACTGAGTCACGGCTGGTCACGCTTTCGTCACACACACCGCGAGGTTTTGAGTACACAAATGAAACCTGCCAGTTTTAGCCAATCAACTTACATAACAAGTATGAGAATTCAACAATTTGGCACCATCGAGCTAATCTGATCCTGGAATCAGTTGTTGGATGGATAAATTCTACCCTGGGCAACTCGATTTTTTAAAAATTAGAGCGTTTGTCTTCTGTTTAAAATCTAGACGCCAACCATATTTTGATTTACAGTTCTTGGGACGACGTCGCTGTCACTCGTGTATGTGTCAAACGAGAAAAAAATAACCTACAAATTTACAAGTAACATATTTATTGATAAAATACATGTTTGTTTTTAAGCAAACTAAGTAAAAACTAGAACTGCTTAAAGCACACTAAGCGCTTGACAAAACAACTCACCAACTAGTGTCACGGGAGCATGAGTGAAACAACCAAACTCAGCCGACCGTCTCACCAAGAAATTTTAAAATAAAAAGCCGCTGTTGGCAACATTATGCACCAAGTGAAATAACTACAGGCGAAAGAAATTAATAAATGAACTGTTTCTAGTTGACGCCTGCAGGTCCGTCCTCTATCTCTACAATAAAGTACGTGTGAGTAATAAATACGTACTCGTATTAAAGTTGTTTGAGGATTTAAAAGCACTTTTAGAACGACATTCTTAAAGAGTGTTTTAGTTTTTTAAACTATAATTATTTTGATGCTTAGGATCAGCGCTAGCTATCGACGAAATCGAAACTATCTACCCGAACATTATAGAAATATAATTTGTAATTTTGAACATAGGAGCTAACTTCCAAAATTACGCCACTGGTGTCCGTTATTATTTCAGATATAGAGACTCCATGTCCCAAAGCGATCGTCCATGACGCATAAGAGACAGTCTCCAATATTTTTTAAGCAATGTAACGTCACCTGTCCAGCAATTTGTTGAACCCCACGTAGGCCTGTTCGAACGCTCCCCTGTGCTTGGTCTCAGCTAGCAGAGTGGTGAAGTGCTCCCCCATCACCTCCAGTTGTCTCTGCGTGATGGTACCTGCCGCGGCTCCCTCCTCCCCCACTATTGTTAGACGGGACGATAGCTCACCCAGAAGGAGGGACACCTGACATATATAGAATAACTTTAAACAAACGACAATTCCTTTTTTTTAAACTAAAAGCTTTGATGTTAATAAAATAGTATAAGGGGGTTTTAACTGACAAAGAAATGTAATTAATTGTGACATCTTTATGAAATACGTGATACGTACCTCCTTGACGGATCGCCAAGCGCATAGCAGCACCATCTGAGCCGTGACCTGGCGGCCGTCTGCAAGCCTCACCCCGCTGCGGTATATGACACAAACGATTAATTTATATACTTCTCATCAGAAAATCGAAACCCCTTACAAGTTTATGTTTTGTAAGGATTATCAGAAAAATGTGTATATTTAGGAATATATGTCAAATGTCGTTTAATAATGAAGAAGAAGAATAGAAGTTTTCAAATCCTAATGATAATGTTCTAGATTCAAATTAAATTTTCATTGTTTTTTTTTATGTAATAATTTACTTTTTTTATTTGGATTTTGCCAGAATTTAAAGACGAAAAATATAGTTTCTCGAATAGTAAAATGCTAAAATATCGATATATTAGGATTTTCGTAAACAACTATATGCATGCTGTTTTATATAGTTAAATAGGTTAAGCGACATATTATTTAAGAACGACATGTACCCTATTTATTGCAAATGAAAATTTGATTTATTGATTGATTGACAAGCTCCATACATTTAACGCTCTAACATAAAGATGTGACGTCACAAAATACGCCCGATTTATATGTAGAGTTTTCGAACCCGATCTAGAATAACTTTTTGGCGGGTTGTGCCAAAAAAAATCAAAGAAATATTTATCTTTTTACATGGACTGTCGAATTAGACAAAAATATCATGCAAGTTCCCCATTGCATGATTCTATCAGGTTACACCAGTAATGATTATCATCAACGACTGAATGATATTAACTTACCCAGAGTTGCCTTGGTCGTTGACCTCGACCCCGCCCATATCCATGGGCAGGTGACCTTCAGGCGAGGAGTTGTTGACCACACAGGCCACCGCCGCGTTCACCAATATACACGTGGTTATCACGTCTTCGATCAGCGTAGACCAGCGTTCGTCAGATGATATGGCCCTGGAAAATACAATTTCGGAGTCTGGAAAATGAGAATCAATGAAGAGACATCGTAAAAATTAACATTGTACTAATTGACATGCGATGTAAACCAATTTTTTAACAATTAAATTCCTTTCCTTTCCTTTAAATTCGATATGTTTATAATATTTGCACACCTGTGGACAGGTTAAGTACATCGAACTAATGAAATTACTATCTAAACACCGTGTAAAAAACTATGTACTTCGCAAATAAATTTTTTCCTTTCTTTCTAACTTTTATACAACAGGTTTGCACTTGGCCTTCATATCACCTTATCGCGCTGGCTCTTGTTACATTTCATACCAGAACACAACAATGCTATTAAACACTGCTGTTTGGCGGCAGACTTAGGGAGCATGGTGGTAGCTAGCCAGGCGGATATAGAAAATTCGTACCACCATCCAAACCGAGGACCTAAAGTCTGTATTTTAATTAGATGAAAAAAAAAAGTCTCTTTGACATTTGACATTGACGTCCAGGGGAAGTAATCCTTTTTAGTCAGGACGTAGTTTTATCAGGACTGCCATAAATTAAAAAAGTTATCGTGTTATTTTTACTAATAATATATTGCTTAAATGTTAAACTTAAACATCACTGACGTCAAAAGTTCACAAACTATGAAATGGAAACCCCTGCGTATTGGTCATATTGACATAATAAAATTAATATCTTATTATAAAAATAATCTAAAGGTTATAAACACCTGGATGTTACCGGTACGTGAAAACAATATTCTACCAATTTGTTTTCGAAAAAACTTGTATGGCGTACGTAAATGTTATTTAAAGAATTTTATTTTTATTTTTATTTTATTTTATTTATTGGATCAGCTAACAATTACAACACTTTAATATTATAATTACAAGTTACATTACATCTAATTCTAGTGCGTAACCTATTACAAGCTGATACTGCATGCACAAAAAAAAGTTATATAATAAAATTGAAGAGATTAGATAATAATAAATATATGTCAATGTAGAACTAACGTAACTAACTAACCTAACTTAATCTAACTTAAAGGGAGACTTAAATATACTAAATATACTAAATTACATTATTTGATTATTTTTTCCCTCCCTTATGTAATTTATTTATTTTATTTTTTTATTTTTTTATTTAAGGAAGATCAACAGCTAGTAATACAGAGTATAAATAAATCATAAGAAACAGAAAGCCAATAAGAGATCTCCACAGATAGATACAAATTAAATAGTAAGAATATCAGGTTCAGCACAAAAAATAAAGTAGTACAGAAGTTTTAGAATAAGAATGGTAGAATTACAGTACAGATACAGAGAGTAAACTAATAAATGAAATAGAGCTACGCAAAGAAGTTATTGCTTAATAATCGCTTGGCAGATGCAACGCTGGAGTGGAATAGGTCAATGTTTATGTCACTATTAGAAAGTCTGTTCAGGTTTCTGCTCGCTCGACATAGGTAAGAGTTACGCCTATAATTGGTGGAAGTTGCAGGAAGGCTCAAGACAGCATTTTCCCGCATAGGTTTATGTGGGGCACATAGTGTTAACCGAGCTAGGAGCTCTGGGCAATCAATCTGTCCCTGGGCAATTTTAAGTAGGAAAGTGAGGTCCGCAATTTCTCGCCGTTTCTCAAGTGTTAGCAGGTGGTGCTTTTTACAGAACTCAATGTATTTACTCGAGGTGTAAGTGTCTTTGGTTCGGAACGATATGTATTTAAGAAAGCGTTTTTGAATCTGTTCTAATCTAGATGTGTAAGTTAGGTATTGAGGATTCCAGATTTGCGATGCGTATTCAAGATGACTTCTTACGAATGTGCAATATAAAATTTTGATTGTTTTAACTTTTTTGAAATCCTTCGAACTACGCATTACAAATCCTAATGCCTTCGACGCTCGAGCGATCATCTTCTCCACGTGCGTATCGAACAGTAGCTTAGAATCGTGATACACCCCCAGATCACGAATAGCAGAGTTCCGGGTTAGTCTAACGCCTTTAAGAAGGTAATCAAACTGAATAATGTCACGTTTCCTTGTGTAGCTTACGACACTGCATTTGGAAGGATTGAGATCGAGGTAATTCTTCTTGCAGTAAGCTTCTAAATTAGTTAAGTCACTTTGTAAGGCGATCGCATCAGACACACTATCGATATTAGCAAAAATCTTCATATCGTCCGCGAAACTAAGTAAGTGAGAATGTTGGAAGCAATTGTCAATATCGTTAACAAATATAATAAACAACAGAGGCCCTAGCAAGGACCCCTGAGGCACTCCACTGGGGATGGGTACCCAGCTAGAAATATAGTTGTTAACCACCACGGCCTGCGTTCGATTGTCAACATAAGATGCGAACCAACGGAGTAAATCACCACATATTCCTATACTTTCTAGCTTGACAAGAAGCAGACTGTGCTGAATTCTGTCAAAGGCCTTGCTATAATCGGTGTAAATGACATCGACCTGGTGCCCATCTTCCATTGTTTCCGTAAGGGAGTCATTTAACAACACCAGATTAGAAACAGTAGACCTTCCCTTTAGGAATCCATGTTGCGATGGACTGAATGACGATTTTAGTGAAGAGTAAACTTGATCATACACTATCTTCTCCAGGACCTTTGACAAAATGCAGAGCTTAGAGATGGGTCGATAATTGGTAATATCTGTCTTGTTGCCCTTTTTATGGACTGGTGTTATATAAGCTCGCTTCCACACACCAGGAACAGAGCAATCCTTGAATGATTTATGGAATAACAAGGTAACTGGTAGTGCTATAGTTTTAGCGCAGCCGATAAGAAAAGGAGCCGGAAGGCCATCTGGGCCAGCTGACTTGGCAGGATCTAGTTTAAGGAGTAATTCAGTCACTTTGTCTAATGATACGACGATGGAAGAAATATATGACGTTTGAGAACCCGCTGTACAATGGTTGGATTGATTGTTGTCGAGTCCTTGTATTGCACTCGAACTCAAAAAGCTGTCAAGAAAATGAGTAGCAAATGCTTGACAAATAGTGTTACCGTTATTGACAACCTGGCTGTTAAAGGTTAGAGAACTAGGCATAGATTTAGATTTAGTTTTAGTTTTTATAAATGACCAGAACTTTTTGGGGTTTGATTGAATAGAGTTTTCAACTGTGGATATATATTCGGTATAACAGGATTCTTCAAGTTCTTTAACACGAGCTCTCAATATTTTAAAAGATTCCTCATCAGATCGGTTTCCATATATTTTTAGTTTCCGAAAGAATTTAAATTTTTCTTTGATAGTTTTCTTGAGTGTCGGAGAGTACCACGTTGGGTACAGTTCCTTTGATATTCTCTTAGATGGAACAAATTTATCAATTAGTGACTGGCAAGTGTTATAAAAGAAAGTGATGGCTTCTTCCAGAGTCTTAGAGTTAATCTCTTTCTCCCAGTCAATAAGCTCAATATTTTTGTTTATATTAATATAATCGCCCTTGTGGAATAAGTACCTAGTGTGTGAATTGGTGTCTAGAGGCCTACAGTCAACTAGATTGAGTGTGAGGTGGAGCGCTCCGTGGTGCTGGTCGACGGGGACGAGGGAGTCCTGGCTATAATCTTCAACAGATACATACTCGTTACAAAAAACCAGGTCAAGAATACGACCAAAAGCATTTTTAACTCCGTTATACTGTTTTAGATCAAGTGTAGTTGTTTCATCAACCAACATTATCTCATCTTGCGATGTAGCATTAGATGGCGCATATGCCGACTGATCGTCCGGCAACCATGTTATACCACTAAGGTTAAAGTCCCCTATTATGAGGTACTTATCGTCAGGGTGAGACATCATTATGAAATTTAGATTTGTTAAAAAATTTTGTAACTGCTCCGAAAACGAGAAACCAATATTTTGTTTACATAAGTACAAGACGCAGATATGCAAATTGATATTAATATTACAGTTATGCCTCTTGACAGTTAGGGTCAGCCATAGGTCTTCAGCGCTGGAGTTAAAACTAGGCTGAGTGGTGACGGTGAGGTCGCGCCTCGTGGCGACCAGCACTCCGCCGCCGCGGGCCTGGCCCGTGGACGCGTAGTCGCGGTCCCGACGGCACACCACGTACCGGCTATCGAACAGTTCCGTGTCCATGATACCGTCTAAAAGCCACGTTTCTGTAATTATTATTATGTCGTGATTATGTGAACATACGTTCCTATAAAATGTAGAAGTTTTCGTTCGTAAGCCCCTTGCATTTTGGTAATATAATTGTAATGTGTGAGTTAAGTTTAAAGTTTTAATGAGTCCCGTGAAAAATAACAATAGTTTGACAACAATGTAAAGAATGTAGTTAAAGATCGGCGAGTAGTATATAGCAGTAACCAACGAGCATACTGAAAGAAAAATAGTAGGTTGACATAAGAATTTGGATAGCATAACGATAGGTAATAGGGTAATCCGTTCACATGACCACCCGCTAAATAAACAAAACTAGCGTAGAAACTAATCATTGACGAGCGAGCAAATTTTGATTTATGCGTAAGGTAAGGTAATATTAAAAATTTGTGGAGTTCATTCCTAACGAGCAAGTATGACTCACAGCGTTGAACCGGCAGCGAGGCGAGAAAGGCAGGGGTGGTAAACATTTTTATGAAGTGATTAGAATAATTGACAAGAGTAGCAAATATAACCAGACTATAAGATATATAACGGATTATACAAGCTTGTTTAAATCGCTTTCTTTTCCAATTATCATAACATGGCTATTGTCATTCTTCCGCACGTGAATCTTTCCAAACTTGACCCACGTATAGCGATAATCTTTGTCTCTCGATATAGATTTCACTCTCGCTAGAAGCTTCTTGTAACCCGGAGTCAAGTGGTCGTTAACATACACGCGTTTCCCGCTGACTTCACCTCCGAACCCAAGATCGCCTGCAGTTATTATCTTCTTTGCACTATATAATAGTTGTAATATATTTTTTATGTTTTTACGGAACTTTGGAAGGGAGTCGAAGAAAATATCAATGGTGCCACTGTTTTGGTTTACCAACCCAATTTTACTTTTATAATTATAAATACATATTAATCTATATAATAAATGCTATTTTTGTTCACAGAAATCATTTTATAAGAAGAAAAAATCTACTGTGTATAAATATATATTCTATTACGGTAACACCATCTTTTTTTTTCATCTAATTAAAAGACAGACTTTATAGGTGCCCAACTGGGAATCTAACCCGGGACCTCAGGATTGTCAGTCCAAGCTGTATCCATTAGTCCACGGAGGCGGTGTACAGTAACTTACTCAGGCCTGACTCTGCTGACCAGATGCCCCATACAGTGTAGTATACCGTACATGGGGGCGTGGACCGCAGCGCTAACTATGCTCTCACAACATATCGACAGCTCGCGATGCAGTTTGTGGAGAAGCTTCTTCAGCAACGTGTACGACAGCGGCTCTGATACCGCGCTGTAAGTAATGGGAACAAATATATGTACGCACGGCCACAGGTCAAGCTATACATTTCCAGTATAAGCTGAACTAGCACCGAGCGGGAGTCCATTCAATGTGAGGTCAGCGTCGGTGGCGCAGTGGATAAGGCGCGGACTCTCAATCTGAGGGTTCCGGGTTCGAATCCAGCCGTGTACCTATGAGTTGTTGTTTAAATTCAAGTACATTATCCGATTGCTTAACGGTGAAGGAAAACATCGTGAGGAAACCTGCATGTCTTGAACAGGCATGTGAAGTCCGCGGATCCGCACTGGACCCGCGTGGTGTACTATGTCCCATACACTCTCTGTATGAGGGTAGGCCTGAGCCCCTGCAGTGGGGACGTATATAGGCAGTTGATGATGAGGTCAGCGTATACTGGAAATGTATAGCTTAATGAGCCTGTGAATACTGTTACAAACAGTCAAACTATAACAAATTTTTTATTTATTTGTTAAATATTTAGACAACCATGATCCATTTTTAACCGACTTCAAAAAAGGATGAGGTTATCGATTCTACGGGTATGTTTTTTTAAATGTTTGTTACCTCAGAACTTTTGACTGTATGAACCGATTTGGATGATTCTTTTTTTTTTAAAGGTGGTGCTTCCCGTGTGGTCCCGTTTCAACTTGGTCCAGTTCTGACAACGGCATCCATGAGAAAACGATATAAATCTTATTTCGCCTTAGTAAAAGTTAGCCTTAGACTGTTAGGGCAATTGAAGTCGGTTTCCAGTTCTTTTTGAACGCATTTACTTGTTGTTAGTAATATCCTATTAGCTTATATTCTACTACAGACTTAGTTATTGTAATAAGGTGCCACATCAGTGGACAGTCGAATCTTCCAGCAATCACCCTCAGACCGCTGTTAGTGCTGCCTCTAACTCTACGTAGCAGCAACGCTGCTTTCTTTCTTAAGATAGCGCTATAACCATCTGTTCGCGCCTCCGCAAACATAGTTGATGCGATACAAAACCGAGGAAGTCTTAACTAACTTAACTATAGCTAGATATATACACAGGCTTATAGACAAAGAAATCTCTCTCGCTACGCTCGTAGACAACTTGAAGAAAGCTGTCAAGTGTCACCATTATTATGACTAGCGAATTGACTCAGCTGACGATGAACAAGACGCTCAAGGACTTTAGACAAGAATGGTAATATTGATATAGGTCGATATTCGGAGAAGGTCGAGACTCAATGGAATAACAATATTGTGACTTATATTGACATCTTACTACGATCACCAAACCGCGTGCCAATCGTGGTGATTATGGCAAATCTCCTCATAGAATGTATGTCTGAAGCTTATGTCCATCAGTGGACTTATATGTGGCGATTATTATAAATAACAAGGTCCTTAATAAACCGTAGTAGAACTACGTGCAATATAGTCTTACCATATTTCTCCCTGTAGTATATTGTCTGGCAGTTTGCTCTGAAGCAAGCTCAGCTTGTAAGCAGCTGATATGCAGTCAGTGGGCTTGAGTGAGGACGCCTGATGCAATATGTCTTCTAGTTCTAAACTGGTAGAGTAGCTTTTGCTCTGAAACATTGTACGTAGATTTTAGTTTATTTTAGAACTCATTTCTCCCCCAAATTTATCACCCCCAAATTATATGCATATTATTAAAAGCAAATTGTTAATTTTAATGGCGTGGAATGTGTACTACACAAAAGGTGGCATATTTCACAGGTATAAAATTTAATAAAACAAAATGTTCTAATTTTATATTTATCAGACACGCGCGTTGATGTCTTTTCATGTTGTCACTTTCTGACATGAACATTAGTGTTGTCTCAGCTTACCTCGCCTTACAACGTAGCTCGGAACATTTTAACCGACTTCAAAAAAGGTGGAGGTTGTCAATTCAACGGGTATGTTTTTTATTTATTTTATGTTTGATACCTCAGAACTTTTGACTGGGTGAACCGATATGGATGATTCTTTTTTTATTTGAAAGGTGGTGCTTCCCGTGTGGTTCCAGTTCTGACAACGGCATCCATGAGAAAACGATCTTAAATTTGTACCTTCAGCAGATGTTCGGGGCAACTTTCCAGAACATGAAGAGCTAATGCCTTGTTGTTCTCGTAGCTGTCTTCCAGGTGTAACAACAGTTTCTCTACATACTCCTCCTTCCAAACTCTGCAATGTATACAGAAATATTTAAATAACATGTTATTGTGTAGTACATACATACAAGACACACACATGTCCACAGTTGGACATACCTAGCTGCTATAAACGACAAAGAGGTCAACCGAAGAATCCAACTCGGCTGGGCAGCGTGCGGGAAGTTATGGCATATCTTCTCGGCCAAAACACCTTAGCGTTTAAAGACATCGACACAGCGTCTTTAATCAGTGGGTGTTGCCAGTGATGGCATATGGAACCGAAACGTGGTCCTTTACTGTGGGACGAATAAACAAGCTCAAAGTCCCTCAGCGAGCAATGGAACGAACTATGCTCGGAACTTCTCTACGTGATAAGGTCCGTAATGAGGAAATCCGTAAATGAACAAGGGTCACCAACATAGCTCGACGAGTCAGTGAGCTGAAGTGGCAATGGGCAGGTCACATCGCTCAAAGAACCGATAACCGGTGGAGAGTTAGAGTTCTTGAGTGGCGACCACGTACCGGGAAGCATCTACTGGGCCGTCCCCCTACTAGATGGACCGACGACCTGGTTAAGGTCGCGGAGAGTCGCTGGATGCAAGTGGCTCGGGACCAGTCAATGTGACATACCATAAAGGAGGCCTATGTCCAGCAGTTGACATTTCCCGGCTGATGATGATGATGAGGGGCTTTAAAGTCAGTCCGAAGATGGTATATTGTTTATTAGCGGGGTACCAAATAAAAATATGTTTATTGTAGCGATTTTTAAATTAAATTAGAATATCGAACAAATCAGCGTCGTTTTCAAGAAGGCTGGAATGTGTAGAGCAACGGTTCTCCACCGGAGTTCTGGCAAACAAGTTGAAGTGAACGCGCAGTGAACGACTTTCGGGCCTCTTTGGCGGGGCGCGGGAGGGGAATGTCACTTCGAGCGCGTTTAGGCACGTGATTGCACCCGGGATGCGCGAACTCATCCCCACTATGCCCATTATTGTTCAAGCTGTTTGCCGGGAACTATACTACGCAAATCTCATGAAATTGTTAAGTGTCTCGTAAATTATGAAAACCTTTTGTTATTGAAAACTGATTATGTATATAAAAATGAAGAGAAAACACTATTTATTATTATTATTTATAACAACTGTTGGTGCTAATTAAAAATTATTATTACAAACATAAAACCAATTTTTATGTTTCCTTTTCCACTCATCCAAACACTAAAAATCAAACTCCAAGCAGTTAACCGGTATAATTTTGCTCTTTTGCCAATTTGCAACGCATTCGTCATTGCGCTTTGGACCTTATTCGCATAAAGGAAGGTCTGATTACCTTTGGTATCCTTCTAAGTGCACCGTCTCTGACCACGCCAGCACTTGAAGGGCCACCACACGTCTGCTGTAGTTGGCTCCCGGCAACAGACTACCGAAGCACTGAGACCTGAGGTCTTCTACAAATGTCACGTAATACCCACAATCCGAGTCTCTCTGTCTTCGCAGGACTTTGTAGCTGTCGTCGAGGCGTTTTATGAACTGAAAAGGAAATCTTATATAAGAGAATTGATTCAAAGTTGAAGAAAAAAAATACATTTTTATTTACATGAGTTTTCACATGGACACAGGCCGGACACTTCGAATAAATGTCGTGATATCGGCACACATCGAACGCATGTTTGTATAATCGCGCATGCGTAAGTACGCGCGCGTCATATGACCGATCCTTGAGAGTGAGGAATTTCTACTGTAGTCCCAAAAAAGAATTACTTTGTATCAACAAAATACTAGAAAAGATCCGATTGTAGCATTATTCAAATTTAAAATATCTAATTTGATTCTTGATTCGTTCACAACTGCTCCTCTGTGACAGACCTCATATATTCATTCATTCAGTCATTCATTCGCTGGACTTAAATATACCTTCTTCATGATGGACAGAGTGAGCTGCCGGAAGTTTGGGGACTGTGCGTTGATGTTGTACCTCAAGTACCAGAGTATGAACTCGAGGTCGCCGACTGTGAACGGCTCCGTGGTCTTGGGAGATTCCACCACGAGCGACAGCGACAGGATCCTTGTCTGGAATTAAACAATAAACTTGTCTATGGCTGTTTGCTCAAATACAAACAAATTATTTCTAAAGTGACAAATTAATAAATAGTTGTTAATGTGTCAAATTGATGAATAAACTCGCTATGGCTTTTTATTTATGTGGCAAATCAATACTTATGGTATTTGTGTATTTGCTTAATCAGTGGGTTGAATTATTGTATAAACTTTTCTATTGCTTGTTGCCGATGCCAAACTCTTATAAATCCAGTTCAAGATCTAAGTCCGACGCTAAGTTGCAACCAAAAATCATTTGTTTAAATTTAAAAGACACGTGACAAAAAAACTCAGATAAATAGAGCTGTACCCACCATCTATAGTTCTAGCCACTCACCTCCTCGCTAGCGTCAACGGCAGCGCCCCTGAGCACGTCATAGCCTATGACACCCCTCCACTCGCCTCCCCCCTCCGCGTCGAGTCGTGCGCAAGCGCCGGACTTGCGCACGACGCTCAGCAACATCAGCACGCATTTCATATCGTTGTAGGATTGCTTTATGGTCAGTAAACTGGAGACAAATAATGCCTTCGTTAGAATTTCATGGTTTACCAAGAAACAATTAATTTAATAGAAACTGTCCTACGTAAATACATTTTCAAGAAAAACTGTATTTGTGGTAAATTTCAATAAAATAGATTTAGCATCGACATCGATAAAATAACAAACAGACAGATTTACTTTCGCTTTTATCAACCGACTTCAAAAAAGGAGGTTCTCAATTCGACGCGTATGTGGTTTTTTTTGTATGTGTGTTACGCGATAACTCCGCTAATATTGAACCGATTTTAATAATTCATTTTGTTTGTTTGGTAGTGGTCAGAGATGGTTCCATATAAATTTTATCGAAATTGATTGATCGCTCTTTGAGAAAATCAACAAAAACCAAATTTTTAAGGCAATTGAAGTCGGTTTTTATTTCTATTTGAACGCGTTAATTATAATACTAGCTTTTGCCTTGTCCTAACTGAGGCACACGCCAGACACTTCAAACAAATGTCTCGATATCGGTTCCTATTCCCATTCATCGAACGGACGTTTGTATACACGCGCATGTGTGAGTACGCGCGCGATACTACCGACCCCTGAGCGGGTCACTTTCTTGCGGGGAGGTGAGGTATCACAGATCGGTGGGGGGCCATGAACGTTCTGTACGTAGTACTATAAAACCTTTACATGCAGTAAGTCCACATCGCTGGTATTCTGACGGATAAAGAGAGTCTTAGGGCCCTAATAACTATATTACTCACATATAATCCATGATCTCATCGTTCATCCTCACAGCCTTGGCCAGCAACGCCTCCAGCGCGTTGAGGACGCCCGTGTCCAGGGTCCGACCAGACACATACGACAGTATAGGGTCCACCCAGGCCGCACAGATCACTTCACTCTTATATTCCTGGGAATGCTTCTGTAGCAGAGTCTCTAGAGATACCGTGGCCTGGGAAATATCAGAAATAGGTTAAAACTGAACTGCGCGAGGCCCGCCTGCGTGTATTATAGCTAAGGACGACATTTCACACCATCCACGCACACACGCACCCTACACACCGAGAGGTACACTCACACACATACTTTATTATATGTATAACTTAGTGCTTCAGTAATAAACCAAATATTGGTTATTTGATCTTATAATATATATATTATATAATCCGGAGGGGGGAGGCGCTGGATGCTGAAACACAGGTTTTTACCTAGTTCAGCAACGGAGGCCTTTACACTTAATTTTGTCCAAATTTTTTAACATAAGTAATTTATAAGTAAAAATTACCTAAATATTCTGGAGAATAAATACTTTTTATTATTATTATTATATTATTTTCGAGAGCGTTCCACCCACGTCATGCTATTCGGTCTGCCACAGTTTCGAAGGAGATAGATAGATTTTGTGTCTCTTTTTTGTTGTTGAAATTCAAATAATAAGCAAATAATTAAACTGACACTGGCCTGAACAGCTTGCACACTCAGCGCTACCAACAACTCGCGCACGATGCCCGGCAGACGCTCCATGACCTCCGCAGCGCCCAGCTCGGTCGCTAGTGACGTCACGCCCACGTAGAAACTCTTGCGCAAGCGATCCAGTGACGTCAGAGCTGAGAATAAGTTCGACAGGGCCCTCTCGTTGCCTGGAAAATTTATACAAACTAAATGTTTTAATATTAAAAGGAATTCGCTCTTAGAACTTTCAACACTTCTTTTGCCATAATCTTTTAAAATAGCTAATCGTTACGTTTTTATCAAAACAATTAATTAAAATTAAATTATTTCAGTAAATAAAAAATACAAGTCAATCTATTTTGATTTTAACCCTAAAAACAACTATTTATTTTGATAGATTGTCCATTGGTGGGCCCACAGAAAAAGAATAATAATAACTAAACTTATTTGTTTTACTACTTATCTTCTTACTTCTCTACGTGATAAAATCCGGAATGAGGAAATACGTAGACGAACTAAGGTCGTACCGGGAATCGTCTACCGGGCCGTCCCCCTACTAGATGGACCGACGGCCTGGTTAAGGTCGCGGGGAGTCGCTGGATGCAGGTGGCTCGGGACCGGTCGATGTGGCGTACCATGAGGGAGGCCTATGTCCAGCAGTGGACGTTTCCCGGCTGATGATGATGAAACTTATTAGTGCTTTATAATACAGTATTATTGAATATCATTAGAGAGATCAATATTGATCTCACCTTCCCTGTTCAGCTTGGCGCAATACTTGACCACATGGCCGAGCGCCTGTGCAGCCAGATGTCTCACGCTGTCCAGATAATGCTCCAGATGTGACCAGATGAACACCAGTATATCATCCAGGAGCAGGAGACCAGAGTGGTGGTCGGAGACCTTGTACAGAGAACGACTCATCTGTGTGACGGCTCGCGACACGCCCAGTATCAAAGTTGATCTTGACGACGTTCTGGAATTTTCAAATTGTTTTACTTTGGTTTTACTCGACTGCTATGAAAGAAGGGTTATACATTCTGTGTTAAAAATATTTTTGACCAGCGTTTTGCCTGCGACTTCAGAAATTACCTAATTACATATCATCATTAATAACCTTAAAATTTTTTAACTAGCTCGATCAGTATAAAAAGTTGTCAAGTCCCGGACCCAAAAGATTTTTCATTTTCTGTCTCACTTCCCCACTAACTAATCATAACACGTAAGAGTGAAAGGGTGCAGAAACAGTGCGCCATATCGATTCTCTCTCATATAGGTTCTTAATTCAATGGGTATTTTTTAATGTTGTTTACCTCAGAAATTTTGACTGGGTGAACCGATTTGGACGATTTTTTATATATTTCAAAGCTGGTGCACCCGTGGTCCCATTTCAATTTGGTCCAGTTCTGACAATAGCATCCATGAGTAAATGATATAAATCTTAAATTTGTAAAAAAAAAGTAGACTTTTAAGGGAAATTGAAGTCAGTTTCCAGTTCTTTTTGAACGCATTTACTTATTGTCACAATTTATTTTAAAAAATTGGCTTATTTTTCAAGTGTTAAGAAAGCAAAATTTGTTTAAAATCAACAAATTGCCGTTTTGAAGGTTACTTTGGGATTTAATTGTATCAAGAAAAGTATTATGAATCATGTATCCACATCTGTCTTATAAGTATGATCATTCGGCGTCCACCACCTTAACTAATTCAGCAAAATTGTACAATATTACTAAGTGTTCACACAAAATCCATATACCTCTCTCCTATAGCCAATATCTTCTTAGTCAACACAACGATAGCTGGTGCATCACCAACAGTTTCGCATTGCAGCCTGTCCATTGCCACTGATATAACGATCGCGGAATACAACGCTAGTTCAGCAGCATCGTTGGAAAGCAAAGTGGATAATTCTTCATCGGTTGTAGTTGGATTAAGAATCTGTAAAATAGAAAAACAATGAATTTTTCTATATATAAAGATGAAACAAAACATCTTGGTGTTTTGGTACCAATTAAAAATAACTTTACCAGAAGGCACAGGCCGGACACTTCATAGAAATGTCGTGATATCGGTTCCTATTCCCATACATCGAACAGATAACGTTTTTACGCACGCGCATGAGTGAATACGAGCGCGTCATATTACCAATCCTTGAGCGGGTCACTTTTTTGCAGGGAAAGGTGAGATATCTCCGATCGGTAGGGGTCGCTGAGCTACTGTTCTGTTCCTAGTGATATGATTTAAAAGCTAAACTTAACTAAGCAGGGAGATAGGGAGAAGCATCTATGCATTAACCTCTTACTGTGATATTAATCTGCATTTCCGCACTGTAGATTTATGCAGCTAAAATTAATGACTCACATCATTCCAAGAGTCTGGGCCACTTTCCAACCCTCGCATGGCCATATACAGCAGCCCGCAAACTGACTTGGTATCCATGGGCACATCCTCATCAGGAAGCAACTCTTTGATAGCAGACCGGATGTCTTCAAACCACGAGGCTACCACCTGGTGGTTGTGAGATGCCTTTTGTATGATGTAGAGAAGCATACGGAGTGTGAGATGGATGAGGTTGTATATCTCATTCTTTTCTGTTGGTGACAGGGTTCTTTTGCCTCTGGAATGACAATCATGTGACTTTAGCTTTTTGTGTTTATTTATGATGCATTTGCACTTGGCCTTCGTCTCACTTGATGGTTAGGTGGGAAGACTTAGGTAA
Source organism: Carcina quercana (assembly GCA_910589575.2). NCBI lineage: Eukaryota > Metazoa > Arthropoda > Insecta > Lepidoptera > Depressariidae > Carcina > Carcina quercana. Next base: position 13,525,169 of record OU342441.1, read on the forward strand.
CATTGTGGTAGATAGCCAGGTAGACATGAAATGCAACATGGCACATTGTAGGGTACCTAAAGCTATGCCTAAAGTGCTGCCTCCATATTAATAAAAGATTTTTTAATGTATGATGGATTTGAACTTGGCCTTCATCTTACTGATGGTAAGTGACAATAGGGCCTTTAAATGGTAACCATGCACACCCTGAAGCCTCAATGTAATGAGGCGCTGGATTCTACCATTCACACTGGAAGACAATAGTACTATTAACACTGCTGTTTGCCATCAGACTTAGATAACATGGTGGTAGCTATCCAGGCGGACATAGAAATTGTCCTATCAACAACCAAACAAAGTACTGATAAGTACCCCCACTGGAAATTGAAACTGGGACCTCTGGATTGTACCTAAGAGTTTAGCAATTAGGCCATGGAGGTGGTGCATTCTAAATGAAATTCATTTGAATTTGCCTTGACCAATAGGTAATCAAATTAATTATACATAGGTAACAAATTATATATGTCTACAATTTGATAAGTGCAGATTAGTTGTTTATTAGCTTTAGCTATTAGTTTTAGGAAAAAATGCTATTTTATTACATTATTAATAAGCTTAAAATAAAACAGAAACCAGACCAACAAAATAAAAAGGTTCAACATTCTCAGATTATCCTACCTTAAACTTTCCAAACAACACTTTAAGCAACTTGTCAAGTACTCCATCAGTTCCATCTCAACTGCCTTCACAGCTGCTGCACCAGGTCCAAAGTTCTCCACACAAGCCGATATCTTCACGACAACCTCAGTGTACTGTTCATAATGTTCGGGTAATGGTGATATAACTGATAAAATGAGTGATGATAGTGTTTTGGAGAAGGGAAGTTGGATGTTTGTAGCTTTTGTTATGTGCCTGGAAAGGAAATTATTTAAATTTATTATTTAAAAAAATAATGTCTCGATTAATTTGTTCTTCTATTATATCAATAATTTTGCTTTTATAAGATACATCAACCAAAAGAAGTTCGTGTCGAAATTTACCTCATAAGAAAGCATTTCACTGGGTGCTTAATTTCTGAATGAAAGAACACCACACAGAGAAATCTGACTGTCTCTTCACTGTATTTAACTTTACTTTGGTCTAGTACTTGCTTCAGTATTATCAATTGCTCATCGGTGCCTGGCGAGTTCAAGAATTTGTTATATTGGTGGTCATCATGAGAACCTGTAATTAAAAACGGAAGGACTGCACTTTAGGTGACTAAAACTAGCGCCTTCAAACTTTTTTTACTTATAGAACTACTTAAAACAAACAACTGTGTAAAATCTCAGATTGCGGAAATGCGCCGTTTTAACGATATGATTTTTTAAAGTTTCAGAAAATTCCTTAGCACAACGCCATATTAAGTGAAAACCAAGTGCACAGATTGAAAACAGACCTAACTAAAGAGATTGCAATCACTGACAATGATGTTTAAATTCGCCATAAAGAGGATATAATAATATATGACTGGTAGTCAAAGATCTAGGACCATACAGCCTTGTCTAAACTGGCATTTCTTTTTCATCATTCGTATTCGTTATCGGGGCAGGTTTCCGCAACTCGACGTCAGATGCGCCTATTTTGCGTGTTTCTTTTTCATCATGCAAAATATGTATTACAAATACAACAATCTTTCGTCCAAGTGCCGGAAACGGTACTCTATGAAAATTTTAACAAACGATAGATAGGGTGGGGTAGAGATAGTTAAACGCCAGCATTTCGTTTCTGGCACTTCGCCGGCCGCTGCCGCGGCACGCTTCGCTCGGCTCGTGCTTTGGGGTTGGAATAACCATGTGTTTCTGCCCTGGTTGTATTATTTGTGACGATGTTTTATTTCACCCACTCGATTCCTTGAACCACACTTTTAACTCCATATTTTATTTTACTCCGTATAACATACATTTCATTGAGAATACTGAAAAACGGCTTTGGCCTAAAATTCACCATAAGGGACTAAAATAAACCAAGACATGGCTGTAAGAACTACTGACCATTTTCTTCTTGTCTTCAAGAAGATTAATAAAGGAAATGTCAGTTTTGTGTCGGTTCTTCTTTCGTGGGAAGATATTTTGTGGATAAACCCTCTTAAGCTTTGTTTTCAACTAAAAATTGCGATATTTTATGGAAAATATGTACAACTTTAAAAAATCTTGGAAGGACTGCACTTTAGGTGACTAAAAAATTTTTGGATTGTAGAACTCATCATGCAAATCTATCCGATGGGATTTCTGCCCTGCACTCATCTCCGGGTCTGTATCAAAAAAAATAACCTAACAAACCTAATCTATGCGACGGGATTTCTGCCCTGCAGTCATCTCCGGGTCTGTTGCAGTCACTTAAAGTGCAGGCGAGCCAAAATCTTATCTTTAAAACGGTGCGTTTCCGCAATCTGGGATTTGGGACAAATTTGATTCAAAAAGTTTGAAGGCGCTAGCAAAATTCACGTAATACATATTTTGCATGATGAAAAATAAATGCCAGTTTAGACAAGGCTGTATGGTCCTAGATCTTTGGCTACCAGTCATATATTATTATATCCTCTTTATGGCGAATTTAAACATCATTGTCAGTGATTGCAATCTCTTTAGTTAGGTCTGTTTTCAATCTGTGCACTTGGTTTTCACTTAAATATGGCGTTGTGCTAAGGAATTTTCTGAAACTTTAAAAAATCATATCGTTAAAACGGCGCATTTCCGCAATCTGAGATTTTACACAGTTGTTTGTTTTAAGTAGTTCTATAAGTAAAAAAAGTTTGAAGGCGCTAGTTTTAGTCACCTAAAGTGCAGACGAGCCTTAAAAACTTTTTTCAACATGTTTTCAGGGTTACTACAACCTAAATAAATACTTTTAAAACAGAAACGTTGTTACAGTTTCCGTAAACTTACCCAAAAATTCATTTGCAAAGTTTACTATTTCAAGTGGTGGAAAACCGTTGGAATTCTTAGTCTTTTTGCTACCTCCCTTACCTACCCTAAGCGATAATCCGTTCATTATTTACAAAACGACAAGGGCAGTTCAATTACAATAAAATCAATTTTACATTTAATTCAAAACCATCGAAATTCGACATTACAACCTCGCCTCGCGAGCAAAACATTGAAACACATGTCAACTGTCAAGTCAAACATATGTTGTCAGTCTGACTGGAGCTTCTGCTTTGTTGCGAAATGAAAAATAAGCATAACATGAAGATAACTCATATCTCAGTCAATCTCAGTTGCACCATTTACCTGTATATTACTATTTTGTACTTGTCACTATATTAGTAAACGAATACCATTATTTTAATAAAATAATGCTCAAACCAACCAACATAAACGTAAAGTGGCTGTAAGATCTGAAGACCATTGCCTGTTTTATACAGAACAGTAAGTAAAATGTTTAAGCCGAATTTATTTACATTGGTCTAGTAACTATACTATGACGATATTCAAGTGTCCCGCGCAGTTTGTAAAATGTCGAATGTAGGGCAATTCAATGTTGAAAATATAAAAGGAACGGGATGTAACTATAAAAACAAGTTTCGCCTATTATGTAGGTTAATATAAATTATTTTTTAAATTCTTCTGTGTGTGATGTTATTATAAAATCAATATTGTGGTGTTTTGAATATTTTTTCAGATTGCACTTAACCTAAACTGACAATGTATAATATATATGTATGTATATTTTTTTGTATCAATCTCGTGATACAATGGTAAGATGCCTAAATATTGTACATCACAGGTATCACAGGATAATATAAAATATTACAATACTTATTTGCGTCGTGTACGATGTACATACTTCATGGTGTTTTACCTTATCACATGTTTGTTCCTGCTACCAGCATCCGGACAAATGTAACTAATGCTAATTTATAAAATTATGAAACAGTCTCGTAGCTTTATTTATAGTGACCAGACATTGTGCTAATTAATGAAGTCTGAATTCTTATTAATTATTCAGCCTGTTTTGACGTACCAATATTCTAAATGGTTTGGTACGTAACTGTCGGTTTAAAGTTTAAGTCGCTGTACCGATTGAAGACATTACCAAGTTGGCGCTGACTTGCCTCGAATTAAAAATCCCCATTACTACCCCAATGTAAATCCGGCATAACGTCACGTTACGTCAAAAAATTAGTTTTAGGTTATGAGGTAGCTAGAAAAACATTACTTGTTTTCATTTATATTAATTTTCATGAATATTGGTGCGACTATTTCTAAAGAGTAAAAATGGGTACTAGGATACTACAGCGCATCGTTGTGCCGACCTTGATAAGCTCATTCAAACCGCTGCCACTTTACATTCGCGCCGGAAGAGTAGTGTGTTTGAAAACCAACTTGGTTCCAGTCAGAAACTATGCAAAGAGCAAAGATAAAGGTAAAGACAAAAAAGGCAAAGGCGCGAAAGTGGAAATCAATACTGCAATGATATCCGAATTAGTTCCAGTTGATAAACTCAAAGATAGGTGTAATGCAGCGATTGAGAAAATGAAAGAAGACTTCTCGAAAAACCTTTCCTTACGCTCCACTACGGGGTCTATAGAATCTCTTAGAGTCAAATTCGAAGGCAAAGACTACGAGCTGCAAGAACTTGCTCAAATTGTGCGGAAAAATCCCAAAACCATGGTAATAAACTTTGCTTCGTTTCCACAAGCAATTCCAGACGCTTTAAAAGCCATAAACAATTCGGGACTCAACTTGAATCCACAGCAAGATGGCACCACATTGTTTGTTCCTGTGCCTAAAGTTACCAAGGAACATAGAGAAGCATTAGCAAAGAACGCTAAAGCTTTATATATTAAGTGCAGAGATGCAGTTAAAGAAGTACAGAATGATTACATTAAAAAAACGAAAAGACAATCTGGAGTTTCTGAAGATCTAGTATTTAATGTTTCAAAGCAGATAACAGCGATGTGTGAAGAGTATCAGAATGAAGCTAAAAATATTTATGAACTGAAACACAATGAACTTGTTGGGAAATAATTAAACTAATTATGCATTTGTTGATATAGTATTGCATGCATTGTTTGGTAGATTTTAGGTAATTAAATTTTTATAAAATTAAATTTTTTGTGGCTTTCCCTGAATTGTATCTACCTGTAGCGAGAAAAAAAATCTAAAATGAAAAACTGACTAGGGTTTTTGGTTTAGATTTTAGATTAAAATTAGGCTAGAAAACATGTCAGTCTAAATTAAAATTTATTTTAGGGGGAGTTAATGTCTACCTGTAAAACATGAATCTTTTTTTTTTTGACTGTACTCGTCAATACCTTACATTAGATACCAATCATGTAGTACTTTACATCCTCTACAAGTGCTATTATAGAATAGATATCTGCTAATATGTTGAATTTTATGTGAAGTCTTGGTGACGTCATATCCACTGATACATTTGTCTACAAGCATAACCCTCCTTTTGGCATTGCCTTAGTCAGGCAAAATCACCTTGTGCCAAGTAGGATTCTTGCCCTTTTAAAATTGTAAAACGTTACTTTTATGTTTAAATTAAACTTATTAAAAAAGTATTTACAGGAACTTAAAGTTGATGTTCCCAATAGCTCACTGATTACCTAATTTTGCATTGTTCTGGACTACAACTGCTGCAAAGTACACTCTGGGATATGAATGAGCCTGCTTCAAACCTCACATCGTCAGTCTTGATGTCTTTCCTTGAGGCATAATGCCATAATAACCTACCACCATTGGCATCCATATTTGTTCTCATTGGGTAGTATATTAGTATCACATTAGGATTTTGTTGCTACCTACTCCTCTTCTGCTATCCTATCCTGCTATTTACTTCCTATTGTAAAGCTGAGACCACACGTCTTGTCTGTAATGACTTGGTCATTGTTGGTCATGACTATAAAAAGGCGACACAAGGTTCTATGTGAAGGCGATTAAAGGAAAAAAGTATATTGTAAGGCCAACAACATATGCCAAGTGTGGCGATTATTAGTCTCCACAAGTTTAACGTGGCGATCGATAAAGGAGGCGCTCGTACAGCAGTGGAATTATGCACTATGCAGCTGATGAAATTGTTTCAAATTCGGCCTTCACTTGTACACTATTAAAAAAATCAAGTAATAATCTAAATATGTATAAAAAAATATTATAATTACATTTTTTAATTTGTATAAAATCATTCTTTTTTTAAGAGCCAGCGTCAAATGTCATTTCATCTTTGTTTTCAACGTAAAGTCGCTGAACGTTACCTGTTTCGTGCGTTTTATATGTTTTTGTACAAATAAACTTTACCAAAATGGTAACATAATCACTTTTATTTGATAATGGCCTTTTAAAATTATAAGTGAACAAGACCAGGCCTTAGCTCCATATATTCGCGGAACGTGTCATTTATTCTGAACGTAACATTTAATTACTATATATCCTGGAATCCAATGCTACAGAAAAAGATAAGAAAGCCTTTTGACGACTGACGTTGACAGCTGTCAATATGACTGACGTGATGTAGTTTACAAATAAGATGTTTTCGTTATTTGTTTGGTCTTGGTGAAATTCGAATTATTTCGAATGTAATGTATAAAAAACAATCCAAAAATTATTGTAGAGTAATGTCTCGGGTTTATAATCGTTCTAGTGGTAGTGTAAAATCAAGCTCCGTCGTTACTCGTCATGAAATACCGTCGTCAGTGCGTGTTGGCGCGAAACCATCCGTTTCGAACGTTAGTTCTAATGTGTTTCGTGAACTTCCGACTGTTTTGAACGATTACACACCTGAAGTGGATCGTGGTAAGGTGTTGAAACGGACAAATGTGGTGAAACCGAAGCGGACATTAAAGTCTTTGGTACCGGAACGGTCGCCACCGCGATTGGTATTAAAGCCACAAAAAGTAGATGAACCTCGACTTAATATTCGGGCTCATGCTTCTTCGTCTTTTCTATCGAAGCTTGATCGTGATAAATGGTCGGACAGGCACGTTAGGCAGTGTTACTCTAGCAGGTCTCATTCTAAACTAAAAGAAATAAAGGTATGGTCATTGATGACACTTTTTGGTTCCTACAGTGTGTTTTTCCAGTATTTAATAACGTTATTCGTTTTATAGTAAACCAATATGCATGCTTAGAAGAAGAATAAAATTTATGAATAATGCACCGAGATCAAACTTAAAATCGAACTGGGCTAGTAATGTTTCATCCAAAACGGCCTGTAGCTTAACTAAGTTTGAAAAACTTTTTTCTCAGCTTACAGCGCCTTATCCTTCAGAGGGCAGATGAATGTTTAGCTGCTAGATGTCTTGTACAATTAAATCACTTAGTATTTGTGAAAATAGGCATGTACATTTGATGACTAAAATATTATTCGACTACAATACTACAATATATTACATTGAAGGAATATAATTTTTTGTATAACAAACTAATAATAACTTATTCTAGAGTTATAATCGATTTATTTTTAAGTACAATGCATTGGACAAATAGTTGCTAGACAGTGAATACATCACAGTACTGATAAAGTTATGTAGTTCAGTACTGGAAAGTGTGAAAAGTACAAACTTTTAGGACAGCAAGTTGAGCTTCAACTTTGATTGTAGTTTTATTAATACCTATCTAAGTGTAGATGCAGTGTGTCAATATGGTGGATTGGAATATGGCAAAATAAAAAGTAAAGGAGACATACAGAATTGATGTTTTCTAAACAAACTACAGTTTCTATACTTAATTTTCATCATTTAACATGTAAATAGTGATAGAGTCGTAGTAGAGTAATTATAGGTGGCGCTAGTGAGCTGTAGGGATGGCCCTAATGTCTCGTTAATAAGCCTTTGACCTAGAAAACAATACACTCAAGAAAGACTCATGCACCACTGCATTTATGACCGCAAAAGATAAATAAATAATTTATCACCCATCACCAATGTGTGGCAGACATATTCTTTAGTGCTCATTAAAAAAGCTAAGAATTTTAATGAGCATGTTTAAATATTATTTTCCAGGATGAAATTAAAGTGTATGCAGAGACTGAGAAGAAAATGAGACTCCGCAGTCAACTGTACAAAAGTTGTGGGGTTGTGCTCAACGATGTCGGAGAGGTGGCTAAAGACAAGGGGGTCCAAGTGGAGGTGGAAACGGAGACAGGTATCTTTAAAAAAATATATTTCGTAGAGCCCGTTTTATTTCCGCAAGCTGTTTAAAAACCACGACATCTAGTGGCTAGCTGAAGTATCATTTCAATAATTCACATAATGCACCCTCAGTACATTCCTTACCAGTTCCAAGCATTTTGCATAGATGGCGTTGCTCATCACAGTTGGAGTAAAATGATAAGTTCATCATTGATCCATTTAATTTCGAAAATGTTGTAAGTAATAATTTCTGCAATGTTTTTGTGGAAATACTAACTTTGTTTAAATTTTGATTTCTTGTCGGTTTTGCATTTTAACATACATACTATCAGAAATACATCTTTAGAGCTAGTGATCGACAATTTTGATATCTCATCAACTAGCCGAAATAGCTCAGTTGGGAGAGCGTTAGACTGAAGATCTAAAGGTCCCTGGTTCGATCCCTGGTTTCGGCAATCTTTTTGTGTTAGTTTTAATGATTTTATTTATTTGTTTCAGAAAAACAGAAAGAGATCAGGTGAGCTGTCGTTTTTACTTATAACTGTGTTACTATTTTTGGGTTTAGCGTTTTCGCTAATAATTTAGACATCTTCCTTAGGAACATTGAGAATATAAGTAAGTTTAGTCAAATAAAGCAATACGGCGGGTGTACTTTAAGTGAATATAATTATAATTTTAAATAAATAAAAACTTGGGAGGGTTTTCACACCAACTAAAGGTCATACAAATCACATCCGGTTACTCTAAGTGTCGGACCGGATATGACCGGACCGGCGCACTGCCACTTCAGTTTGGTTATCCGAAGAGGTTTTTGAGAGCTTTTGGCTGTGTATAAGTCCATTCTCTTAGTATCGGTACACCCGAACGGTATTGCGGTTATTAGTTTATTGTAATAAAAAACGAGTATTACATGATGTACATAATTGAATTTATAAAATAAATAAAATAAAAAGCCTTTATTTTGATCTTGCTACATTTAAATGTTGCTTGATTTCATACTTTTCTAATACATATATTTAATTAGCAAGGTCCCCAGGTTGGGTAAAGGCCTCCTCCCATTTGATAGAAATTGAAGCCTTGAATGTTCATGTTTAGTACAGCGATTCGTTTCGTCATGCCAATAAAGCTCTCTATCTTGTTTTATGTACTTTGTTTACTATAAAGCCTACTCCACATAGGCCGGTCCACATAATTGAATTTAGGTAGCAATAAATAAGGCATTAAAAAAGTACAAAGAAACCGCCTTCAGCTGCCCTAAAAGTCTATAGCATTCATTCTTTAAAATGTTCACCCTTAGAGGTAGAATTATCTGGGTATATATTTTGTTTTTGTGGATTTTCTCAAAAAGCGCTAAACTAATTTTGATAAGATTTATATGGGACCACCTCTGAAATACGATCTATCAAATAAAAAGGAATCATCAAAATCGATTTATAATAGGCAGAGTTATTGAGTAACATTCACACAAAAAACATGCTAAACCATTTATACGACAAAATGTGACGTAAACATGAAGGAGCATAAAATTAAACACAAAATATTTTCTATACAAGCGGCAGTCGCCACAAAAACCTCACTGTGATGCCTCGATATAAAATGCCAAATCCACCAGCGGGTGTACAACGTAGCGGCACCCTTTGAGCTCGAAATTGAACATTGTCACTTCATCATCCAGCATCAGATGAGATTTTAGTAAACGGAAGCCTATCAAATGTGCATATTAAATACTTTTTGGTTAGGAAGTATCACAGTCTGTGGTACAGATCTACAGATCATCCATGGACAGTATTTTTTAGGGTACCTTACACAACGGAACCCTTTTATAGGCAGTCGAAATCTTTACAGATTATCTATTTCTGTTGCAACAAATAATAAAAACGCTGTTAGCGTCTATATTAGGATATTATTCTTAATGGTAAATTACCAATTGCTCATGTATTTTTGTCAGGCGTATTACTTGGCCGGGTTTTTTTGGTACACTTGTCAACAGTCTGATAATGCCCTCTATAGACGTTAGACGTCCATGGTATGTCACACGAATGGTTGAGAGAGTCACATACATAGCAAAAGCTTATCTGTAGAGTGGGCATTTCGAAACTTTTCATCGAAAAAGTGTAATCTCGAAATTGTAATCAATAGTACGAGTACGTCAAATGTCTTGTACGGCCGCGTGACGTGATGCGACATAAGACTGAGTGACTTATTGCCAATTGGTAACAAGTTTAGATACAAAGTTTTGTTTGCTTTGTCCATCTTACTAGGAATTTTAAATGACTTTCATCATGACTGCGAATATTAATGCAGGGCTTCCCAACTTGAGTTCTGATGGCCAAAGAAAAGCGGCCAAGCGCGAGTCTCACTCGCACACGGAGAGTTCCGTACCACCTTACAATCTGTAACTGATGATCGAGCATAAAACGCCCATAAAATGTTTGTTCTGTTAGGAAACTGTAGGAAGTGATGGCTACATTTGACCATCTCTTCACTGGCTCGGCTATGCCCACGTGTTCGGTACAGGACTAACTTAACAGTTTGACTGCCGTTCTCGCCTTGAGGCGGGGAGGGGGTGATAGCGCGGGAGGCCTACCTCGCCTCCAGGCGGGCTCGCGGCGTTGCGAGTTCTATGAGCCAGTACGCCGTCGGTTTCGGCGGAGTGACGTTGTTTACGCTGCGGCCTCACGCGCAAGTGTATCGAAAATACTTCCGAACTCGCGGTTTCGTGTTTCGTTTTTTTTGAACTTATACATATATTATTATTTTATTATGGACTCCGAAGCAGGCCCTTCTAGGCCTAAGAGGCAACGGAAAAACACATTAATAAGTGAAATAGATAATGAGGAAGAGGAGTTATTATTTGGAGACTTTGACACCGATGAAGACTACGACCCTGGAGATGATGAGGAGGAGTCCTCAAATGATGAAGAGTCCTTGGATGATGAAGACGACCAGCCCTTATCACACTATCGCCAGCCTCCACTTGTGGATATTACTTTGCGTCCTGTGGCGCAGCAGGTGAATACGCCGTCTCCAGCAACTCAACCTTCGACTGCTGGGTCTACATCACCGTGGAGTACTACTGGTACCATAAAGGACATTTCATTCACGGGAATAAATGCTTTTTCGGGACGTCCCGCTGGTGAGCGACCCATAGATTATTTTAATTTTTTTTTTGAGAATGATTTCTTACAAATGATTTGCAACGATACAAATGCGCAAGCTGAGAAAATTTTTTTATCGGAAAAGACGACCCAGATGTCAAGGATCACAACCTGGAAACCGTTAGAGGTGGAAGAGCTGCGAGTTTTCTTAGGATTACTGTTTCACATGGGAACAATCCCTCTGTCTCGCATCCAAGATTATTGGAAAAAAGATCGCCTTTTTTCTATACCTATTTTTGGCGAGCAAATGGGGCGTAATAGATTTCTTATAATCATGCGATGTCTACATTTCACTCAAAAAGAGGAGAGCGAGGATCCACTATATAAAATTCGAAGCGTGATAGAGTATTTCAATAATAAGATGGAGGAGTGCTATTACCCTGCAAAACAATTATCGTTAGACGAAAGCATGGTTTTATTTAGAGGTCGTTTATTGTTTCGTCAGTACATAAAAAATAAGCGCCATAAGTACGGCATAAAATTATATATGTTGACCGAACCTGATGGTCTTATTTTGAAGTTCCGGTTGTATGCTGGCAGTAAAGATACCGAAGTGACTGGCAAAGGGCATGCCGAAAAAGTTGTGATGAACCTTATGCAGAAAAAATTGGAGGTTGGCCATGCGCTATATATGGACAACTATTACAATAGTTGCAAGCTAGCGCGTAACCTTTTGGAAAAAAATACTTATTGCACCGGCACGCTGAGAAAAGATTTGAAGGAAAATCCGAAGGAAGTTACGGGGGCCAAAATCAAAAAGGGCGAAAATATTTCGCGGTTTCGCGATGGCATTCATGTCGGAAAGTGGAAAGATAAAAGAGACGTGATATATATTACTACGGAGTATCCAGATAGAATGGTGCCAGTGACAAATAAACGTGGACAAATACGTGAGAAACCTGAGACAATTGCAAAATATAACGAGTTTATGTCGGACGTAGATCGCCAAGATCAACTTTTGTCTTTCTATCCGTGCGAGAGAAAGACTGTTCGCTGGTATCTTAAAATCGCTATTCATACGTTCCAGCTGCTACTTTTAAATTCGTTCAAAATTTATAATAAGTTTTCTGGACAACCGAAAATGCGATTGTATGATTTTCGCCTGTCAGTGTTGAACGAATTATTGCCCAAGAAGAACGTGTCTTTGCAGCGCCGAGTTCCTCCAGAGGCTCCACATCAAATCAGCAAAATTACTGTTCTTACTTCTAATGGCAGAATAAAGCGGAAGCAATGCCGTCAATGCTACAAAAACAAGAAAAGAACAGACAGTATTTGGCAATGTCTCCGCTGCGAAGATCAGCCAGGACTCTGTGTGGAGTGTTTCGATGCATTTCATATGTAATTTTTTTTAAATTGTGTTTCTAAATAATGAAGATAATAATTTTGTTCGCTACTGTTGATTTTGCATGTTTGTCTTAATTATAATAAATAATTAAAATTCAAAATACTTAATTACGCCCCAAGGAGTGAAAGGCACCCAGACTGAAATTTTCATCACGGACGCCTTTCCCGCCCTAAGGCGTGATAATTTTTTTTAAATTAATTTCCAAATTTTTTTTATATAAAAAATTATCAAGTAACATACTTTTACATATTTTGTCAAAAAACAGCCAAAATAACAAAAAAACTTTAACGGTTCCCACCTAGAAGAGCCCCTCACCGGTCGGCAGTCAAACTGCGTCCACAGTCGACCGTGGCTCTCATGATATTGCCAGTCATTTACATTTGACACTGCCGTTTTTGCAAACCAACACATTGACACACGAGACAGTGTGAGTATGCTTTAGCGCTTACCATTACTGGAACTGCGTTCATTTTAACTTTTTTATTGTTATTATTTGTGGTTAAAGCGTCTATAAAGGCAATAGCAGCTATGAAATTAACCGGGCCTTCAGCGAAGGCAAAGGCCGGACCGGACACATTAAACAAATGTCATGATATTGGTACCTATTCGCATACATAAAATGGATGACATGTGTCAGTGAAGTCGCTTGTGCCATATTGCGTGCCATAGAGGTGAGGTTTTACCCAACTAAAAGCCAAAAGGAGGATTATGATTTTAGCAACCTTTGTGTATTATGTCTATCTGTTCTCTTATATCTCTTGTATTTTCACAAATGAGAATTAAAAACGTAGTGATTGTCCGCGGGTTGCAGACTATATTATGTCACGTAAAATTCAAAATGGCGGACTAATAATAATAAAGTGGTACCCAAAAAATAATTATTCAAGAGTAAAGTCTTAGGTATCAAATTAAAGGTATTGATGAGTATATTTCGAAAATGTACACATATGTCACAACATAAACCCCAGAAATAGTGAGGAAGGGATTGGAACGCACTGTCAGCTTATATAAAACCCTAAAACTATTCACATCAATTCCATCTCGTATCTGTATTTAATAGATGGCGACCGTGGCGTGGCTTTAGAAGCCTAATTTGATGTTTCGGTTTAAGCACGATTATCATGAGTTAACAGATGACTTGAAGGCCAAGTGTAAAATTCATTGACCATAAAAAGAGATTGATTACATTATAACTTGAGTATGAAGTTGAATGGTATAAAAACTTTTTTCTAAGATTCTTAGAAAAAGCTGCGCCATTCCAAGCGTGCGGCGAGTCCAAATCGGGCGATAGCAACTGAAGGACTATTTCGCGCGTCCTCGCATCGCCTCTTTAGCTCAGTGGTAGAGCACTGGTCTCGTAAACCAGGGGTCGTGAGTTCAATCCTCACAGGAGGCATCGGCATCGATGTCTTTACTTTTTTGTTAAATTTCAAAGTCGTTTTTTAAGGTATAAACTTGTCGTTTTTTCCATTGTCTTGAATATCTTGAGTTTGGCTCAGAGTTTTATTTTCAGGTTTAAAGCACATTGTTGTGCCTTGGTTATTGAATATGTTAATGCGTCCCTTTTTTGAAAATGCGATTAATACAATATTACACTATCTAACATATAAATCACGATAAATTCACCACCACAATTCAAATTTAAAAAAAGTTTATTAAACAAAGATACATTCACAAATATAATTGTTTTAGTCAAACAAAAGGTGAAGTCGGAATTAGGTAGGAAAAACCTCAACTTTACAATTGAATACCTAATTAATAATAGACTTTATTGTTTATTTTACATTAACTACAGTCTACGGTTGATCATCAAGACAGGCAAGATTTATATGCCATAATTAGCGTCTTTCTTGGTTGATCCCATCCCAAAAAATGTTGGTTTTGTTTTCATATGAAATATCGAATAAATATGGTTTTAGCAAGAAGCTCAGTGAAACAAGTAAATGCGTTCAAAAAAAGGAAACCGATTTCAATTGCCATAAAAGTCTACAATTACTAAGGCAAAGGTGAATTTCTAAAATGTATAGAGCCTAGGCCAGGTCCATGCACACCGAATATAGGAATGGTGTTTTTTAAAATTAACCTTTTTTGAGCACCTATTTTCAACAAATTAACCAAATCCCGTGTACAAAATATGTTTTCCCTCAAACAATTGCAACACAAAACAACAATGGCGGACTGTCGCTATCAAACATGTACATATATAATATATGTTATTTGTTTTATATTTTGTTAAAGTTATGTCCGCCATTTTGTTTGTCAATGGCAACATCGGTGTCTGCGTTCAGAAACTGAGCCACTTTGATCTATACCATGGATAAGATTTATAAAGACGCAATTTTTTATAGTTCTAAATCATAAATATAATCATCATCATCAACAGCCTATATATATCCGCACTGGAGGGGCTCAGGCCTACTCTCATACAGAGAGTGTACGGGACATAGTCCACCATGCGGACCCAGTGCGGATCCGCGGACATCACATGCCTGCTCAATACATTTACACACACACAATCATAAATATAATAGTAATTAATTATCTACCTCTGCTTTAGAAATAAACTACACATGTAATAATTGATAAAGCATTGTTTAAACAACAGATGTTTTATATATGTATTTACTCGTGCTAATAACAATTTCTGAACGAATCTGTAACAACGCAAAATGCTAAGTAGTCGGAGCTGGAGCGAAATTGACCTGGAAAAAGAAATCCATCCATCCATATAATTTCAAATAAAAAAAGAATCGTCCAAATCGGTTCACCCAGTCAAAAGTTCTGAGGTAACAAACATAAAAAACATACCCGTCGATTTGATAACGTCCTCCTTTTTTGAAGTCGGTTAATAAATGAATAGAATAGAAATAGTTTATTCGGCGTACATACAGATTACAGTATAGTTCATACATGAAGGCATTTGTTTCTATTTCCTCATTGTTAGCAACGAGACACACCGGCGAATGTGTCTGCCCAGTGCCGTGCCCACATTTCACCCACTCCAAGACATGGCGCGTTTAAATTACAATCTATTAAAAATACAACCTCAAACTATTATTAAATAATCTTGTGGTACGGTATTTCAATGCTAGTGAGATTAATAACGTTTTTCATACCTTTGCATCTCCTTACAACATTCGGAGTCTCTTTCCTAACGGATTTTTTATATCTTTGTAATTTGCCACGAAAAGCGAGGTATTTGTTGTGACCGCAGTAAGATATCAATACACAGGACTACCGGCCATCCCCTCATATTTTTCCTTACAAACTTTTTATACCTACTGTAAGTTGGTTGGCTGTATTCTATAGATGGAACCTGGCTAAGTACATACAGACTCCAATAAAGAATCAAGTCTCGTGCACATTCCTCGGCTAGCCGGCCAGGCTAGGATAGGGCTCCAAGCCTCGTAGCTAGTACCGACCGTAACGGTACGGACGGGAGATAACTGTGACCATAACTGTACGTATTGAGGTAGTAACTCTTACGACCAATAACGCAGGTATAGAGGACTCTGGCGAAATGAATTACTCCGTTATTACCAGACCGAAGAGAGAACTAGACTTTGGTGAAACGATAGACAAATTATTTGGCCATTAAAACAATTTAAATTTATAACAAAATAAGGTTTCAATAAGAGATTGTCAGTTGAGTACTTCAAGGAATCGATAAATGGCGTGAAAGAGTTCGAAATTAATCTGTCATATGTCATCATGGCAGTCCTTACACACCCAAAGAGTTAACAACTTTGACAGATTTATTTACACAGCAATTATATTCTCTTTGGTAGGTGTACGAAGGAATTCACCCTCCGGTCTGTTAGGACCGATTCCTATCTCATAATGAACAAATATAAAACTGTATTTTCACAAAATGACCGATTTTGACGGCAAGTCAGCGCTGACCCGTAACGCCTTCGTGTAAATTGAATTCAAGTTAGTTCGAAGACTGATTGTGTGTAATCAGTGTTAGTGACTGATTTCAGCATCTAAGTGGGAACGTCTTTACCACTCCACCCTATTTCTTTATTCTAAACAAGTCTGGGGTCCCAAGATAGCTTTAGAGTCCGTAGGAAATTCATCCCCCTTCAGTGGACGCGTTTCAAGTATCGCTGTAGATCCTGGCTAAAATAAAAAAACAGGAATAACAGTGGGAGCGGAGAGGAGGTGGGAATGACTTCAGCATCGACGCTAGTCAATTATAATTGAGTCATAATAGAGCGGTTCGCAATGACAGTTACTCAGCGACCTATAAATATTCCGTGTTATCAAACAGTGCTCCCTATCAGCGTTACACAAGCCGTTGCGTATCGTCCAATCGGAGCGGGCGCGGTGCGTCACTTCCGCTTCCGTGCGCACGCGCTGGCTCCCCGCCAGGCTATTCCCGGCCCGCGCTGGAGTAGATGTGTGACATGTGAATGGGTTCACGTATGACAGAGATCAACATACTGCAAGGAAAACATCGCTAGGAAACCTTATTACTTCGTAAAAGACATTCGAAAGTGTCTGTGAAGTCTCCCAGTCCTCTAGCTCATGAATGTTATTGCTCATATTTTCAAAAATTGTTAATAGTGCCTTGCACACGTCCCACGAGTGGAAGAAATTAAGCAACGGTCTTGGGCTTTCATACAATAACACAAGAAAATTCATATAGTATTTTTGGGACTTCACTGCATAAATAAACCTTCGAATTTTTTCAGTAACAAAATTCGAATCTTACGATATAATTTTGAATGAAAATATGTTCTTTGATTCCAACTTTGATAACACTTATTTGACCACATCGCAGAATCCACTGGCCGGTACTCTGGTCAAATGGCGACGAGAAAACCCCTTATTTCTGTGGAGGGTACCAGACCACTACAAAGGATCAATAATAATTCTAAGCTGTAGGAACCAGTACCCCGGACAAATGGCGTCGAGTAATTATGCGAACACCGACCCTAGAGTACCACGACCACTGCCAATAGATAAACGAGGAAGATAAGGAATTCTCTGAATACGGCGGCGATCGCATTCCACGAACACCTGTTACAAATTAAACACAATATTGATCGGTGTGTCGTCCAAATCATGAATGAATGACGTCATTGGGTTGGCAAGGTCCCGCTTACATGTTTGACCGTATTAGGGCAGCGTTCCCGGGGCGTCTCGGTTGCACGATGTAATTGACGCATGTATGAATGAAATTGACGTCAGGGTTCTGAATTTAGAGCTACGCAGCTCAAAACCACGCTTGTAAGACGGTGCAGCTTGTCGATGAATTTTGCTCATTAATTACTCAATGATCATGTATTTTGGTGGGTGTTCATAAAGGGGATAAATATACGCCCTTTAACGGCCAATGTGTGATAAAATACATAAAAACTTGCCAATATGTGGCGCTGTTGTCAGGTGCTGAACTTAGAGGGCTGCAGAGATGCGCAGATGAGGGCGACATTAAAAAACAAAGAACGAGTATATTTCACTTTATTCACAAGCATAGCCTTACAGGCTTTTCCTAGTTTTATCTTACGTGATCCTATAGGAAGGAGCGGGTCTAGTCTGTCGGTTGTATCAACGTGCTAGCCAGTGCTTATGCTACAGGACTTACAGTCCTATTTTAAGCACTGGCTGATCAATAATTTTGTATGACTGTTGTTGTTTTGTATGTTAATTCAAAAATCACTGGTGTAGTTTTGGACAATAAATCATTTTTTTACTAGTCTTTCTTTGGATAAAATGATTTAATAAAACAATGTAAGAATTTTTATACTTTTCGCATCACGACACTTAGCTATATTTTTCTCTGTCACCGAGTTGTCAACCACCACGGATCAGCCAGTCAGCAAGCTCGAGGCACGCAAGAAATCTAAGGAGGTTGCCCTCAACTACAGAAAACAAATGTTGGCGACTGGTTACGAGTATATTGTATTTATTTTCGCATATACGTAGTTATGGGTTTGACCATTGAAGCTGACAGAGAAACACAAACGTGTTTTTCTCGATACAACGGATTTGACAGTGCGACCACTAATCAGTAGAGTACCTTATCGCACAAAGAGTTTTGCTTCTTCATACCTCTATATTATACGTACAGCTAAGGAGTGGAATTCCCTGCCGGCTTCTGTGTTACAAGTACCACGTTCTGAGATCTAAGGCCAGAGTGAATATGCTAATTATAGGCAACCGTAAACCGTCTTAGATGGTCTTAGGTCTCATCATATCTTAACATTCGGTAAAATAGTGTTAAATGGAAGCCTATATAATATATTTAAAAAAATACAAGAGGTAATCCTTATATGTAATCCTTATAGTAAAAATTAGGATCTGATAATCCTAAACATCACCTATAATTTAGTGCTGTTAATAAAGAGCTCATATTTTATGCCAGAACCGGTATATTTCAGTCTTCTGACTCATCGATGCAGTCTGACATAAAACAGAAGCAAGCGTTTGCGAAGCTAGCTTAGACGAAGCGAATAGATGTAACGCGTGCCGATAGCAAATGCTCTGATCAATTTGATTTTTTGAGTGTAATGCACCATCTGCTGCCACCTCGAGTTGTATTCTGGCAATCAAAGTGCTACTGCTCGTGCCTTCAGGCTGATCATGGCTAAATCCACCTGTCTTTTTGTCACTTTCCATCACGTCAAAGTGCACTATCAGTAAACATTTACACATAATGACATCGTTAGGAGTATGTCAGCGGAATGTTTTCCTTTTGGAATTCCTAATTTGAATGAGGGACTTTAAAAAAAGAAAATAGTTCTTCATTCATGAATAGATGGCAACGGCGTTGCTTAAATGTCAAATGTATATTTTTTCGTATGAATTCAAAACAAGGCGTTAATACACTAAATTATTTAATGCAAAGGCATTTAAAGCCTACTATCATACACCTTCCTAAGAGAATATAACTGCTCTGTAAATAAATATTTGAAAATTGATAACATGCCTTTTTGGGGGATGTGTGGACTGCCATGATGTTGCATGTTCTTCCACGCCATCTATTAACACCTCTGAGTACTTAACTGGTAGAAGTATCTGAAAATGTCTTATTATGTATCATGTAACTGGAGAGTTAAACAAAAGGTCGCTTTGTTGTTTCCTAATTGTAGGATTTTGACCAACGTGGAGCAAGAAATCTGGAAAGGTCTACAGTGGGTGTACTAGGATTATTTCTTTTCAATTGAACCCGCAGTAACCTCGGCGCGTGAGAGGGCGCAGTGCCGCGCGAAGGGCACGCCCTACGGTCACCGACCGGTCGACGACTTGACTTGCGTCTGCGCAGCCTCCCCTCTCCGCGCGACGCTGCATCTCACCCCGCCACTGCACTAGAGACGTGTATTCTTGCAGAAGTGAGACACGCGTTCACCTGTTGAAATGAAATTGTAATTGTACTGTTTTCAGCTACTGTAATTATATTTTAAAAGCTAGAAACATTTGATATGTTGAAAGAAAATGAAGAAAGTAATCGAGATAGTAATTCGTTTCGTTTAGTTCACGTATTTGTAATTCGTATCAAAAATTCCGTCCTCGCGAAGTACCTCGTCTGTGAGAACAAAATTGAAAACGTACATAGAAGTACTGACAACGAGGGTAGAGAGAAATTCGCTCAAAATTGTAGAGAAGGAGAATTTTTTAAGGTAATACGCTGATATAACATACATCATACAGGGATCGTCCATATTGACGCCATTAAACAACACATATAATGTACATTAACTTCACACATGTACTGTCTGTGCATAATTGTGTGTTTTTATTGCGTTGTATTTGTATTGTTTCATTAATTCAATTGAGACTACACCCTACACCCATGGATAACGTGAACTACCTTCTGCTTTAGTCGGAAACAAAACTCAATATTTGCGAAGGTTTAAAAGTGCATTCGTGCCAAAGTGAGCCTTCTCCATGTAACAGTACTCTGCGTCTTTGAGAACAATTGTTCGTCTTGTTTATGGGCAGTCACGGCGGAAAGCTCCGTGCGTTACCGCTCATGGCTTGAAATTATTTGTGAGCTTCAGCTTTCTTGGAAGTTAATGTATGGGGCATGCGGTGCGCATTGTTCCACTTCCTGGACGCTAATGAATACTGTTTCAAGGTTTTAAACTGGTTTTAGTACAATCTAAAGCTATTTGTTAATGTTTGTTCTTTGTTCTAGTGTACACTGTTGGTCTATCCGGAAGTCGCGGGTTCGATTTCCAATTAGAGTTATTTCTGGTACTCGGATTTTTGTAAGTAAGTGGAACCGTTAGAAAGAGTTACTGCAGGTGGTGTGTCTTTAAAATATACAATAGGTTTGCATTGGGCCTTCATCTCACTTGATGTTAAGTGACGATAAGGCCGATGGTAAGCGTGCGCATCTAGAAGCCTCAACATAATGAGGCGCTAGCTCTGCTACTTTTCATACCGGTATCATAAACCATTGCTATTAATTAACACTGGCGGCAGACTTAGGTAACATGGTGGTAGTAACCCAGGCGGACATAGAAAATGCCCGACCAACCAGGATACCGATAGGTACCCCCACTGGGAATCGATCCCAGGACTTCCGGATTGATAGACCAACATTAGCCATGAGGCCACGAAGTCGGACCAGTTAAAACTCCAATTCCGTGGCACGTGAAGTGTTTTCGACGGCAGTCCTCCAGCGTCTTAAAAGCATATTTAATTTAATTCCCAAAACTTTATAAAATGGTGAACTTGCGACATAAATGTATTATTTATTCACGTTCACGAGTTTCACGGGACTCGCTCAACTCGTTCGCGTTTCTGTTCTATTTCTGAGAGCGGCCCGTGACAGGGAACAGTTTAAAGTCTCGAGGCTTCCACCCTCGGGAGCGTTTTGACCGAAAACTCTCAAAAGTTTCTGATCACGTTTGTTGTTCGCGTGCTTTCTAGAATGTTCCGGCTAGAGTCCACGTGATTCGCCTTTACAACGCAATGTGGAGGGATGTTTGGGATTCTTTTTTGTGGTCTTAGGGAGGCGCTTGGCCTGCATCGTACTTGATGGCAACGATGGTCTCAGTTTTACGAAAGCTCCGTGTTTAAACAAAAATTTTCATTGAAACTGTTACTGAGTACTATTTATTATATGACTGAATTTATAAGGAATTAATCAAGACAAAACTTCAGATTTCTGAATTCGCTTATAATGCTTCTGATGAACCCTAGACGGCGTTTTTGAAAATAAAAATAAAACAGTATGTAAACATGAAATTTTGATATGTCCTATTATTAGATAATTACTGCACAAAACCAGATCGCCTTAAATATTATCTTATTATTTAAGCTTAGCTTAAGCTACTTTATGATTAATGATGATGAAATGTATGTGATAAGGATGCTTGTATTAGTCTAAACTTGGTCTAAACGTACTATTACGAGCAAATTACGAGACTCAAACTCTAGAGGCACACAAGTCTAGAAGATTTACTATTTATTTAAAAAATTCAATATCTTTACGTAGCGTTTCTTTCGCTATTTCTCCTATGCAGAACGTTTTCCGAAACGTCCGAAACGTCGTAAAATCATTATGTATTTGTAAAATTATTGGATTTTTATAAAAATAAATATCATCAAATTAAGTTACATATATAGAGTTCTTGAGAGTCAATGACACGTGTTTTTTTTAATAAAAAAAAGGTTCTTCATTCATGGATAGATGGCACCGTTGTAGCAAAGTTTCACTGTCAAATGTATATTTTTTTGTATGAATTGAAAGCAAGAAGTTTGCATACTGAATTCTTTGGTGCAAAGCCATTAAAGCCTACTGTCGTAAACCAAAGAGAATATAACTGTTTTGTAAATAAACCTGTCAGAGTTGTTAACAATACTTTTTTTAGGGGTGTGTGTGATGGTTAATGACAGATTGTTTTCTTTCTCTTGCGCGCCATCTATCAAGTCATTTAAATACTCAACTTACAGACGTCACTGAAAACGCTCCATTAATGAAATGTTTGACATTACGGAATCCTAATACTATTTGCGTACGCATCCCAACACCATTTGACCGTTTTCTTGTTTGAAGCTGAAACCTTTCGTAATTCTATTTCGGTTTTGAGTGGGTTGCTTCACTTTAACATAAGGGGGAAAAGATTTGGGGGGTATTAAACCCTGGGGGTAAAAAAACAGCATCACTAGCCGGTTAACGCCCACTGCTGAACATAGCCTTGATTAGCATCTACAATCCTTGCTAACGATATAAAACGAGTTTTTATTTGTACTTACGTTAAGAAAAATGCTCGATTTCTGCATAAGAATACGAATATATCTGTTTTCCTATTTAAATATTATTATTGTATCAAAATTAAAAACAAAAAGTGGATTTGGGCTCGTCCGGGATTTGAACCCGGGACCTCTCGCACCCTAAGCGAAAATCATACCCCTAGACCAACGAGCCGGCTGGTGAGAGCGATGAAATTCCAAGTCACCTCCGTTTTGACCGTTAACTACAATAAAAATTGATAATTTTTTAACAATAAAGATAACGATTACGTCACCCTATATACAAAATTATACTTTACCTGGGGGCCAATCGCGCTAAATTACAACGCCAAATCCAAAACCTAACCACTCCCGCTCCTCCATTTTTCTGTCATTTCGTATCGCGCTATTTACCAAAAGCTCTGCATCGGATCGGTTTTGCAACGGTGTCGGAATATGTCAAAAAATTGGTATCGCGCTAAAATAAACGTCAAGGTTATAACCCGATCCAGTCCAAAGCCGTTGCGTCCAAATGTCAAAATTAAAGGTAGAGAAACACTTCATCGCGAGGTATTATTTCAAAACCTTTGCAGTGCCTTGTGCAAGTTTGCAACTAGTTTGCATTATATTTAAAGAAAATTTCTAGTAAACCTTAAAGTAAAATGGTGACAATTAAAGATTATCTCACTGAAGTGAATCGGGACCTCATTAAATCGACTAATTACGGCAGCATAAGATCAAAATGACGAATTATTTGTGTACCTTCAAAAAGATTTCTCTTCACAAATTTCATTCAAGCTCGAAGATCTAATGCATAGGATTCCAAAATAAGGTAAGTTTTTTGTATAAATAATAAATCATAAAGTTCGAAGTTTTTTTCCTAAGCGGCCACTTTTGTACACACACCATAACCAATGGTAGTACTAATTTGATTCCCGTCTTTAAAGATTAACTGTTTCTTATTAACTTATCAATCCCTGATAATAATTGATATGGTGATAGCAGTAACAGGTCCATGATACACAGCTAAAAGCTGCTGAACATTATTTAAAATGTTCACTTCGTAGACAGAGATCCTAAAGATGAAACCATATGGACATAAGTGTTGATATGAATTTTTTTTCAGGTGCTGTTAAAGATGGCTCATTAGCTGCCTTATGTACCAATTTGACTACAAGCAAGATATTAAAGAGGATTTGTACGGAAACACAGATTTTATACAAGGGCTGTACATATGCTACACAATGATGTCTTGGCCTTTTTAAGTTACTATCATATTGCTCTAATTGTAATTGTTTTATATACTATAAATTAGACGGCAGTTATTGTTCTAAATTTTTTATGAAAAAATATTCTGTTTGCAACTTACTACTCTAATGGGAACGAAACCAAGTTCTTATAATATAAAATTACATGATTTGTACTTCAATGGTGGTTATATACACATCCATGTGAGATTATACTAAATTTGTAAAAATATACTAACTGGATAATGAAATATTTAGATTCTTAATTTAACTGAGCCCCCCCACACACTGAGTTGTTCATCTAAATTTGTACAATGATTGGTATTACAGGGTAATAAAACAAACAAATACATACATATACAAAAGTCTTTTTATTACAATCACTCCTCTATTACAAATATTATAAAGTTTTCAGCAAGGACATAGCTCACTAATATATCTAGAACAGTACACATAGTCCTTTGTATCTTTTGGGGGTTTGTTGTTACTTCATTCGTATTGCTGCTTCAGTTCCTGTTCTATGTGATTCTTACATTCAGAGATATTCACGAGTTGTGCCACTTCTGTAATAAAAAAATAAAATTGTTTTAACATACCATTCTTTTTTATTTTAAAAACTAGTATTCAGTATAAGTGTAGTTAGCCCACGGCTTTGTCTGTGTGCAATCCTGGTATAAAGAAGTAAATCGAGGACACATTCCATCTGTGTTGATATTAGTTCAATTAATTATTAGTGACTAGCTTTTGACTGTGACTTTCTTTGCATTGGCTTTGTGCACCCCAAAAGAAATTATGCTAGTAAGTGTAGTAGTAGTCGCTAGTAGCCCTTATCCTTTTCTAACACTAGTATGATTCAAAAAGTCAAGTCATTTTGACAATCCTTTCACGTAATATACAAATGGATAATTCATATATAAAAATAATTTATGTTTACCTCTAGTTCAACATAGTGTTCTATTCCTTGCCTGGAGAATGTTTTCAAATCTCAATCATATTAGAATCGTTTAGGCACTTGATCCTTTGCTCCGTTATAAAATATGTTGAAATCCAACGTAACCAAAGGTAGATGAAAATCTGTAAATAAACAGACAAAAGTTAGTAAATCAAATTATTTAGTAAATGATTACAACAAAATAGAATTTCTTTTCCATTCATGAATAATTCGTACAAATTAAATAGAATTCGTCCAATACTCACCATACTATGTTTCTGTTATATATTCCAGTTAAAATTAATTGGTATTAGAAAAGTTTCAGAGATAAACATTGAAAATAACCTTCAAAATTTTAGGAAATTTGACTGCGGATGTCAAAAACTTCTTTTTTTTACTAGAGCGGACCCCGCATTATCACGATAAATGAATACCGATTCAAGGATGCCGCCTCTACACACTGGGATTTTAGAATAAACCATAGAGCATGAGACATTGTGAAGAGGAGCCATATTTGAGCGGCACGGTATCGCAATGGATTGGGTTCGGCGGAGTGGAGTCAAAGAGCGCGATAGCAATTTCGGAAAATCCAATGCCAGTCCAATAACTTTGCACTGACAGTACGGGCTAAGGATCGTTATAGGATTTTGTTGTGTAATTTAGCGCGATTGGGCCCCTGACCAGTTTTGATCGTTCACTCTTATGTTAGCATCACTTCAGTTCTGAACAGATTTTACCTTGATCATCGCTCGGGAGATGGATTTGCGATCGCAGTAATATGCAGTCACTTTTGATCATTGATCATTTGCTACTATTTTATTTCCCTTATAAATATACTGCGTAATTATTTTTTTACTTTTTGCGATTTTGATATACCCAGTGTCTCTCACAGTAAATACTTGTACGAATCTCGACACCTTACGAGCTAAAATCCTTCGAGCCGTTCAGGCCGCAGAGCGTGCCAAACAATCAAACATACATACATGCTCTCGAAAAACATAGCCCTCTTTCTGACGCAGTCGGGTAAAAAGTTTGTGTGACTTTTTTAATGTTAAAAAGATATTCTTTGTTCATAGTTAAGGTTTTTGTGTTATCATTTACGTAACAATAACAAGGAATATATGAATAAAAAGTTAATAACATACTTCGGCTGACGTGAAGGTACTGAGTCATGGAGTCCACCGAGCGAGCCGCCATTTTGTTTATATAAATAAACAAGCTACACGTGCTCGCAGTGTTTAGGTTATTTACTAAAATATATTTAAACAAGAAAATGTTTTAATTATTGCTTGTTGCGGCTTATGTATTTTGTCGTATACGTATTAAATTTTTCCATTCAGTGTTTCGTAATTTTTCAAAATGGCGAAAATATGAGGGTTGACATCGTGAAAAATATATTCCGACTATTTCGAAAAATGTTCACACACTATTTTGTTACCTTTATTTAAGACGTATAAACTTCAAGGAGTTGGGGAGTGAGGGGGTGGAAAATAATGAACAAGAAAATATTTGTCCCAAGGCACGCGGGGAACATAGACTGGCGAGGTCCACAGCTTACAAAGAGACTAGTAATATAACTATGTCATAAGTATACAGCATTAGTAGCTCATATGCAGCTGAGGGCGTCGCTGGATGCAAGTGGCTCGGGACCTGTCATTGGAGGACAGGTACCGAAGCACGAAGCACCATGAGGGTTCCCAGAACGTATAGTTCCTGTAGCTAGCTGCTCTCTTAATGAGGCACTTGTAAATGCATTACCCACGCTCGCAGTTTCCAAACCCTCGCATCGTCCTCAGGCTGGACACGTCGCCGCCATTGTTATTCCGAACGCTCGCCGACTGGAGCCGAGGACGCCCGAGCATTAGGATTCGAGCTCGGTTCGCGCACGTGACCTGAGTTCACGACACACACTCTATGCATGACTTGTAGTGGAGTGACGATGCGACTAAAGAACTGCGTTTTTGTCGCGTCGACCACCTTCATACTGTCACTTGACACCACGATTACAACTAGCTAGCAAGGTGTCGCATCATATTCAAAAGCAGCTTGTCCCGAACAACAGTCAGTTGTCAGCATTCTAAAGTTCAAAAAAGTATTCTGCCGATGAGAGACAGTGAAAGAAAAGGCGTATCTCAAACGTCAATGTGATGCGAATGCGCCAAAAATTCGAGCGTCTTTGTCCGTTTTACCATCATAAAGGTCTATATACTTAATATTTTCATTTCATTTATTTATTTCAGTTTAAGAGTCATTAATGGCTATAGACAGACGTACTAACCCATCACTACCCGCTGTTCTTCCAACCATCTTGTTTGTAACTGACTAAAATTTAATAATTTAAACGGTTGTGTGAATCTTACCGGACATTTCTTCATCCCTATCCTCTGACTTCTCTAACTCCTTTCTAATTTTACTTCTTCCTTTTCTGGGGCCCTTATTACACACGATATACGGACCTAAATATATTTTTGTCATTGCTTCTTATGCCGTACTAGTGCGGAAAGTCTTATAGTCGTTTGAATATTCTACATAGCACACGGAGATCCTGACGGTCTGACAGTCTTTCCACAACCGTATGATTCTGCTTGGAAGCTTAAGAGTCCAGATTCTACTGCTCAGAACGTCTCGTCTGTTCAAACCACGCACATTCGCCAGAAAACAGCCCGGGGAATACCAATAAACAGTTTGTAACGTGCTCACGTCGCGGCGATAGCGGTGCTGGCAGACTAACAATCGTTGGTGCGGTCATGGTGACTAGGAATTAGCGATCTTCAGAAGGTATGCTTCTAGTAATATTAATTGGTAAATGTGTTGCCCGTTACTCGCAAATCCAACCAGGATCTTAGATTCATTCAATACTATTCAGATTTATATGTTCGAAGCACGCTATAAAAAGCATAGCTGTGTACTGTTCTTATATCTTTTAATTGCAGTTCTGTTAATTCAATTTGTGAAAATAAATTGACATATTTGCATTCGTGATCTTTCCAAAGGTGATATGACCAATATCAATCAAATATGTCCTCTGGATGGACCTACAGCACTACCACATGGAGAGGACCTCATGGAAAAAGAAAGAGAGGAAGGCCCTCTACACGCTGGGAGGACGAAATCAAAAAAGCCGCTGGTCCAAAGTGGTAGCAAATAGCTCTAGACAGAGAGAAGTGGACATCATTGGAGGAGGCCTTTACCCAACCTGGGGACCTTGCTAAATAAATAAGGGGTATTAGAATAATAGGAAACCAAGCAGCAATGTAGCAGGATCAAAATAAAAGGCTTTTTATTTTATTTTAATTTTATTTATTTATGTCCTCTGCTATAGTGCTTACCTATATTTTGCTTATCCTAGTCTATTACAGACGTTTTTTCTGGTAATCAGAATTGACCCGCGGTTTCTTAAAGCCAAAGCCTCATCCTAGTCTTGGCTAGAGTCCAGAAGTTTTGAAGGATGATGGTCTCTCTATTGTCTTGCCGTGAAGGACGCCGACAACCGTTCATGACCTCGTCAATGATAAATAAATTATATTATAGATAAATTTTAAAATTGGATCGATCAATGTGATGTGGAATATAAGCCAATCAGTGGCCAGTGGCCTGCCCATTGTTGAGCTATTTCAGTCCTTTAGTTCTACGGACTTCCTCATTGCATTTAATAATTACAGAATGTCCGAGACTTTATTGTGATCCCTCTCAGAGACAACTAGCCTGTCCCAATAGATAAAGCACAAAGGATGTGACTAATTAAGAGTCACGTCAAGCATCCTACTTCCAGCGGCTTCCGAGTTTCATAATGGTCATGTTTGTATTCGCGTCACGGTGGTGAGTCTATGAAGGACACGTGACTATGGGTTTCCATTTCGATGGAGATAATGGCCGTTTTATATTCAGACGGGGAGAGGTTTGCTGCCGTCACGGCAGATGTCGTTTGCAATTGTTTAAATGCCCGATTGAAAGTTGTATATAACATTCAAGCAATGCTTGTGTTACTTAAAATTTTTGTGATTTGCACGTAACGCAGGGTCTTGGCATAGAATAATTTTCAAGCAGAAGCTTCAATTTGCTTGCATAAATATGACGGCAATGATGATGTTCTCATCACTTACAACAAGAATGTGATACATTTTATGTAGGTTATAGGATGATTAGGTTCAAAAAGAAGGATAGTTTCTTCAGAAAGCTTTGTTGTTAGAACAATTCATTAGGGTTTTATTGTCACTCTGCTGTTTATGTTTGTTAAGCGTAGTAAATTAGCGATTCTTATTTAAATTTTATCCTGATTGCCGTTTGCAATCGCCATGTATGTCGATACGCAATACTTGAATTGTAAGTACTTACGTATAAATTCGAAGTGACTTTGTTGCAATGTCAATGCCAAAGATATTGTTTAGAAACGTGCTCATAACCTCAGGAATGTTATCGGTTTTACGCATGGTGGTATTGTTTAAAGCTGTTCGTGTTGTATTTTCTTTATTAACTGAAGGCCCTTACCCGTGACTTCGCTCTCATTAAATACTGTCGAATAACTCTGATCAAAACAGTGGTTAATAATTCAACGCTATTTAAGAACAAACACTATTTAATTGTTTTTTCTTTTAATACACAATTTCTTTTACCAGAATCGTTTAAAATAGGAAAGCTGGCTTTGACCAATAATTGCCAAAAAATAAGAGATCGGATCTTAGCATCGCAGTGAGATATCGGTGGTATACAACTGGACATTGCTACCAGTCCTCTGGATAGTTCTTACTGTCGACATCTGCGACGATCGACAGGAAAGAATTTGATGGTCCTTTTCTTAAGCCAAAACCACAAGTAAATGATAGAGGTGTCTTGGGCCCAAATAATACATCCGAACAATTTGGTTGTACCCGGAATCAGAGCTGCGACATCTTTAGCATCATCCAGTGCCTTGCCAGTGTTGTCAACCTTCCACTACCGATCGAATTTGCTGGGTTGCCAGGCATCAGGTCACAAAATTGTTTGGGTTGTAAAATCAATATTATCGAGAACTGAATACAGAATAATACTAACGAGGTTGCGTAACTATTCGAAAGGAGGTTTGGCTCGCGGCACACAATGACACCGTTACGTTCATGTATTATGTTATTCAGGTGTTAGTAACACTGGAAGGCGTAATATATAAACAGGCACCTATAGATTAGTAATCGAATCGTGTCACTGCACAGTTATTGTAAATTATGTTCTGTAAAATAAAGCCTTAGTCATCTTCAGTCGTCACATGACAGTGACTAGAATATAGCGAATTCTGTTTCGTGCATTTTATTTGTGGATCTACCTGAGGATTCTTCTTAGAATTCTACGAGCCCATTGTGTGAAGTGCATAACTACAGCCTTGAATATTCGTATTACATACTTATAGTATAATGTCTAGTGCTCTGAAACTCAGGGAAATTATATCTCGGACAACAGACTCCCATGTATCTGTTTTGTATCTTACATCCACAATTATGGTGCTTTATGCCATGTGAGCTAAAATAAAGAACATTTTGGTTTGAAAAAACATCATTTTATCTTGTTGCACCAGTAATATGACTTGAGGATATCGTAATGGTGACGCTGTATGCAATCAGTTCGGGACCAGTCATTGTGGCGTATCTTGTGGACGGCCTATGTTCAGCAGTAGATGTTGGACGCCCCGCTGAGAATTATGGACCCGTAGTGTTCCCGTGAGATACTTTTTGAATTCAAGGCAATCGCAGTTGAGAGCAAAAGCTAATTCTTCTCTTAGAGTCTTCCGAAATGTTACCTCTTTGGTTTACCTATCTGTTTAGTATATTACAATCGCGATACCTACTTCTGCGCATCCATCGCTTTTCAATTTCGCTCGATTCAGTGTATCTGCACTCAACACATTCCTCAAAGCACCTGATGCATTGTTTCCTCGTGTCGTGTTGCAATGTCACTGCCAAGGTCTCTGATAAGGTCTGCTTCGGCGTTACTTTAATTGCATTCCACCGATATCGCGATTGCATCATCGGAACGTGAGCGAAGTGCCTTTTTTACTGCCTCGTGGTATAAATTTATAATGTTTCGTTTATTTGACATGCCGTTGATAGTGTGTGTTTTAGTATGATTGTCTGTGGAGCGTTGCGTAATTGCAGAATCGCAAAGAGAGATTTGTATTATTGAATTTATGATTATAACGTCGTCGGTGTAGAAGACATAATGACCAGTAAACGAGTTCTAGAAACTGCTCATAAGGAATCCAGAAGTTTGTGAGTGTATCTTGAGTCCTCGCGAACGTTTCGCGGAATGGCATACTATTAGGTCGAGATGCTAGTGACAAAGTACGCTATCGAGGATCGTTTGCGGAACTAATTATATCCACACTGATAGAAAGAATTAATATTACAAGGATGTACTTCTGTGAAGCTTAAAAACCGTTATTAAAGAACTATAAATCTGAACAGACATAACAGCATGTTGACGTAGCATCGTCTAAAAAGGGCGACACAGATGTGCTAGTTTGTAAAGAGATCGTCGTATAAGTATGCATATATGATATATATGCAAAAATAATACGATGATACCAGTGTATTCGCTGTAGTAACCGATAATTGTTTCAGCCTCAAATATTTGCAGTGTCCAAATACAGAATTAAGTAAGTAGGATTTTAGGTCATGTAGAATCTTATGTAATTCCAAAACTCCAAAAATTATTCAATCCATCAATTTACTGAATTCTAAGCTAAGGCTTTCCGTGATGTACGTTTTAGCACCGTAAAGGTATAACAATAGCTAGTAGTACAATTGTAAGTACATCTTTCAACAGCAGATGATGCAACGCGTCGCTCCGTGGACGCCCGCTATCACTGACCTTGGCAATGACACGTGCGCCTGCGCCGGTTTCACCTATCGCGGCGCACAGGAAAATAACACGCTTCATTGCTACATTAGTTGTGTAGGAAAAATCACATTGTATCGATAACTTGAATAACTACGTTTTAGAGTTACGTCCTGTGTGCCGAATCGTTTGTCATTGGGTTCTCCAAAGATAGTCCAAAGTTTCGGTCATGGAGCATGGAATCACCCTCTATGGGTGACTTGGCGATTCCGTGCTGTGTGTTTTAAATAAGTTCTGATAAAACTATGTTAAGTAAAGTCTTGTGATATAATCGTGATCATTCGGAAGCCTTTAGTTAATGAGACAGTGGCTAGATGGCAGACTAGCAGTTAGCAAGGGGGCAGTTGGCCAAGCGGGCTTTTAAAATTCACTTCCACCAACCAAAGCGATTAATGATGACACCGAACCCGCGACCTCCAGATTATAATCAATCCATCTAGGTAGACTACGGTGGTTAGAAGGTTCCTTTCTCCGTCTCTCTCATCGACATTTTCGAAAAAGCTGCGTCTGCGTTGAGAATGTGTATCACCACAACCAACCGTATAATCAATTCAACGTAAATATCAATCAGCATAGTTGGCGGGCGTTGAAAATCGTTGGTATGCCGGTCGTGATGAAAATTTGAATCTATCAATTTTATGGAATTCCTAGAAACTGAATCTTTGTGATTCAACTATCCGGTGTTTAATTTGTTTGTTAACTTAATTCTATCTCGAGTGTTTTGGATTTCTGTTTCTCTCTCTTTCTTGCAGGTGTAAAAACTAATATTAAAATAGATGTACCTTGTGGTCCTCTGTCAATATACAATAGGATCACACTGTATTCCCGTGTGAGTCGTACATGTGACAAGATCCAATTCTTTGACCACTAGCCGCCTGCCAAGAGTGGTGATTACGCAAATCTTTATGACCCATCAAGTTCATGATGATGATCAGAGTTAATGCTGGTTTTTTAATGCATTTCAATACTTCTGTGAATCTGTCCACTTATAAATTGCCAGCGTTAGGTATAATTAAATCTAGCAGTAAATTATTTACTGAGACCCTGGTATTAATTTCGTACTTTGATTAATATACATATATTGAATTTAAATTTAATTATGTCAATTGTCAATGTATCGTCTGATAAAATGCGCCATGTTAAATGCAAGTCACAGAATCAGATTTCCAGAAGTCAATTTTAATCCTGGATTCGAAGTTATTTTTTGTTGAAGTTTTCATTGTCCTTCAGACGATTTAGGTTACACTATTTTGTCAATTTTATTTCGAACGGACATTAAAATTCGATCTTTGTACTTTGAACGGCATCAAGTGACACTCTAGCTTTGACATAATGCTCTGCAAGCATCAAAGTCCTGCAGAGAATAGAATAAAACTTCCTGTATGTCAGGGCATTCGTCTTGTGTTGTATCCAACAGGTATACACACCTCGAAAATAACTAATTCAATCTGCTGTGTTATGGTTTTCGCACATCCTTTGTGCCCCATAATAAAAGTACTTTCAATTCAACACGTCGCCTAGTTAATTACAAAATTACGATTCGCTACGCACGTTCAGCTTTAGTAGGTATAGTTTTATCAATTCTGTTTGTAACACAATGGCGTGGCTTTGTCTTGGCCAAGGTCGGTGGCGTGAGTCAACCACGCCATTCCTACCTACACAAAACAACTTTTATTTTGCACTTGTTGAAATAATCTCTTTACAATTTCAACCATAAGTTTCGTATGTTGTGGCTATTGTAAGTCCTTTTTGGTGTAGCTCAGAGTGTCGTGTCAGGACCCAATTACAAGGTCTCTGTTATCAAATCGCTCTTGCAGGTACTGAAGCTTGAAAGTATTCTATATTTTGAATTGTTTTGAATGACAAGAATTATTTATTTCGACTTTAGTTAGTTACACATCTATATATTTTTTGCTATTTTCTGGGGTTTTATCTATAGTTCTACTTCTGTGTGGACATTTTCTAGTCTTGTCCTTTAGGCTCCACTGGGTGCTCTATAGACTGCAGTGTCTGTCACACAATCGCACTTATGCATCTACACTTCTGGATTACAGTCTTCTTTGTCTATTACTCATAGATAACTATTTTCTTTGATTAAACCCCAATCGTCTTTCCTTCAAATTCGCTCATTTCTCTTAATTACATAATTTTGCCATCTTTGCGAAACCTACTTGTTTCTCTGGCCCCTTTTGAAAGAGATTGCAATCATTTCACAGAGCGCGTTTCTCATGGTGTCTGTTTCCCATACCGGTTAGATAAGAACCGTTACTTGTTTAGTGTCGATTGTGTAATGTTTGCCTTCATGATGCAACCAATACGTGACCTGAGAGAAGTTTCAGCTATTCCCACATCGTTAAGCTTCATTTGCTGGTTATTTCATCATTCATATATGACTTCAAAATTATTATTTGCAAGATTGCTGTTGCTAATAAACAAACTTGCGATATGTTTTACCGATACCTAGATTTGCGTATTTTCATTGAAACTTGACAATGTTCTGATAAGTTCTAGTTAAGTAAGAAGGAGTTCTTATCATTTATCAACACTCAGATTTTCTATTTTTGACATCACAGCTACGTTTTTGTCAAGTTTTGTGATATATACACTTGATAATACAATCCTGTGTTTTATCTTTTGTGCATCTATCATTCGTTATCTGCCTACAGGCTGGCAGCGGGTACCATTTTCCCGTAAATGTACTATTTTCAAGTTGATTTTATCTAAATTTAAGATATTTGGTTTTATTACAATCATTGACATTTACTTTCTACGGTTTTGCCAAAATAAAGACTATTTAATTGCATTATTGGTTATTTTGCATTGTCTGCTGCTTTACCATCTTCCACTGCCTCTTCATCTTTGGCATGTTCGAATGGATTCAGACCTCGAATGTCGATTTGTGACATGTAACGTTGCATTGACATATGATTGAATAAATAAATGTAATGTTCTATGAGGACATGCGCAAGTTGGTATTTAGAGTGTCGTGCATATACCGGGGCCCCTTCACGTCACCCAACTGGGCTAAGGCCGGCCGTCGAACCTTTATATTTGTCGGTTCGATCGCGACAAGTGTAGCCAGACCTGGTACATGTGAGTACAAGTATGTACAACAATGTCACACTTCTTTATTAATCACCTCGTCATCAACGGGTACATTTGACGTGGTTGACATGGAGGACACTATGTTTTACACATTGTCTTTTAAATTTATTACAAGTTTTTGAATGCAATTCAAAACATATATATTGTATATATGCTTACATGTAGCTAGTGAGTGACTCTGTTTTTTTTAAATAAGTATAAGCAGACTAGACTAGGAACAGATTATATATCTACTACACTGCAGGCTTTTTATTATTATTTTATACAAAAATAATTATTAGAACATTATTATCGAAAATTCTTATTTATTGTATGCAAGAAATAATACGTAATTATACCATTCTGTAATTTTAAGTTTCTCACGTACAAACTAAAGATGCATTTAAATTTATGTCATTTTAAGTATGATATGCTTAAATTATATTGTACAAACAACACAGCATGATGGTTAGAAATCCTTTTACCTTCATAACTCACAAGTCGTGATTGACACAATTTATCAAAATTACCATTACCTTCCCGAAATGTTGTTGTAAAATATAGTAATAATATAAATTGTAATTCAGTAACAAACAGTACCAAAAATGTACAACAAAGTCAGTCACGAAGAATCAAGAACAGCTCCTAAGATTGAGATTAGTAAACTGAAACGAAATGCCGGATCGCGTTATTCGCCGAACCAATAACCTTTAAACTGAAGGTTGTTTACAAAAAACAATTTCGTATAGATTCAGAGGCGTGTCTATTTAAACTGGCTTCAAAGGCAGCAACATATATTTTTAATGTCGGTTTACGTGAAAGGAGCGTACGCAGGCAAAAGAGAAAGGTACGGGTCGGTAACTCGATTCAGTCACTATTCAGGTTTCTGTACTTCAAGAACTTGTTAAAGACCGGTCTTGACGCCTGTCTGTAGAACACCTACCTGTTTTAATGGCCCTGCTTGAGATACATGTATCTATCTTTGTTAATGATACAGACAAAACCTTCCACCTTCAACAATTCAAAGAACACGAAGAGGTAAATGTTGCAGGGAACCTCTTTTAGTTTCTCTTCAAGTCCATAGATAGAATAAGCTACTTCTAGGAAAGCGTAAACCATTCTTGAGCAGATCGTCACTTTGAATCAGATGAGATTGTGTTCAATTGCAAGCCTATCTATGAACTGGACGACTTCAATCCCAAAAAACGTTGTGCCTTCAATATATTTTACACACTGTATCATATCTTAAACACTTCCTAATTTTACGCCAGCTTTAAACACATTACACGAATTTGTTAATGTAAGACAAACACTGGGCTAGTGCCGGCCACACCCTGCGCCAAATTGTGTTGAATCTATTTGTTTTTATCATGATAATGAATGTACTTTTATGTTCAGAACGTACTACGAAGGATTATTTTGAAATTTAATTTAATTAATGTGAATGTTTGGCTGATTCTATTGTATTCTTTGCAGTGATTTTAATATAAACATGACAGTTTTTCATATTTTCATAATTGGTATACACATATCCATTGTTTTTTATCTAAACTTAGTTTTGATTCACCATCGTATATTTGTATATCGTTTCCCGCATGTGGGAGTAGCAACAGTTTGAATTATGACAATAATTCTGTGAGGTATTCAACTTGGGATGAAGGTATAAAGATTCCGTTGATGAAAGCTAAGGTAGGTGCTTTAAAAATATTTTTATATTCCTATAGACTTACTAAATTAAAGAAGTACTCACCCATAAGCCTAAGTTAATGAGGCACGCAATGGGCTATCTTAGATTACAAGAAACACATCACTGGTCGTAACATTGCTAACATCATCATCAACAACAACCTGCCACTGGCACTGCAAGGGCTTAGGTCTACTCTCCTATAGAGAATGTATGGGTCATAGACCACCGCTTGACTCCAGTGCGGATTTGTAGACTTCACACACAATCCTTTGAATTACTTCTCAGGAGTGTGCAGGTTTCCTGACGATGTTTTCCTTCACCGATAAGCCACTGGTAATGATTCTTATCATTCGTACATAATACAAAATTGGAACTCATTGGTACGAGCCAGGATCGAATCCAGACATCGATTGTTCAAGGACTGTTGCTCTACCCAACTAACCATGGCTTATGGTCGTCAGATAATATGGTCGTCACGGTGGCTAGTCACGGGGAATCCAACCGGATTTTTTAACAATTAGTGTACGGAATGACAACTATTGGCGACTGTACTGACGTATACGTCAGCGATTGCGTTATATGTAGTAGGTACATACAACATCTGGTTACGTTGCGTGTAGAGTTTGGAGAGCGTTGTTGTCAACGCGCTGCGACAACGAGGTCGCTTGTTGCCGGGTGCGTGGTCCATGCAGGGTTGTATATCGTATATAATATGAGATATTCATTGTCGAAGAGCATCCTTGGATTCGTAAAGAGAGATTTTTATCTTGCATGATGCCAGATTACCTGACCGTACCTGGCAATGATGAAGAAGTAAATTGTTATAATATAGCTTTGATAATGCGATGACTGGAGAGTTTCTTTATGTACAAAAAGTTTTCTTCAAATTCGTAGTGGGTGTGTTTTATTTGTGTGGTTCGCAAAATCATTATCAGATAGGCTTCTGAACATGTTAGTTCATGATCGTTCACGATTTCTGAGTTTCCTTTAGTTCGACGGCATCGAGAAATCCGATTTTCTCTAAATCATGCAATACTTCAAGTGGGCAACATAACCGCTTCCTAAAGACATTTCAATAAATAGCGACTCTTGCTACGAAAAAATAACCCTCTCCCCATCCTCTCTTTCTATCGCATCTCTATCTCTTCTGACTCGGCTCCCAACATAATTAAACAACTTCTAAGGGGATTGGAACAACTCAGTATTTGTGCGTTGTAATGTCTAGCAAATCACGCCTGTCTAAGCCGAAAGCAAACGTGAAAGTTGACCGTAAAATCTCCGATATTCTTGAAGTTTTACGTATACCAAACAGAAACTTGAGGCCCAGGAAACGTCAGACAATACATTGACAAGCGTCTCCAATCCCCGACGCGTGTGTCGTCAGCCCTGAGCCTGTCTGCAGTTCGTCGACCCCGATGCGCCGTGACGCAAGCGGCAACTTTCTAACCACTGACGACGTCACACCGGCATTCTGGTTAAGGCCGGTCGCCGCACCGCTGCTGTGCCGGCGCGACAGCGCGGGGCTCTGAGACTACTCAAAGAGAAGTGCTGTAGCATGGGTACGATCGAAAATGTATAAAAGCTGGATTTTGGTAATAATCAGCGTCACTTCTGCATCTTTTGGTATGCCTTTTCTTTTAAAATGACGTCATGACGATTTTCACCAAAATGCGAACAGCCTGCAGTAGCAAACTGCTGAACAGGGGCCAGTCCCACTGCTCTCTTCATCCAATCAAGTCAGGCTACCCTAAGTAGTCTTCCTGTACGATCGACAGGTGCCCTATATCAAGTTTGAGTAATCGTGGTCCTCCGGCAAATATGACCAGAACGACAGGCCTCAATTCAATTTCTAGTATATCTATTGAGTATTGATTTATTTGTCCTTGGTGAAATTTTGACCAAACTCAGTAAATGACCATGAAGCTTTAGATAGCAGCATGCTAACAAACAACAGCTAACAGCAAACGAAATTTTGGCTTTGAGGGAAAACTCTACCAACCAACGAATATGTATTATATAAATCGTATAATCTTCGTGATGAATGATGTTGATTGATGAATCACACACAGTTTATCACTTGTACGAGTTTCGAATTTTTGCATAGTGCTGTAGAAATGATAAGCGACTATCGTTATACGACGGTAAAAGGTGTCAAATTGTTTAATTACATCTACCAAGGCGCCAAATTTTTATGTCGTGATCATAATGACATTCCATTGCGCAGGTTCATCTGATCACTATCATTGTTTAGAGCACCCGCCAGACAACGATCTCATCTATGCAATGTGACTTTTGCTAAAAATTACCCTTACGGTACCCATTACTTTAGTTTTAAAGAGCGCTCTTGATTTGATGTATTATATTAATTCGTTACATCCTGTTTGGTTTGTTATGTAGTCTCGCGACTGTACCTGCGTTATATCAACACTAAATATATTTGGTACAGCATTGGGATGCTGCAAGGGCAACGATCTCGTCGCTCGAATCTCTGAATCAATGCTAGGGACCGTTTTGTTTCGGCGGGATACTACCGTGTGTCTATTTTAATTCGACCTAAATTTGTACTGGAGAGAGACTACTTCGGTAAGCCTTTTTATTTTCATAAAATTGTTATCATTCTCATTAATCGAGTTTGTTCTTCAAAACTAGTGACATATGCGAATAATATCATTCGTTTTTCAGTACGAATCTACAAGAGAATCGACTGTCTATAAACAAGAGTCAAGACTCATAAGAAATTCCAACATATAAAACGGTAATAGCAAATAAAGATTGGTGAATCGTTAAAACTAAAGTCTTAAAACAACACAGACACCCATGTTTTACCATTAATGTTACAGACTGTAAAACTAATGGTATTCGGACCGAAAATAACCAGCAATTCGATGCAACCCATCCTCCCGACAAAACACGAAACACCATTAACGAATCTATTCTGGACAAAAATGCTCTTGACTATATTTGGGATGCTCGAGTGGACTGACTCAGTTTATCTTGTGTGCTGTATCCATTTGGGTACGGAGAGCTAAACCCATTTTGAAGTAATTAATTGTATAAATCGACTAGGTGTTCGTTTTGCGGTCAACAATTTTGATTATCGAACTTTTCTTATTTTTATCGTTTGGATGTCCGGTTTGCAGTGTTTCGTATTACTATTTGTCCACCGATAAAGGTTATTGCTGAGCTTGACCGCTTCCTGTAAATTGCTAAAACAACCTTCGTTGAATTAACCTAGGAAACGAATACAACGCTATCTGCAAAAGAAACAAAGAACGAAAGTATGTCGATTTTGCCCTGTACTTAAAATCAATTTCAGAATTTTTAAAGTGTAATCATGCTTCTTCATATCTAGATGTGATATTTAGTATTTTAGTCGCCCTATTTTCCTCATTGATATTGGCTCCCTTAATCCGATTTGAGGGTTTCCAGTGGTTAAATATTTTATTTTAGGACTGGTAATTCCTAAAGCGTATCAACGAAACAAAACGAAAGTACTGTGACTGTTGCAAAAGATTACTAGTTGAATGCTGATTCAGTCGTCGTTGAGGAAAATATTGCACTAAAAGTGAGCGAAGATGCAACTGCCCGCACGGCTGACAGTACAGTTAGAATGGTCGCTATGTTGTCCTCGAGTGGAGAGTTGGAGAGGCGGCTCAAAAATGTTGTTGTCCCCGTTATTGTAAGGTTACTTTACCAACATGTATGCGGTGAATGCTTGCACTTCACTTAAGTTTTTTTCTCTTCATCTTTGTGGCACGTACACAATTGAACACTTGTCTGTTTGACAACCCGTTCGTACCTGTTACTGACTGAGAATACGTTTTTGGACTTGAGTGCTAATAAAACAGTGCTTAGAGTTAAGTTAATAGAATTATGTGATTTATAGTATCTGCCTAGCAAGAACAACCATTACAATTAAACCTTCCGTAGCCTAGTGGATACACAGTTTGACTGACGATTAGGAGTAGGGAATTAAATATTTTCAGATGAGATGAAGCACAATGCATCACATCTAGGTAGCTAACAGACATGCAAATTTTTAACAACCCCGAGTGTTCAGCCACTTGGATGAAGCAACGCGAGATGACATGGCAGGCTACACCGCATGCAATACAAATCGACAAATTCTGGATCCGGTTATACCTTTGACCAGAATGCAACGTAAGACACTGTCCTTAACTACGCCATGTAATACGCTATTAAATTTTCAAATCAAAACCATTTCGTTCCAGTCCCTCGTACCCATTACATCCATTTACATAACACCTACGCGTTCCATGTTCAACAATTTTCAATTTCGTTTTTATCCCGAGTCACGTCTCCGGGCCCGCGCCGGCGGCCGGCGGCATGTGGGTCGTCGAACGGTACCTGACTTTCTTTTTTATTATTTCTCGTGTACTGCCTCCATACTGTATTCTATGGAGAAGGATTCTGTACCGTGCGCTTACGTGAAGTGCTTAGCTAGTACGTTATGGTATATCGTAATGGGATTGGGCGTTGCTGACTGAATGCTTGAGTTTCGTTACGTTTTTCTTTGAAATTGGAAGAGATAATTCGATGAAATGGTTAGGGTGTCTCATTCGCTAGCCCTTTCTTGAATCTGGGAACATTATTTTATAGGTACCTTGTTTATTTGTCAAAATATAGTCATGATACAGCATATTTCAACCAAATCTAGTCACATTAAAGTTTCCTACTGTACCCTAGACAAGCAATCTAAAGGCAGGTCCGGAATATGTGATAGGCTCCAATATTTAGAAGCTTCTATTTCTTGTGGTGTCTAAACAAAATCTGTACACTCTGGTAGTTTTTAGCAGACCACACAGGTATCTGACGCTTACATTATGTACAGGAAAGCCCATCGCTCAAGTTTGTTTTTCTACCTTTCCACTCCAAATACTATCTTGTTCTGAATCTTCATGACTATCAATTTCAACAACCACAATATAAAAATCTGAATCAAATGCAAATCAACTTCGTTTTATAGGTATCAAATCAATCAAAACGCTGGCAGCGATGTCCTTGATTGTTTCGTTGAGATAGCGAATTATCACAAGCGTCCACCTACATCAGCGAGCTAGCTCACCGCGAAAGAATTTCGCTGTCTTATGTACAAATAAAGGGTAATCAAGTGATTGTGCTATCGTTATCTTAAAATAACATTTACTTTGCGGTGATAATGAAGGCTCCACATAGTCTTTTGCTGGCGCATCGACAGTCAACATGTTCATCAATAAAATACCTTTATTTCATTTATCTCGTTATAGCATGCCAATCCGATTATGATAAACTAAAGCTTTTAATCATCGCACAGGGTGAAAGACTAGGAACAAGGAACCTCTGAAAAATACTGGCTTTAGAGTTCTAATGGCGATGGTGTATCCGATGTGGTTTGGAATTCTCATTTTGTTGTTGAAAAGCAACTACAAAATTTGCATCAGACATTCCGAAGTGTGTAATTAAATAATGTGTACGTAAATATCTCAAATGAGCTAGCTCGCGATTCTTTTGCATTCAATTTCCTTGTGCTTTAATATTTAATCTCTCACTGCACTAAATTTGAGATTTGCGTGAGCGAACCCAATTTAAGCACTTGAACTTTCAGAAGCTGCCATTGTGACGGCTTCCAAATTGGCAGCAATCATCTTATGCAAATGTAAAGGCGCGTTCACACCGGGGTGGCGGAGCGTGACGGGCGCGCGGCGTGTCGGCCGCGGGACGAGAGCGTCACGTCCCGTGACGTCACGCTTGGCCGCGGCGCGTGACCGTTCCGTTCGCGGCACGATGACTCGGATCGTTTTATTTATTGCCTCGGGTTTTTTGTGTGTAGCGGTTGGAAACTCGCTTTTTAAACCGGTACGAGCTTAAGATCAACACGAGGTGGTGGCCGTCTATTTGTATCGCATTCTTAGTAAAATGACACGACTCTAATCCTACAGTATTCATTGGTAATGATGATAACACGTTCCAAAAAATTTATACTTTTATTTTAAGCGTCATAAATATTTATAATTTTTTCGGTATCGCTATAAAAATTAACATAGCCTCGTCTTGGTTGCTAAACAAAATTCTCGCTAATTACCGTGTTGGAACCGCGGAGCGTGACCCTGCTCTCCAACTGCGACTATCGTGCATAACGTAACACTTTGAATAAATTAATCTCGCTTTGAGATCGCTGCCTCCAATCCTCACTGTTACTAAATGCTGTTTCCTCTTTGTCCGCTGAGGTCATGCTCACTTCGTCGGAAAAATTACTCGCTCGGACAAGTCTGAATTAAGAAACACAGTCAAAGGCCTCGGTTTGGTATTATGCAGTCGACCTTCAATAGCTGAATGCTCTTCATCAATATAATAGCGACTACTTCTTGAAATGATACAAGCATGCAAAGAAGTCGTACTTATCGACGAATCATTAACCAGGTTCATTTGTAAATATCATTATTTAAGTACCTTTGTGTAGGATCGCCGTCCCTGCATCATTCGTGACCAGTTCATTATACTCCGACAATTACCTCGCAGACCGGAATGACGGGAGAAGAAAATATGATAAACGATGCATCTAATTCAAGCGTCCACACACGATCGTTCGGCGTTAGAAAGCGCGTCGTCCGCGCTTGGCTTGCGGTGCGTGACGCGGTCCCACGCCACTGACCGAGAGTCACCGGAGTGTGACGAGTGTGGAAACACCTTTGCGATGGTTCTCCTTGGAATCGCTCGGCTGCACAGTTGTTAGCAAGGACGGGAGATGGGTGATTATGTATGTGACTTCTGGTTACGCTTGAAACGTCAGCGGCTGCATCATTACCATTTAGCTGAACAAGCGTCTCGTCATCTCTTTACGTGGGAGTATTTTTCATAATAATAACCCTTATTAATGTCTCGTTGGCCTGATGTAACAAATTCAGAACGGTATAACTTCATGCCTATTCTGCCTATCACTTTTTTATCTCACGCTCCTCGAATGTACTACGTGGCCTCGGACTGAACTAACACAACTAATAATAAAATGTAATTATTAAAGAAAAGTTTTTTTTAATTTACCATTTGTGAATATTTTGGTCCAATTTATTTGTACAAAAACATTAAATACTTACAAAATGGGCAACACTGAAAAACAAAGATGGCGTGAATGTATTGACAGTTCACGTTTTCCGCTTAGTAAAACTCACTGTACTACTGAAAGCACAATTTTATTACATTTTGATTATATAATAATCTTTATAATAAAACCTCATTTCTTTACATGGAGTGGTCAAACGGCAACCTATTTTCGTCATCATCGGCCAGGCAACGACCACTGTTAGTTACAGAAACCACAACCACACGCAATATGCTTTATTATAAACTTATATTTAAAGACATTTATATTTCATATCCGCACAATGGCAATACTTTATAAATGTTTATCGTTATGTTTCCTTGATTAAATGTATAATTTCAGAAAATAACTGTATCGTATTATATAAGCACAATTGCTCTTGGAATCCGTTTTGAAGCACAGACCACTCGCCCCATTCAGGTGACCACGATTGATAATTTTAGTAAACGCTAATTCGTAGACTATAGAAATTATGTTTAGTTGAAAATATGAAGTGCTCATATATTAATTATGTGTCATGGCTTAGCGATACTCGCAGGTTAGGTGGTCGGCCAGTAGATTGGTTACTGATTGCTTCAGTGCTTCGGAAGTGACGTGGTAGGTTAGCTGTGGATCCAGGTTTTTTGTCTTACTTGAGATATTTTTAGATGTTCTACTATTTTACAACTATGTTAAAACTTGTAGTTACGCCATTAACTTGGGTTTATGTGACCGATGAGAAATGGAATAAGGCTTGGAGAATGATAATAACTGTTGTACGGCAGCCGAAGGCACTATTCTTTTCATCTTGCTCAAATTATGTCAGCCTTGGAAAGCTGTACGTAACGGAAGCAGTTCATTGTGTCAATGCCTCATCTCATCTCGCGTAGAGTACTACGCACATGTACTTATTCTTTTCATCTCGACACCTTAATCATTGTTCTCACATAGTACAGTTACGCAACCCAAATCTTTTGTGATTTAACATCTGTTCGAGCCGGCACCGTCTCAATAGGGGATCCTTTCAACCAACTTTCTCGTGACCGTGTACATTGTGAGATACGGTCTGCTTGTGTTACTTTAAATGAGTATTGTTCCGATTTCTTTGTGTTCAGTTTGTCTTATGTATTTCAATTGGTACTGAGCCCTGTAGAGATGATTTAGTGACGCAACAGTCTTGTTCACAAACGTCACGCTTTGTTTAGTATAATGATGAACTCTGTTAGTATATCTAGGTCTACAAGATGATTCAGAAATACATATGTGATCCA
This sequence comes from Carcina quercana, assembly GCA_910589575.2. NCBI lineage: Eukaryota > Metazoa > Arthropoda > Insecta > Lepidoptera > Depressariidae > Carcina > Carcina quercana. The sequence continues at coordinate 13,570,120 of OU342441.1, forward strand.
GTGAAAAACCACTCGGTGATTACTTGCAAAAAACAAGTTGCAAATTGAAGTGCTGCGAAAATATTCCAAACGCAAACAAAGACCTAAAGCCCCTTCCATCACTATAAATCAAACGTCATCAGTGCTGTACAGTCCATGCTCTTCACAGACTAACAGGCTGTCGATGAAGGGTGGAGGGGGAATGGAACACGATTTACTCGAGCGCATCTGCCCGTGCGCCGTCCTTCGTGCAAACGTGATCGGCGTTCTCGAAGAACTACTACAGGGACGTATTAGGTAACACAAGGAGGACCAACTAAGATTCCGAATGAAGTTTTGGTATTTACTTCGAAATTACCAAAGGAGTTGGTGATCACACTACCACAGTATTTGTGGAGGTTAGAGATATTTGGAAGGATGTTGCGGTCAATTACATGGAACAGTCTCTTTCGGATTTTGTTTTCTGAAACACATTTAGGATCTCTTTCAGGCTGAACAAATACGCTGTTTCTGGTCAAGCCTGTAGTAATTACTAAACGACACGTTCACTCAACTTTGGGACTGGGACATTTATTACGTCTTATGCTATATTTGGATCCGTGAGCGATTGAATAAATATTAGCATATCTGAAATATCTTTTTAACCATCAATATGGCGCCAAAATTTATCATAAATCAAAACCATCGCAGCCCTGATACCAGCGATCACATAAATCAACCAACCGGCGAACTTCACCACAGGGCTGAATTAACAAAGTAGTAAAACCGCAAATATACAATCCTAAATCACAGATTTAACAGTTACGATGTTTACGTTACCTTCCAGTTACGACCGTACGTTTACGTCTATCACTAAATATAGGGTTCATTCATTAACGTTTCGGGAACAATTCGTGGGCGAGGACCACCTAGAGAGTAGGGTGATGATAATTTATTAACAAACGTATAGATTGTTACGTAACTGACAGGTGATTAATATCGACAGATATATTCATTTCATTTTTTATCGATTTGTAAGTTCAGTAGTTCTTATAAAATGTTTGAATACCCAGTCATTGTTCGCTGGTGTCCATTTTCAGCTCTATATAGCCTGAGCAATTCTTGCGCTCGCTTATTTCCACTTTCGTCATTTCTAGTCATCCATACTGCTTCCACATTCTAAAAAGGAATCCTGATTGTCTGCTACAGTCCATTTTCAACTCGATATAGTCTTGGCAATCCTAACGCTCGGTTATTTCCTTTTTCGTCATTTCACGTCACCGATATTGCTACCACATTCTGAAAATGAATATTGATATTGCTGCATAACAAATTCTGGTAAACCAATGGGTTTCAAAGGAACAGCGTTTCACTGCGGTATCGGTGCCCTTATTTGTTCTACCACATACTTTTTGGATAGGATCTCGCCTTTGTTTCCTTATGGAGTACATTAACCCAAAGTATTTTTAAAGCAATGCTTCATTTATTAGTGTAGTACTTCTACATTTTTTCCTCGTGTATCAATTTCTGTTATTTTAAATTCAAGCAATTCTAATATAAAAATGAGCTGTATAAAAATTGACTATAATACTCATTCATACTTGACAACCAATGACTATGTCACTAGTCATTCTCATATTTTATACTAAATAAACAGCGTTTATAAAAGCGTAGGCTGGACGCTGCAATTTGAAAGTTACTTCACTCTGATCTAATTTTACACCTAAAGCTATATAATGTGCTGTAATTATTACAGCGTGGGCAAGAATGACCTGCCCACAACTATTCTCTTCTTTAATCGGTGTAATTTAGCTTGTTTTTATCGTGCCTCTGGTGGGTCTGCTAAATCGCTGACACCCACATACTTCCGTTCGTCTTTCGCCAAAGTCATTATTACTAATCGTTTGTTTGCTATTTCTGCGTTATTGACTACTTGATTGACAGTCTCAGTGATGTAATGATTTAAAACATGCCGTATTAGTTTTCATCTTTTCTCTTTCTATTTTACAGTCTGATTTCTAATGTGAAGCTATGATTACTATTATTTTATTTATTTATCACCATTAAATGTGTTATATATGCTTTTCAGTATTGCTTTATTTTTTGATCGCAGATTGCATCCGCGGAAGCCGACCACCCACGTACATAAATATCTGCGAATAACGTTTTGGTTTGTCCGTGATTTGTGAACTCGTTATTGATTGAGTCGAATTCTGCTTTTCTCTTTAAATCTTTATCAAGTCCGTTTGAATATTTTATTGTATCTATTTATTTATCAATCATATCATTGGACGCTTTAATTGAATGAACTGTGTTTGAGCTTTCGCTAGTGACTGTAGATATTTTGAAGTCATTCAATCGGCTCTTGTGTCTTATTCTAATGCAGTATTCGTTAAATTTTTGTAGAACTGACTGTCATTTGTAAACACGTTGCATATTTAGTGTATGTTTCTTACCGTTGCTCCACTTCACTGTTATATAGGTACTGCCTAGATCCTATAAAAGTGGGGAAAACGAGGGTAAAGACCGTAACTCGTGTTTGTTTATTTACTCGTCAAAATATTGTTTAAACAACGTTGACTTGCGTCAATCTATGTGTGCTGTAGCTTTTAGCGATTAAACGCGAACAATCCTAACGTATCGCGAATAGACGGGTTTGCGTCAAAAAAATTAATACCATCATGCGAATAATATGCCGCATGTATGTTTATAGATCTAGCTAAATTGTTCAGATCTGTTCTAGGGGAGTTACTGCCTTGGTGGACCAGGAAACCTGCTTTTTTTGCATTAATATCGCTCCTATATTTATATCTGTCGGGTGAAACACTCGTGAATTGTTTGTGAAGTGTTTTCGAGATTTTCCTTAACGTAAGATGTATCTTACAATCTATGTTCATCTTCTGTGGGCAGTTGCCTGTATATCTTCACTCCTCGCTCTGTCACGTCTCTTGTTATATTGGTCACGAACACTGTCCTACGATTTGTTCGTGTCACGATTATATCTAGTTGCACCAAGTGCTAAGTCATAGAGCAGGTTTCGTGATAACAGGATGTGTGGTGTCATTTTCCACGCTAACTCATCTAGGTGGTGACTGTGATAATTTGTGCGGGACGAATTTGTTTTCCGAGCTATTGGCCTTCCGTTACTATGTTGCTAAATAAAACATTGTTATGCTGCCTTTTTTATGTACTTTGTGTACGTACGTGCGGACGTTTCCCGGCTGATGATGATGATGAATCTCTTTTAAAGCCTACGCCTATAAGCTGTGTGTTGGCATGAATAAGACACTTTCAATCGTTCGTCCAAGTGCGTCTCTGTCCTCCAACACAACCACAAAAGCGTAGAATGACGTAGTGGCACCACGCATCGAGAATGCCAACGTGCCTACGTCGACGACAGAATACTAATCCGCGGAGAATGCCGGTCCAGAACTACAGACGTGAGAGGGCAGGAGGCAGATTTAAAACGATCGCTCTTTGAGGAATTCCTTTCCTTCTACTGTGATTTGAGTGGTCATGATTGTAAGCTGTGAACGGATGCAGTTTGCTTTATAACAACATTAAGATTTGAAGGAAGTCATCGTCGCAGTCGACCAGGAAAGTGGTTTCTGGTGAAATTCTAGAGACAGAAAACTGGAAGGATATGACAGAGGGATTTATCAAGCAGTCATATTGATGACTCTGAAGAGAAAAAAAATAATAGCATAGTTGGCGCATTGATTGATTGACATATATGTATACTGACAGCCCAAACAACTTGGACTAGAAACTTGATGGGATTTCGAGCTTTGTTTGATATGATATTGGGGCAAAGTTACAACTGAAACTACTCTTAATGTAACTATTAAATATGGAATGAGGATGACGCGGGGGATTTCGTGTATTCATAATATATTAATGCCTATAAATATAATAATGATTTGTGTTGTGTATTATTATACCTTTGTGGGCACCGTTAATTCACATTTATAAGTGGCATTTAATACAGATAAAGTCATAACTGATAAGCTAATTTATATTTGTTTCTGTTGTTATTATGTTATAGAGATCAAATGTTGTAATATTTCTGGGCCAATTCTTTCAAGCTAAATATTGTGCCTCCTAAGATGAAATTCAAAGATGTGTGTGAAGTCGACCAATCTGCACTGGGCCCGCGTGGTGGACTATGTCCCAGCCCCTGCATTGGAGATATATATAGGCTCTTGATGAATATTGTGCGCCTTGTGAACATTCGACAAGCTAGTCAATATTTTTTAATAAAAACACTGCATGACCCCCATTCTCCGTCTACAATTTTCTGCTTTTGAACCAGAATTTTCATGTCCGCACTTTAGCAGATCCGTAACACCAGCGTTCGCGCTATCTCATAATAATTATGTAAGCAACAATGCGCTGTTTCCTGGGCAGAAGGTTCCCTGTCTTATCGGCACGTTCTAGCTAGCTGCCTGGCACCGGTTGTGAAACCCTCGTAAAGATAGCGTAATCTAATCTCAGCTGCGTGCCAACCAAACAGTACTCGCCTCCTGTCATTAGCCTCTATGTGTAACTATTGTGACGCAGGCGCATGATTGTTTTCATATATTGCATGAATAAAGTCATTTATCAGAGACAATGCTCCGTTTACCCTCCGTAGGTGGCAAAAAACTACGACGAAAGTCACTGTAGATTTACTAAAGCTGCTGGGTATTTTGCATGATTGTGTGGTCGCAGTTCGAACTTGGAAAAATCGATAGCAAACTTAAAAAATAATTGTAAAATATACTTTGGCAAAAATATGTTTTCTACTGGACTCTTCCTGGCTGATGGTGTAAAACATATAAAGGTCATAAAGCCGAGCCTCAAACACGTTGTATTTTACCAAAATAACGCCTTACGGGTGCTTATTCTGTGAGATCGAGTAACTGTTCCAAAGAGGCTAGTTTTCATTGCTATTGAATGATCTGTGTAGTGAGGATACTATTTAATTCTTCGTGATTGGAGATGAAGGCAACTGTAGAAACATTCTAATGATCGTACATTGACGTCCACCTGTGTGTCATGCATGATTCATGAGAACTTGCTGAGTCCTGTCGTAATCATCCATGGGGAAGCCTCTTGTCTTATGCAGATGATAGTTTAAACTGACACTTACATAATACATTCTAAAAAGGTTTGGTTGGTGGTAGGGCATTTTATATGCCCTCCTGTCTAGCCACCACGTTACCTAAGTCTGCCGCCAAACAGAACTTTTAATAAAACTGTTGTGTTGCGTTAAGAAAGGTAGCAGAGCCTTCATTAGCTTGAGGATTCTTCGCACGCTTACCGCCTAAAGGCTTACTGTCACTTACCATCAGGTGAGACAAAGGCGAAGTGCAAAACCTATAATACACCTTTGAGAACCTCTGCCTATTTCAGTTTTACTTTTACTTCTACATATTAAATGTACACAGCAGTAAGCAATCATGCGTGAGCAAGACAACATGTTTAACATCAATTTTAAGATACTTCCAACATGACGTAGTTGTTTATTCCCATCGTATGCTTCAACAAGGACCAATAAGGTAACATCAGTATGTGACGTCACCGTCCTCGATACGGGCTGTCCACGCTGTGTGGTGCCGCGCTGTCTGACACCTGACAGTCCAAAGATAAAGAATTGACGTCTATTCTTGGAATATCGGTAACGTCACGAGATATGATGAAATGTGGACTGTTTGGATGAATTTGCTGCAACGAAAATCCAATGTTGACATTGGGCGTCCATTGGTCTGCCCGACCTATCACTCTCTTAGGATACTCGTATATTGCTTCTCCGAACAACTGTTCAGCAAGATCTATGCTTAAATGTAGTATGTATTATGCACTTAGCCGACATCTCACCTGATGGTAAATCTGATAAGGACGTTAGATGGAAAGCGTCTTCACACTGAAAACTCAAGCTATCGAGGCGCTGGCCTTGATACCTCTTATACCAGAAAACAACAGTGCTATTTACACTTCGGTCTTTAGGTATATCTTTTATTTTCGCCTTCTGTTTTTCATTTACGCGCTTTGAGAACTGATCACCTTACTTTTCCCGATTCCCCACTTACTTTTCTGGAATTCAACGCACCTTATGCCAAGTAGTGAAAGCGGTACGGTGGAAGCCTGCCCTTCAGGAGCCTCTATGACATCTTGCTGGAATACAACAGTGCTATTACGTGAATGCAAAAAAAAAACGGGAGAAATTGCTACTAAGTATTTTGCCAGATCCTGTTATTAGCACCATTTACTCGTCCATTGCTACACATAAGCCTCTCAATCACGTAAATATCCATATTAAAGGATCAATGAATACGGATAAAAGTTTGCGTCAGCTTCCTACTAATGACGTCAAGGTTCTGGGTGCAGAGTGACTGCGGTACCCAGCTGTCTCGTGTCTAAAGATAACATGTGCTGACGTTGGCTGTCAGTATCGGTAATCTCATGATGAATCCTGGACTGATTAGCTGAAATTGTTTGTAATGTGACTTTATCTTTCAATTGGATTTTCTTATGATATAAGAAATAATTGTTTGCTTATGATCAATCAATTACAGACTCTAGATGATGCTGGCTGCCTCAACTGTACATAAAATTAGAGGAAAATTCGACCCAGGAAGTCACTGCTGTGTACTGGAACTCTGCTATTTTTATTGAATCAGATAAATTGAAGGTTAATGTTAAATAACAATATATCCGACTTCTCCAACATATATAGGAACTATTAATTAATGTATGTGTTTACTACCGTCCTTGCCTTCATTTAGTACATTATTTAGTTATACAGATCTTCGAAGTTGAAATAAACCTTTAAAAGATAGACCTACGTCATAAAACCGACTGTTGTCCAAATTGTTTGGTTCTCGAACAACAATTATTCCTTTCTCGCTCTCCGTCGTGGGTACCTGAGACAACAACAGAGTATACATCTTCAATATTGACATGTAGGACAGGCGCCAATGATTTATCTCCATTATGGGTAGGTTAATTTACACAAAGAACATTTTTCAACAACAACTAATTAAATACTGAAAACATTGATAAATAACCAAGTTTACACCGAATAGACGTGTTCTTATGCTTTGTAATACATTGAGAGTAAGTCATTGTTTCGTCGGTAAGATGCGAATTCTTCATCAGTCAACGTCAGTGGAATTTAAGTAAGAATCTCGTCATTCTTCATGGATGCATAAATATCTTTCAAGACGGAAATATGACTAATCTCGTAAAGCACAAATGATAAGAAAAAAATGGATTACGCGAAGTAAGAAGATAAGGAGAAAGTAAGAGAAAGTACCGCAAGGAGTATATTTTATATTACAAAGGCGAAACAAAAGGATCCATAAAAATACTTAGAAGGAAACATAAGAGGTATGAAAACCTTTAGACAGAAATGAGTGGAAACTATTGGATGACGCTTGTATGTCCCAGGACACGGTGATACTAAAGAGGAAAACTGTTTTGTTGCTAAACTGTATGTGATAGATTTAAGGTTTTCATAGTACTAGATAATACTTGTGTTTAGTTCTGCAGCAATAAAGGCTTAATGATAATAAAAAGTATGTCTTATGTGTCGATTTCCCCATGAGATATTGGCCATTATCACCAAGATTAAAAAAGCTCTACTGCCCATCCACAGGTTTATTCCATGGTCGCGCCACGGGATGAGATGAGGTAATCTTATTCTGTAGCGGAAACCAGACGATGAGCTGAGATTCAATTAATGTTGTTTGTTTATGGTTTTTAGGTAATTAAATAAAGACCTTGCATTGAATTGGATCATATTAATGGACCGGTTGTTAGAGCAATCCACGTTAAATAATTTTCGTTTTCCGTATCAATTTCAACGTACCTATAGACATAACTGCGGCCATATCCGGTGATTTTGGAAACCGCCGGTCTCCGTCGTGTGACCTTGAAAGCTTGATTACATTGAATTGATATTTAATATTATTATATTACCTATGTGATTTAATCCACCTTGGAAATTTTGCCTTCAATAGAATTAAACTTGCATTTCATCTCACGTGATTGTGAAGATAGAGAACGGAGTAGAGAGCTTGCTTCCTTCCCGAAAGCTTTCGTCATTTGCGAGTTCGCATGATGATGAAAGGAAAAGAAACTTCATCTTGTATTTTAGGCATGATTTATTGCAAGTCTAAAATACAGAAAATACACTTTGAAACACACATTCACTTAGATTGATAAATGTACGTATTACCTTGAGAATTTTAGCAGAGTGACAGACTGAAGTGTTTGAACGACTTATCCTCACGGCTCGCCTGAGCAGAATGGCCTTTCCTCGAGCCGCGCGCCACGAGCTCGTATCTTGTATTGCTTTACGTGCCTGTTTCTGATTGGGTGTTTGGAATACTGCGTCTTGGCTTCTGATTGGTCGTTCAATCAGGAGACAAGTCACGCCACCCGGATAGTGTTGCCACCTCTTAATTTAATTCTGCCGATAAAATGTAAAGAACGCTAACAGCTCGGCCATCCTGCTTTTAGCGAGTCCCTTCGCGACACAGTTACTATTAAATATTATTTTACAAGACGCATAGTTTTAATATAATAATATGTCACCGGAAGTTTGTATATCGTTATTAATTTTAAATTATTACAATATAAATCGACATCGCAAATTCTTCTGAAAACTCTACAAGTAGCAATAACAGTATGTATGAAATTGTTTGTTATATTTAATCGTTACAATTATACAATATTAATTGACATCACAACTTGTTCTAAAAACTCTGCAAGTATCAATAACAGTCTGTATGAAAGTGTTTGTTATATTTGATCGTTATAATTATACAATATTAATCGACATCACAACTTGCTCTAAAAACTCTGCAAGTATCAGTAACAGTCTGTATGACAGTGTTTGTTATATTTGATCGCTACAATTATACAATATTAATCGACGTCACAACTTGTCCTGAAAACTCTGCAAGTATCAATAACAGTCTGTAGGAAAGTGTTTGTTATATTTGATCGTTATAATTATACAATATTAATCGACATCACAACTTGCTCTAAAAACTCTGCAAGTATCAGTAACAGTCTGTATGACAGTGTTTGTTATATTTGATCGCTACAATTATACAATATTAATCGACGTCACAACTTGTCCTGAAAACTCTGCAAGTAGCAATAACAGTCTGTATGAAAGTGTTTCATATATTTGATCGTTACAATTATATAATACTAATCGACGTCACAACTTGTTCAAAAAACTCCTTAGAGCTACGTGTCGTTTCTAGAGCTTTAATACTCGTATTATTAATATTTAACATAATAGCTAATTTAAATCCATTGAAAATAACGAAGATATAACATGGTAGTGTTTAGTGAACTATATCTTACTAATACACCGATGTCATTGTGTATTCATTTGATACATGGGTCATCATTAATAAGTCTATTTTATATAAATGAAACAATAATTTTAAAGGTTTGGACGAATCTTACATACACAGAAATCAGCAACCTTATTCCGCAGTACAGCTAATTAAACAGTGAACAGTACCAGTGGTAATAATTAAGTGACAATTATTCTTGTAACATTTCACTAATAGTGTTAATATACAAACGAATTAAATTTAGGTATTTGTAGGCAGCAAAGTCACCCACTGTGTCGTAGCATTTATTGAATGCGAGCCACAGTTTGATTGTATCGACTGAAACAATACTTTCATAACGTCATCGTTGTCCGCGGCTATACGGAATTAATGGCGTACCTTATATTAAGTAGCTATTGGGGTAATATTTAGGAATTCGGTATGTAATGGGTCCTACACGCAGTAGCTAGTTTTTTCCAAAATTCCCAGTGCTGGAAACTTCACTTTTAACACTTATTAAGCCATCGTTATAAAGGTGAGGTATGGCATTGTATCGGGCTTTATCTTCGGTTTGTTATACCGTGATAGGCCTTGCTGCTTCCTCTTCAATTTCTTATAATTGTATCTGCACATGAGAGCGTCTATGGTCTCACTCAGAGCTTTTCAGAGCAGCCGTTTATATTGAACCTAAAGATCTATACTGATGGTTTATTTCCAGTTATCTTGTGAATCGCAGTTTTAATGTCTATTTGTATCTCTTAGATATACTAATCCTTAAATTTTTATCGTCTTCATACTCAATTTTGTAAGATAGTGCGATGAGAATAGTTGTATTAAATCTTTTACATAGTCTGTTGGCCATAGCGCGCGACATCATTCAAAATGTATTCCCATGCAAATGCCCATTAATTATACTCGTAAACAATGTCCCTCTATCAGTCACTAGCCTGGACGGCGCTCTAAAGTAACTCACGTGTTGTTTAAACGTGCTAATGTATGGTGTGTAATTCCTTACGGGTTTGATGTTGACAAACATCGTGAAGCCATCTACTACTATAATTAGAATATAACAATTACCTGTCCTATTGTATGTATGAAAAGGTAAGTCTGATTTTGGAATAAGATTCACTTCGCCAGGTGGCTACCAGCCACATCCTCATTGCGTGTGAACTTCTAACAAGATCTTTTGTACTTCTTAATGAATTTACTCATTTTAGGAAACCCATATACATATGCTTGTTCGAGGGTTTTATCGAACCCGGAATGTCCCAAACCACCACGATTTGTTTTAGGAATCTTCTAACTAACTTTTTTTTCCTTCTTCAAAACTATTCACCGAATATGGATAACTGTTTTTTTTTTCATATCTGCGACCAGTTCCAGTTTATGGTCACTCAGAATTGCTATAACGCACAATATCATAACTATTTTGAATTTTTATTCTATTTCACAACTTAAATTATTTTTTATGTTGTACCCACCAATGTGTTTTTAACACACGCTATACGGGGTATCGGATCTCTTGTTGACAGTTGTTTTGAGACCATTCCATTTTAATCGTGACACCTATAAGTAAACTTCGAATCTGCTTAAAAGGATGCCACTGCAAGGGTCTTCAGTTTAAATGAGTGGTCTAAATTAACCCGGAGTATTCGTAACAAAATCCCACCTATGCCATGTCTACTGGCGCTGTGCTGTGAAGCTGAGTTTCTCTTTTGGGATCGAATAAGGCGAATACTCGTAATACTCGCGAGTAATGCATGCATCGAGCATCTCCTGAATCTTACCTTATGTGCACTGTGAAATATCAAATGTTATATCTATCTACTATCAGATAAGCTCTATCGACATTTTCTCGCTGTGGCGTAGCTAATGTCTTTCAATACAGATGAAAATGATTGTTGTAGTTTTCATTAAACAGAGATTTGGCTACTAGTGTTATTTAAGCAGTTATCATTGAACGACGCCGAACATGTGTTAAGACATTGAACATCTTGACTGCAATAGTGCATGTGAAAAACGAACCACAACGAATGAACATGTTAGACATTTCGTACTAGTAAATGCCCCAGTCTATGAAATAATATTCCTTCGGGACTAAATGCAGACAGACTAAATGCATGGCAGATATAAGATATCTGTTAAATCAGCGAGCTTTTCTACTGTAACAGTTGCGAATTGTTCTGGCGCAGTAGTCACGTTGTTCGTTCTTTTATTTTCTTGACGATCGTTAAGCTTATCACGCTTTCATATATACATATGTTTGTATACCCTAATATGGCTGTTAAAGCGTAGTTATGGAAAATTAGAATTAGAACTTTAATATAATTTATATCTTGAACAATCACACCAACGTTGCATTTACCATGGGGTTGCGTTGATGACCTATCAGCTAAGCATCGGTCTCCCTTATTACAGTGCAGTAGTCTCCTATACATTTATTAGGTACGTAAGTAATTGCATTGCTGTTCACTGCTATTCAAGTTAAATATTTCCGATTTGATATCCAACAATGTCGCTTTACTTTAGACTTATGTAACTTGTTCGTATAAGTTTGAGCACTATTAGAACGCTTTGACCTATGATGCAGCTCCAAATGAGCGGTCTCTTACAATAATTACAGTAAGTTCGTGGTTAGGTTAGGTTGTAACGAGCAGTAACATTACATTCGTGTCCATTGTAGTTACAATTGACGGATTAAATATCTGGTTATATATTCTTGATATGATTTGTCTTGTATTTGCGGCATAGTGAGAGTGCCTTAATGGTCATTTGTCGTTAATAGCTATGTCATTCATATCTCTATTAGTCCCAAGTTCCACAATTTTAAAATATTTTGATATACATTAAGGTTCATGAAACTGGCAGTTTTTGCTCAAACCGCAACGCACGATCTTTACCCCAAGTAACAAGCAGTTACTGTTTTTCGCACTTTATTACACATGTTAATAAATCTATTTTGGCATGAAAGTATTGTTCCAATGATTCACTAGCGTACAAGTTTTGATAGCATTGCAGTTAACAATTCACCGAAATTTGTGCAAAGAAAGGACTCAATGATCTTCCTTTTCCGTATGTAAAGCTCGGAGCTCAAACCATGAGACCACCGTTTAGCAATACCGTTTAACTTGGGAAGAGAGAAATGAATAGTGACTCGTTAATTCTATCCATAAATCTCCGCGTATTCCTGAACTTTAGTTGCAACTATTTATGTTTGTTAAAAAAAGCTTAGAAGTCAATTGTCACTTTACATTACTTAATATATCTTAAAACGTATTATGTCAATTATTATTAAATAATTAATAACCCATAAAATTACAACAGGTTAGACGCTAGAGGCACTAGTTCACCTCCGTTTTAATGGACGCCTTGTAGGCGAATCTTAATCATCACTGCCATCACTACGCCGCCAGCGAGGCGACAGTGGCATCCCTCTGATCCAAATTAATGAGGTGACTCTCTCTGAGGACAGTGTGGCTGCGAGTGTGATGCACGCTGTCTTTTGGAGGACGTCTGACGTCATGCTGATGACGGTTCGGTAGGATGTAGAAGACTGGTTATAGCATTATTATGTAGCCCCTTTGCTAGTATTAGCTTTCTAGGCGGATTTTCAGCACAACATGAAAAAATCGAGTGTTTGCGGACTTGCCTGTCATTACCGGCGTACGTATTCGTCCACTCCCTCGCTCTTATTAATCGCACGTTGTGGCCGTGGAGTCTACCATTCGGGGTCGCCTACGGCTCGACCCGCTCTCACTGGCTCACCCTCCATGACGACATTAATATGGTCGGGGTCAGCATCCCCCGGCGAGTTCATCATCATCTGTTAAAAAGATTAAATCAATCACTGTTTGTTATTAAAATGCTGTTGAGCAGCACACCATCATGATGGTGGCATATGTTAACTTCCTATATCAAATTATGCAGCAGTCAAATCAATAAGTATCATGGCATAATTATTAGTGTTTGAATTGTATATTGCTGTACAAGACAAGTCAAAGGCTCGAACAAGACTAATAATGTGTTTGCACCCGGTTTCATTCCAACCAGTTCCAGAATGAAGACACAACTATAAAATGAAAGAATGCTCTACATTCCTAATGCTGCTGATGCATGGTGCGGGATTTAGAATTAATGATTTCAATTATTAAATTTTTACAAAATTCTGTCTGTCTTCATTCAACTATAATATTGAACTAAGTTATTTTCATATATATTATTATTATAGTATATTATATCGTGGTTTTAATAATTTAAGGTAATTATTTAACTTTACTAGACATCTTAAGCATGAGTACATTTATGTCTATCATGATTATTTTTTAATTATAGCTGAAAATCTTGTAAGCTATTTAACGTATTGAAAAGTTTAATTAATATTATTATGTATTGAATAAATATTTATTCATTTGTACTCGTAATCTGCATACACTTGAGGCGAGATTCGAACCATCATCCCTCGTCCAAGGCAACTCATATGCATATATACCACTGCGCCAACATTCAACGCTACCGGATATGCTAGATACGCTAGATACCCTGATAATGTACGAATATTATTTCGAACACCAAATTTTAACAGTTTTTGATAATAAATGTTTGGTTGATCGATTGATTCCACAGTAAGAAGGCCTGTGTCTAAGTTGAATTATACCCTAATATATTTAACTCATATGTTTTACTAGTAAAAAGGCTCTAAATCGTTCATATATATAATATAGGAAACAAAGTCGGGTTAGTTACACCATTTATTCGTCTATAACTCAAGAATGTCTGACCCGATTTCATGTGATCTAAGATTTTTTGAATTTGTCTTCGCCCTTAGCGGCACAATGACCACTAAGACATGGAATAAATTCACTAAACCAATATTCATTTTCTTATACATTGCAGACCCTACAGATGGCCAGAACGACTCGATCCTCTGTAGAAGGATACATTTTATCCAGATCAAACGAGTAGTTTCCGTTTGTTAAACCTCAAAGGCCACGCAGGCGAAGCCACGGGCAGAAATTTTGTTAATTAAGATAAGGATACACTATTCACAGTAAGATATGGCGACCGCTGAATTTATTTATCCAGTCAATGCACATGAACAATTGTAACAATTGTATTATTAAAGTAAATAATCGTCACAGTAGGTTATACGGATTTTCAAAATAAATTGCTAATAAAAATATATTATGTTATATAGCTGTGGTAAACACATGAAGTCGCATAGTTACAGTTAATATGATTTACTAAACATATGCACGAGTACGCAGCACGTCATGTATTATGTACATGCACACACAGTGTAAATGTTACGTTTTCGGTATCGGCTATAAGATTACGAACACTTTCTGACGATTTGAAAAATAAAGTACATTGACTTCAATAAACAAAAGACCAAAAATTCAATAAATAAACCTGGAATCAGAGTAGCATTTAACAATAAATACATATAACTGAAAAACTTTATCTCCTTGCAATAATCTAGGCGACACCGAATCAGGCTGAGGTTAAGTTGTATTTAAAACTATAAATGGCATAACCTATAAAATTATAAATATATAATATTATTAAATTTTATTTAATTATTACTGGACTTGTACAGCATAGCCCGCAAAATTCGTATCCCCAACTGGTTCGAATTAATTTTTTATATATTAGATTCTGTTTTATCAGTACACTGTGAATTTTTTATTTTACTTTATATGGGCATATAAACAAAAACATTATTTTACGAGATAACTCAAGAATTGTTAAAAGTTTCGCCTATACATATATCGATTTGTATGGGGCTTTTTGCATTACGTGACAAGGACCACTTTTCGACGGGTTATACTACTCGTAGGAAAACTATATATCAATAAGTATTATCGAAAAATCTTTGTCAAGGCCATTTATCTGTTCACACAGTCTCTCGAATGAAAGCATAATATTTTCCAGTGAACTGAAAAGCACGGAAATCTGCAACATTTATCTTAATGCTTATCTTTATGCTTATTGTTATTTATGTCTGATTTATCTTATATAGTTTAATATCTATTTACAACGTATTATATATGTGGAAGCTTTTAATTGGCTAATATTAGTGTATAAGATCAGTCATTTTGTAAAAATAGCTGTAAGCTTTCCGGAGGAAATAAAATTAATAATTTAAATTTCAGAATAGTTAGTGTATGTTCTCAGACAGTGAACTTCCTTAACTTTACATCGCAGTAGGATATCGGCGGTACATTAACTGCGGAGCACTGGTATCTACGTATAGACACACGTATAGACATGAATACGTTTTATCATTGTATCCGATGGACATAACTATTAGAGAATTCATGTTAAAACACTTCATCAAAAAATAAGTAGCAAAGCGAACTTAGTAAATCAGCTTTCAACTTTATCAATATTTGTAATTAACAGCGACTCGTTCGGCTACAGTAAGTTACCCGCGCACATAACGCGGAGAGTCACCAATAAAACCCACATTAACTTTCAGTCTTAGCTTCAATATAAGGCAGTATGTCAGAGCTACGAATACATACCACAATTATCACTCAGCGCGCAATAAATTCCGACGAACGCACAACCGCCGTGAAGTGCCCAAGCAGCAGCTTGCACTCACTACGTATACATTTAATAAAGGATTTTTGTTTCATTTCATATTAAGGACGTTCATCTATAGAGAATTCGTCGCTAAAATTTATTGCGCATAGATTCGTTTTAAAAGCAAATGAACTACTATTTCTCTTTATCTACTGGTGATAATTTTTATATAAAAGTAACTGTCAGGTAATTTAATTTAAAATTCAATATTTTTATTTTATTGTTTCGAACGCACAGGTTATTTGAATGCAATAAATTCCACAGTGTAGCACTCACTAAATGAATCACTTTCATAATAAAGCTTATCCTTCCGCTTGAACATTTTAAGATTTAAATATCTGGTTTAAAACAGATAAACAGCACATTCCAGAGAGTAGCCCTGGCAAATAAACTGTTTCTCTTGTCAAGTCATTACAAATCCAGGGAGTGCCCTGGCAAGATGTAATCACCTTAAATAAACCAAATATAAATTTTAATACGTATTAAATATTTTCACTCATTTATATTATTATGCAAGCACTTTTATCACCAGCAAGATAAAGACATCTTGAACCGTGGCCGTAATAACGAGTTAACACTTTTATAAGTATGTCATTTGATGAAGTTATTTTTCCTTTCGAATTATGTTACGAATTTAAATATTGAATGGAAAAAAAGATCACGTTTAAGTGGGCCGAAGGTAACGGATGATAATTAGATTTCATCCGCATCCCCGCTTCTGAGATGAAAGGAAAAGAAACTTCATCTTGTATTTTAGGCATGATTTATTGCAAGTCTAAAATACAGAAAATACACTTTGAAACACACATTCACTTAGATTGATAAATGTACGTATTACCTTGAGAATTTTAGCAGAGTGACAGACTGAAGTGTTTGAACGACTTATCCTCACGGCTCGCCTGAGCAGAATGGCCTTTCCTCGAGCCGCGCGCCACGAGCTCGTATCTTGTATTGCTTTACGTGCCTGTTTCTGATTGGGTGTTTGGAATACTGCGTCTTGGCTTCTGATTGGTCGTTCAATCAGGAGACAAGTCACGCCACCCGGATAGTGTTGCCACCTCTTAATTTAATTCTGCCGATAAAATGTAAAGAACGCTAACAATAGTATGTCAAGGAGACAGTTGTCAAGATCTGAAAATCAACGGTCCAACGTGCCTGGACCTCTTCAAGACTAGAATCATCAAGCAAAAGTTTGAACTCGACTATGAAGATATTCATCATCACTAAACATCAGATAAAATAGAGGTGAACTCAATAAAAAAAGCAGCCGGAGTACTGAAGTTTCACGCAACTTATTATTGTTGTCAGGTTGATGTTTACGATTCATTGTTGCCGGTAGCAACAATTTGCATTTGACTTCGTGTCAATTTTGACGACGGTTTCGCATGAACATGTAAATCTTGGAAACGTGATACGATATGCGCCTGCGCACGTTTGTGTTATTTATTGAGATGAAACAGTTACACGACTTTATTTTGATTTGTTTTCGTAAGTTAAATCTTTGGTACCTTGCGTTATGGCTATTCGTTGTGAACCATGTTTTTGTTGTGCGTATCAATAATACCTGTAGTCTGCAGTCTTAGCTGTATTTTAAGGTTAAGTCCCGAATCCTTATATTCATGATCAGTCACTGTACATCCATTACTAGAATGTGCTTCTGTCTTGTAATGCCATGATCTGTACTGCGCTCCTCTTGAAGGAATGTAGAAAACATCAATGTAAATTCTACATTTTTCAACTTTTCTTCTCTATTCTCGCGTTTACGAATTTATTCATTTCATTTATCATTTACAAATTCCTATATATAAATTAATAATGAGCCTGCAATTTGTAAACAGTTATTATTTTCTAATAAAAGCACCTTATTGCCTTCAAGATTACTACAACTTTTCGGAATATTTCAATGGTCAGTTTAAATCAAAGAACTTGTATAGATTTTTATTTTGAAGACTTCCATCAATATTAACTATGCATGCAGCCAGTACTGCTACAGACATCGCCCAATTTTCAAAATCAATAATCCTTAACCAGCAAGGCAGAAAACGGAATGTTTCTTCACTCCCGTCACACCAAAGCTGTTTAAACTACACAAAGACTAAGAAAACGTAATAAACAAGTACCAACCTTGAAGCCAGCTGCGGCAGATGTTGTCAAGATGGCGTCACTGCGATGTGGACTACGCAGGACGTGCCACAGCAAAAATGTGAGGTGGATGTGGTATGAAAACCATGCCAAAAGGATGTGGCTGTGTGGTCGCTTCTATAGTCGTACGTCATGTTGTTTATACAATAGAATTGGTGTTGTATTAGGGACATCATTTTCTAGTGAAAGCTTAGCGATTCTTTGCTTGGCTATCGACGAGAGATTTCATCTTCTGCCGACTTCTGCGTACGTGATGTGAGAGATCCGGTTCATGTGATTTTTGTCTCACCTTTTGTTGTTAGTTCTTTTTTAGGTTCCGTTGTTGTCCGTCTGTCTGTCTATCTGTCAAGACCCTTTTAGTCAGGAACACGTAAAGAAATTAATACCGAATTTCTTGAACCTACCGATGTTCCAGGCTTTGTAGCTTCCTCCTCACCAGCTTCAATCGTTTAGTCATGAAAGGACATGAAACGAACATACATAGTACTTTCTCATTCCTAATACTAGTGTGGTAAATTGTACTTGTCATATCCAAATCTCCGCTCCTAGTTGCTGGTGAATCAGGTCTTGTGACCTCATGCATCGCGTCCTGCGAAACCACGTTTACGATCGAAACGGAAACTGTCGACGACAGGAAACACAGATGCTCGTTTATCCTTATTTAATAAACCGGATAAACATTGTAAGTAATGTGAGGTGCAGTACAGTACATCATTATCTGAACTAGGTGTTTATTGAACGGAGGCACAAGCTACAAGCCATTCAGCGAGATATACTCGGAATCTCTCGACGTCATTCGTTCCTAACCTTTTCAGAACTGTTACCCCTATGACCTTACTAGAAACTGATTTAGCCCCCAATTCAAAATTATTTCAAGCAAACAATACTAAGCAAGTACAAATATCTGTATTCCTAAAAAATTCACATTTACGAGTACAATACCAGTTTTTAGGGCTCCGTGCCCAAAGGGTAAAAACGGGACCCTATTATTAAGACTCCGCTGTCCGCCTGTCTGTCTGTGACCAGGCTGTATCTCAGGAACCGTGATAGTTAGAAGACAGTTGAAATTTTCACAGATGATGCATTTTTGTTGCCGCTATAACAAACAATAAAAAAAAAGAATAAAATAAATATTTAAGGGGTTCCCATACAACAAACATGTTTTTTGTTTTTGCACGATATTGATAACGGCAACAGGTCTTGAAATGTTCACAGAATAGTAAAGTTATATATTCACTTTAAAAATAAATAATTAAATTAAAACAAATATTTAGGGGGGCTCCCATACAACACAAAATTTTTGCCGTTTTTATAGATAATGGCACGGAGCATTCTCAGAGCTCTGTCAGCAATAACGTAGAGTCTACGGGATAAAATCCGGGAAGAGGAAATCGTCACAAAGAGTCAGTGAGCTGAAGTGGCAATGGTCCGGCTATATCGCTCGAAGAAGTGATAACCGATAGGGAAAACGAGTGAACCGGGCCGTCCCCCTACTAGATGGACCGGGGAGCCTCAGGTTGCAAGTGGCTCGTTACCGATCAATGATACCATGGAGGAGGCCTATGTCCAGCAGTAAACAAGTATTTATGTAAACGGAAGGGCTTCGACGAGTTGAAAGTAACAGGAAAAATGCCGTGTACCTACACGTTACATTTACATGCATTTATGTAGACATCTTTTCCTTGTACCTCGAATAAGTAATGAGGAACTACATGTTAGTATTTGTTGGTACGCTCATTTTTTTAATATTTGGGCATGAGGGGCGCAGTCCTGTCGTCCTGCGTGTCAGTGCGACCTGTATAGATCTATTGTGACAGTCCCCTATGGATCATATCACCTCCCCAAGGCCAATCTCGGTCATGAACCGTACGATAGGCCTGGGTTTGGAGGACCTAAAGCTTTCCGTTGAGGCAGTATGGCCTCCGAGGTGTCTATTTCTGCTGTGATGTTGGGCATCACAGTGACAGGATGTGGATGGGCGTTTCCTCATCCTCCTGACAGAATCTGCAAGCTTTATTATCACTCAGGTCCATGTAGCTGAGGTGATTGTTTAGCTTGCAGTGCCCTGTTAGGTTCCGTGTAGGTACGCTCATGGTTGCGGACATATATATAATCGTTCTGCACCTGCCTGGTTGCGTTAGGCTTCATAAAGTCAACATATAAAAAGCTTCCCTTGCCCTGACTGACTGATTCACTTAACAACGCCAAGTGAACAGCTTCAGATTCCGAAATATCGATCTTTGTGATGATGTAGCGTGATCATCTCAAAGAATCGAATTTTCAAAATTCAACCGCTAATTTGAACCATTGCGCTAAGACTCAAGCTACTGCAGCGCTGGCTCTGCTAAACACAGTGCTATTAACAATGGCAAATTACTACCACTAACCAAACCGAGTGTCGATACTACCCGGTACTTCCCGGTACTTTCAGATTGTAAGTCAAAGCGTATAGCCCTTAGGTCTCAGAGGCGATTGAAAATAAAACATATGTCCATATGTCCTGTCTTACCTACCTTCAACGTCCTGATCTCGTCGTTCCACCAACGCTGATGCATGTGCAGTTACGTGGGCCGCACCTGTATACACATCCTTGTATGCGCAGGCGCACGTCACGTGGTTCCTCGCCAAGAGAGCGACGCTGTGTTGTAATGACCGTACTGTTATTTTACACGCGGCAAGGTTGCACAGGTGAATGCATGTTTTCTTTTTTGTGAAGAATCCGTATTCACTTGGCCTTCATCTCACCTGATGAACGAGGATAAGGTCGTTGAATGGAAAGCGTCAACCAGAACCCTCAAGCTGATGGCGTTGGCTCTACTACCTTTTACATATGTTGCGTCTTGTTTTCTTCAAAAAATAACCTCTTCTATGTGTTCTAGCAGGACAGTGCACGCTTGCTTAAAAATAACTCCCGGTCTGTCAAGGTGAAGTTAGAAGGGAAACGCTTAGCGCGAGCCATAGAGTCCTGCGGTTTGTCTGTTAGATTGGTAATTGAATGGCGATGGCACATTCAAGCATTCTTTGTTAAAATTATGCATGAGGCGGGCTTATAGCTTAAGCGAGATCTTCCAATCAATCTGGGCGTAGTTATTGGGCATCGCTTTTCATTTATCGTCTAGAACAGCTACTCTCGATCTTTTGGGAGACAGAATCCATTTGAACCCCCGACGCAAAAAGAGGGGTGTCTGTCTCTCTGTGGCATCGTACCTCTCGAACGGATGGACCGATTTTCATGCGGTTTTCTTGCGGTGGTTCTTAGTTATGTTTGGTAAAAATCTATTTAACAGTTTGATGAGTTGACACTCCGGTATGATTTTTTTTTCGAATGATTATTGCGTAGGTTTGTTTAAATTTTTTTATGTAATACTGTTTAGAATCCAGTGAAAATTTCATGTAAATATTTTTTTTGTAATTAAATTTATTTTGGCGCCTCAGACGATTTTATGTGATTAATTTTAAGACGACTCTCTGATTATTTTCTCGTTGTCTCGCGAGAGAGAAATGGCGATACTTACTTCCATGGCGGCAGAAAGAGATATGCATAGCATCACATTGTCTCAAGAAAATCAACGTAAGCGACAAATCATTCATGACTTGAAAATCTCAATTAAAAAATCAATTGTGCTAAGCTTAGGAACCATAATTTCCTTCATATTTGTATAAAAATAAGCTGATAATCTTAAGTAGATTCCTAGAACAAACAATTTAAGTGCTTTAGAAGAGCAGACTTTGAAAAATAAACTATCGAGAAAATTTTCACAGATTGTGTTTCTGGTTGTGGTATTCCTTGCAGATGTCCTCGAGATATCATCTTAATATCAAGTCTCTATCTGCTACCGTTAGTGAGAAAAACAGATTTTCACGACCCCTCAAAATCAGTGCTTCATCTTGATGCTTTGTTTCTTATACATATGTACCTTACCTCATAAACATCTGCCCAAAGTTCGCCCATTCCCGGTGGATTGGAGAAACTCCACACTGCAGACGACGAGGCCACTTCCTGGCTGAACACGTTTCATTTTATATAATATACATTGTGACAATTATTAAAAAGAAAAGACCGAACGACAAATAAAAATGTACCTTACTCTGGCGGAGGTTTTGCTGAGCTCATTGATAAAACTGGGTGGGCAAGTCACTTTACATTATAAAGCTTCCTGCAGCACTTGTTATCGCAACACGATACAAGATTTGTTGAAAACAAGCGAGACAGCTGCGTAAACAATTACACGTATTGTTGAATATATTATAGAATTTTACAGAGACATGAGTCACCACCGCATATGTAATGTAACCACCTCGAAGTAACTAACGAAATGTGTTTAATATACTTCATCCAAGTAGGATAACGATAGAAATACAACGTTAGTTTGGAGACCGGTACTGTTTTGAACTAAAATTACTCTACTGTAAATCTTGCATTTGTGTAGGACAGTAGCGCCGTCCGTAACTGGCGGTGTTACTTATGTAGTTCCTACATAACGCTGCCCTAAATAAACAAAGACTTTCAGCATAGAACAAGGCGGAACATAGGCGGATCAAAACACAAGACGCGCACTCGCGAAATTGGCTGTGTTTAAAAATTGACTGTGGCTGATTTAGCTCATAAAAGCGCCCAAAGGTATAACTGGACACTGTAGCATCGAATAACATTCAAGCACAAAAATATCTAAGCTGTGAGAAAAAAAGTATCTAAGAGTAAGCAATAAAACGGTGTTTTTGTAGCAGACCCGTTACCCCGTTATCCTTTTAAAATGTAACATTCGACCGTTGGGTATTATTATGCAGTGAAATGACCACAGAGCCATAAACTGTTGGCAACACTGCTTGTTTTTTGTAAATCGGTCCTTTTGGACCGGTCTCCTTTGTTGCTCGCGTATTGTTGCCAGATTGAAATAATAGAAACATTTCTCTAGAAACTTTCACTGTTCTTGTAATATGGATTTCGAAGATTTTAATTGTTGTCCTTCGTATATTGTTTTTGTTTGAAAATGAGAGTTCGGATTTTTTCGAAAGTATTTCTTTTGTATCATTGTCAATTACCGTAAGACGGAAATAAGTTAATGCGCCACGTGACATTATTTTATTTCATTTATTTACAGCATTTATCTTTCCGGGTAAGTGCCTACTGCGCTTGACACATGCCTCGAGATACTCGTAAGCTGTCGAAGACCAACAGCACCAAGTCAAATCTGAAAATTTGAGGCTTCTGGGCGCGCGCCTCCCAACGGCCTTTTACCACTTACCATCAGGTGAGATGAAGGACAAAGTGCGACCAGTTCGTCGGCAACACAGATCACAGGATGCGGCACTCACGTGACCAATGTCCGCTGATGTTGTCTTGTTTATGTGTGTGTCTGTTTATGTTTCTTCTCTGTATCTGTGCTTTCTGTCGAATAAACGTTATATCTATCGATCTATCAAACCTATTAACTAGTGGCTTTGTGAGCTCTAGACCTCGTGAGTCTGTCTACACCTTACAACAATTTTTCATTATTTTGCATACCCTCACTTCCTGATGATATGAAGTTTGAGCGTCTCAGTGAGGAAAACGAAATAATTTTGTGTCGTTTTTCGAAATGGCTGAATTATGATTTTTTATGTTCTCAACACACATATCTCCTCCATATTGAAATTTTCATACCGACCAAGAATTCCATATAAATATAGAACCTGCTCACAAAATTTCACGAGATTCAGTTGAGAAATGCGACCTGCAGCTGATGACAACAGTCGGACATCCGCCGTACGGACAATTACGAAAGCATTTTTGCCCAAGCAGCTGAGACGGAGACGCTTTGCACGCGTCAAGCGCTCTCTCGTTCAAAAAGAACTAGAAACCGACTTCAACTGCTCTATAAATCCACAGCATTCATACCCTAAAATAAATTAATACTTAATGCAAGACTGCTTTGGTTTTCTCATGGATGCCATTGTCAGAGCTGAAAAGGGACCACACGGGAAGCACCAACTTTCCAAAAAATAATCATCAAAATCGGTTCACCCAGTCAACAGTTCTGAGGTAACAAATATAAAAAAAATACCCGTCGAATTCAGAATATCCTCATTTTTTAAGTCTGTTGAAAAGTGTTAAGCTTGTTGTGATATCCATTGTACTTATACAGTATGTCGCCTCAAATCCATCGCGGTGTTTACATTGGTGAGGGGTTTTGGAGCGATTGGGTCGTTGTTGACGCTCGGGCCTTGGCACTGGCTGGTGGCCGTGGTGACGTCACATAAGCCGAGACGCGCCCGTCGAGTCGCACGGTCGGTACACTTTGGAAGTCGTGTAAATAATGTCTATCGTTAGCAAATATTCACAGCTTCATACAAGATAAATAAATAAATGTACTACTACTAATGGAGGCTTGTTTTGACTATAATCTCACAACCGACTTCAATTAATTACCCACGAGGCCTTTTATAAGTATAAATAGACTATTGAAGTTTAAATGAAATCCTTTAACAAAGTGAGTGTTACGATAAGCTCTAGCGCCCATTAGGGGGCAGTACCGCCCCCGTTGGGAAACTATTGACTAGAGCATTGTTTAAAAAATTTACGAGATTTCGGCAAAGTTATTTGTTTATGAAAATGGAGCAGTATTGTGAATGAACAAGTAAATGCGTTCAAAAAGAACTGGAAACCGACTTCAATTGCCCTAAAGTCTACTTTTACTAATTTAACAAATTTAAGATATATATCGTTTTCTCATGGATGCTGTTGTCGGAACTGGACCAAATTAAAACGGGACCACACGGGAAGCACAAACTTTCAAATAATAAAAAAACAATCATCCAAATCGGTTCACCCCGTGAAAAGTTCTGAGGTAACACACATATAAAAAACATACCCGTCGAATTGATAACCTCCTCCTTTTTTTAATGGAGTGTCGGGTACCTCAGGGACGAAACATCACATTTGTCCGTGAATAGCTTTTTCCCGAAAAGTATTCGCGCCATTCGACAATATATATTTATCTCATTTTTATTATGCCAATTCAATGATGTTAGATAGGCAAGAATATAGTTCTGTCTGTCTATACATACTATATTTATGCTTTAAATTATCTCCAAGTGGCGCTAAAAGACCTTATATAGACCTTCTGCTACAGTAAATTACAAAATAATTTAATGATGATGAAGTTTAAAAATCTTTTAATTATTTAAAAGACCTCTAGGCACCGATTGGAGATCATTAACCCTTGAAAGCCTTGATTAAATGAAATAAAAATAACTCGGCTGCCGTACTCGTACAGCTGGGAGGCTATCGACCTCCTTTTTTGCGGGAATCCTAAAAAACAACCCGTTCGCTCTTATCAGCGGAGCTATTTCTCAATCGCAATCTGTAATTTTAAGTAATTGATCGACCAAAAAATTTATCTCCATCAATTTGTTCGATCCTCCGCGGTCTTGTTTATCGTAGGTTATAACGGATTCTAAATGACAGCAAAAAAGAGAAGTTTCTCAAAACCCTAGTTGAGTTAAGTTATTGACGCCTCTCTTGTTTTCTCTCTCACTTCTTTACGTATGTCATCAGTATAGTTTTCGCACGCTAAGTTTGCCCCTCTGAAGTTAGCTCTCCGCAATTTTAAACATGTACAGACGGAATGTGTGTGTTGTATTATTTTAAACAATTTAAACCATTTATTTGCCACAGACAAATTACACATACAAACACACACATATATATAAAACTAATTCATACATTTACAACATTACGATTAATACACATTAAAATGTGTTCTGTGGCAGGAGCTGACTCAGTACCCGTTATGCAGCTTGGTGCACAACACTGATTTTCAGCAGCCCCTATATTCTAACCAGATTTTAACAACTTGCACGCAGCGCTACACAAATATAATTAAGAGGCTATGTTGGTAAGACCACGTGGTCGGTTTCAAGGTTGCATTGTTTTGTAGCTGTCCCTCTCCGAGCCCTATCCTACCCGAGCGCGTACGGTGAGACAGCATACATTACGCGATGTTATCCACCCGTTATTTGGATGTTTCGTAGTCCAGGGATCATTTGAAGGATACAGTATATTATGTAACCATTTTTTAATACAGTATACTAATGAAATTTCAGATTGGTTTCATTAGTATACTTTTGGTGGTTTTTCCAAATTGTTCTAAATTGATTCATACTCTTGTAAATCAGGTTCAAAGTTGGGGAAAAACTTTTTAGTACCAAAAAATATAAAACTTTGACGCCCTGTAACTCTGGAAGTATATATTTAAACGAAAATCTGACTCACCACCGACACAGATATTTGTTTCTAGATTGTGTCTTGAAAATTTCATTGATTTTCATAGCTTAATACTCAAAATATGACTGGACTACGTTTGTATGGGCGCTTTGACAACAGCATACCCTCTTAACTTACAGATACTTATACACACAACACTAATTAATAATATATTATAATATATTTTCGATAATAACTATCCCTAGATGACATACGACACTAAGACATTTCTTTCCATCCGTTAACTTGTCTTGTCTCCCATAAACGTTAATAATTGATACTGCGCGGTCTTTTGTGACTACCTTCTGAGGGACAAACTTAGTTTGCGAGTACTGTACGATTATTATTTTTATAGCCGACACGCTTTCTAATAACTTTGTGGTTTATTTATTGTCAAAGTGCTACCTGTTTGCAGATCTTCGATGTGACGTCATCTACGCTAGATGCAGACTTTACAAAACCTTTATTGTTTATTCACATCTATCTTCAAATGCCAGCGTAGTTATGGCAAATCACCTGATTAGATAGATACATTGAAGTTACACATGAATGAATAACATCGATAGTGTTTGAAATAATGTAACAATTGTTTTATAATACTTCACAATCGACACAATAATAAAAAAAGGAAACACTTGAACAAAATGGCGTTACGAATGTAAATACAATGAGCAAATTAGAATACCCATTGAAT
This sequence comes from Carcina quercana, assembly GCA_910589575.2. Taxonomy (NCBI): domain Eukaryota; kingdom Metazoa; phylum Arthropoda; class Insecta; order Lepidoptera; family Depressariidae; genus Carcina; species Carcina quercana. Next base: position 13,597,082 of record OU342441.1, read on the forward strand.
ATCTAGAACGCGTGCGTCAACAGATGATCTTAGTAACGGTTGACGTTTGACATGCGCATGCGCATGCGACTACAACTGAATTCAGTATGTATGAAAACTTCGGCATAAAGTAGATGACTCGCGCATAAACTATTATGTAAACAACGATGAAGTAAAAATCTGAATAATGAATTTATTTAAAGTATACAAGCAACTGAAGCGTCGGTGGCGCAGTGGATAAGGCGCGGACTCTCAATCTGAGGGTACCGGGTTCGAATCCAGCCGTGTACCTATGAGTTGTTTTTCAATTCAAGTACATTATCCGATTGCTTAACGGTGAAGGAAAACATCGTGAGGAAACCTGCATGTCTTGAACAGGCATGTGAAGTCTGCCGATCCGCACTGGGCCCGCGTGGTGGACTATGGCCCATACACTCTCTGTAGGAGAGTAGGCCTGAGCCCCTCCAGTGGGGACATATATAGGCTGTTGATGATGATGATACAAGCAACTACAAGTTATATGTGTATGCAAATTCTTTCATGTAGAAGGAAGGTATAATTTTTGCACTGAAACCCATTTTAGTATTGTTATCTATTCTACTTCTTCTTTCATCATCAACAGCCTATACATATATGTCCCCACCCCACTATAGGGGCTCAAGTCTACTCTCATAAAGAGAGTGTTGGGCCATAGTCCACCTGCGGTCCCAGTGCAGATTGGTAGACTTCACACACACCTTTGAATATCTTCTCAGGAGTGTGCAGGTTTCCTCATATTTTTCTTCACCGAACGGACGAAACAAACGAATTCTTATTCCGCACAGAATTTCCTTACACTGTTGGTAATATTTTAATAATAATCACACGATTCTATATATTTTTTCCCAAATTTGTCTCATTGAATGTGGACTTGGACCATTGTAACGAAAGTAAAAACTCGCTGCGAAATCGTCAGTGCAGCAGTACCAGGGCAGCAGGAAACACATGTAGTGTAATGTTTATTAGTTGGTGCCAGAAATAGATGGATTGACGTCACGCCTTGTGCCACTGTCAAGGACGAGTAGGATGTAAGGAATGGATCGACCTGTATACCTGTATAGTTAAAAGCGGCTTTGCTCAGTCAAACGATGCTGATGCGAAGTCAAAGCTTCTATTTACAAGGTCAGTTGTCATTGGCTACTCATGATAACGTGCTTATATAAGAGGAAGAGAGAGAAAGACATGGCAAATGCCCTAGAAACTATTTAGATGTTTGTGTCAAAAATAACGGCATTGACGTCAAACCGGCTGCGTTGGGCGTTGGGCCAGTGTCAAGGACAAGCCGTAATACTACATTTTAAAGATCGATTATAAGTGCCTGTATATTGTAGATATCATTTAACTATCAACGTTATCGAGGGAGATAGAAATGACGAGGGTACAATAGCTGATTTAGTCTCTGTGGCTAGAAATAGCGTCATTGACGTCACAGCGTTGCGTTGGGCCATTGTCAAGGACAATCAGCTTGATCTTGTTCATTGTGCGAACGCGTACTAGTTTACAATTAGATTTCATTTATTTGTATCGTGACGTTTGTATTCTCAGTTGGACTTCACTTGGCCTTTCTATTCATTTTATTAACAGATGAAGAATAAATGCTGTACTTACTAGGCTTCCTTTCATTGTATTAGATATTCATCTCTTCATGGCTTTTAAATAATGATAAAACTGTAAAGTGAGTGCATGCTCTTCCAACATTTTTATTTCAACAGTTCATTTCTGGTATAATTTGCTTGACCTCCGTTTCATTCAACAAAGTCAATCATTTTCTTCGGTATTTGGTTTTCGCACATTTTGACCACCCCACACATAATTCATTAAAACAAGTCACAATTCTTTATTCAAAGTCACTTTGCTAAAAATCTTCTTCGACGACAATTAATCAACCTACCGGGTTTTTTCCGGTAAAATGATTATTTATCTCACTGGCCTTATCATTGCTTAGAAGGGCAAAGTTAACGAATCACTGTCGATGTCATCTTTCCTATCCAAAACCCATGTTATAAAAATACTGATGTTTAGCGTCTAGACATTACAATGGCGACGTAGGCATAATTGTAACTAGTTGTACTAAACATATTTTGATGCGATTATGCAGGTCAACGAAGTATTAAATCATAATCTGAATCATGTTACACGCGAGCAAAGCCCCAGGCAGTGAAGCCGTTGTAATTTATGCTAAGCCAAATAGTTCTAAACGTAAGACAAGACTTAAAAATGACTTGGTTAATGAATGATAAAATATCCCAATGTCGCTTCTAGTTCATGTAAACTGTTGTAGATGAAGATTCCCGATGGTGACAAGGTATGACTTACACAGATACAAAAACTGATTTAGTTTATGTTGTCAGAAATAGCAGGATTGACGTCATTGCGGGGCCACTGTCAAGGGAAGAATGTGAGAGCGACAACGTAAAAACTAAAGCTAAAGGTCAAATATTTTTGAGGTTAAGTTCGCGATAATGAAGCAGTTTGATTCGGTATATGGGACCTTGTCCAAACTTTTCATACAGAGGATATGGGTTTTTATGCAGGTTTTAGCAACTGACATGTTGGAGACAGGTTAGAGATCCGGTGGCACCGTTCAGTCATATACACCACTAAGAAACACACTACTATCATCAACCCATCTGCTGAATATAAGACTCCTTGATGTTTGAGGTTCCTATGAGAGGATTTGACGTAATCACCACGCTTGCAGCTATCGGTCCTCGAAATTGTATCGACGGGACCACGGGAAGACAAGATATGTGAACAAAAATAAAAGAAGATTTTATTGTTTATGTACCTACTTGTTTTCACAATGTTCTTTTACTTGCATTTGCCAAAGAAGGCTGTAGAGAGAAAAAGAAGTATTCCTGAGGGTCTTTGTTAAGTTGTAGAACAAATAGCTGATAGTAATGATAATTATCTTGTGTTTTTCCGTCATCTTATATATATACAGTAGAATAGTGGTTATAGGATAGACAGCAGTGGTCTACCTGAAGGTTTAGTTAAATAGAACAAAAACTCGACATGTACATGACAAATATTAGTATGCTTAACGATCTTTAATGACACTCACGCTACACTGACATTCTCGGAAAGCTGTAGAAGCTACAAAAGAATACAGAGTATCAAGATAGCTTCTTGCCCGACATGCCATCAAATATACAGCTATTTATCTATGGATATACTGACGTCACAACTGTCGCCGGTGGAGCGAGAGTCCTCCTCGTCGCGGAGGTCGGCATGTCAAGTAGGATGCTATAGAGGGGAGATATCGTAGTGACGTCAGCATACCACGCGGGACTAGGCGGGGATAACAGACTGAGGAAGTTCAAGGTTGAGCAATGTAAATATGTGAGGACAAGCTAGTCGCTCTTCTCATGACATTGAATATGCTTATAATACCTTGAGCTATCAAGCCTACAATCCTGGAAAGTTGCTCATGCCTTTTTAATCCCCGATGCAAAAAGGGGTGTTATATGTTTGACGCCAATGTCTATCTGTCTGTGGCATTTTAGCTCTCGAAGGAGTGGACCGGACCGATTTTAATGTGTTTTTAACGTGGAAACAAGTTTTTTCACTGTCCATTCATTGAAAGGTAATCAGTTTATACAAATAGTTACGAATGACCGACTATCTGTTAGTCTACGTGCAAAACTCTGCACACTTGCGTATAGCTTCTTTCGCCCTTCCTCCTGTACATCTTATTCAAGTAGCGGTAAATTGATTGACGTTAAATGATGTTTGTATTTTTACTTTGAAAAATAAAGATATTTTATTAATATACCTAATGTGTTGAAGAGTGCCTTGGTGTAATCTGCTCTATACCTGTGTTAATGGCGGCAATGAAAGTTTTCCGACTGATGATGGTGATGAGGTCGTTTACATGGGTCCAAAACATAGTAATAAAACTACTTGTATTTTTATAACTAAGATCTAGGATGAATGCTTTTTAAATATTATCATTTTATTTTTCAGTTATTGATTGTACTAATTGTGAAAAACTACGTCATAGCTATGGATATGTATATCAAAGGAAGAAGAAAGAACTTAGCGAAATAATATGTCGCTGGTAAATGTTATCCAAATCAAAACTTTCATTTCTATTATCAAAATTGGAACCAAACTGGATTCGGTTGTTCCTAAAATCTTCTAAACCGACTCTTGTCACACACAAAAAACAAGTCTTAAGGAACAGGTTCTAAATCACGTTGGAATGTATCTCATTCGCTACCAAGGACAAACTCGACGTGTCTTGTGAGTTGTGGTCGACATTCTCTCATCGAGTATTCGATATAAATAAAACATTAAGCAGAAACCCTTTAGTTCTTGACATGTGACAATTTGGTCTCGAAATCGCTTTCGTTTTGGACATTGAATAGTTTAAAACAGGTTGATATTTTGTTAGGTTTGGTTCTTGAATCAGGATTCGAAAAGCAATTAGCATTTTAAGCAAATGCAATATTAAACACGATACAAGAACATGAAATTAAGTGACTTATGTTCTTAATAGGATGTGCAACAATTCACAAAGGAAGTTTGTTAGTGTCGATCAATACTTAAATGCATGATGTGAATTAAAATGAGAAGCACACGTGCCAAACGCAGACAACGATTGGGATAATCAATAAATATCCGGACATTTCTGGATAGCATAAAATGACTTAATTACACCTACAATGTCTTCCTGAGACCAATCGGTAGATAGAGAAACGAAGAAGAAGATAAGAGAAGTATCTATAGCTGTGTTGTTCTTTAGCAAAGATTTTCGATAGAACACGTATAAATTCTGTCGCCAAGATACTTTCGTTGATATTACGAAACGCTCGACCGCTACAAATCATCCCGTAACAAAAGACTTGCAATTTTTTCTAGCACGTGACACGAGTGTATTGCCAAATGACGTCAAACCGCGCTAGCTTAATGTTGATCAATCAGTGGTGTACTCCAGTGTGCTAGGGCTAAAATTACACAGACTGTAAGTAAATGTATAAACTAATCAACTGATCAGATCAGAAAATTATGGCTTAGAAACAAAAAAAGGTGTTCTGATAAATCAATCCCTGAGAGAGTATGGCTACATGGGTGGTATAGTAAGCTACAATGATTAGTTGGTTTAAGACTATTTATAGTTATACAAGCCAGCTGTAATAATGATGTTCAATGCAATTTTCATACAAGTACCTGGTAGCAATGGTTTCGGCTCGACAGCCAATAAACTGTTGCACTCTTCCTGTCCACCTACGAGTGTATGGGAATACGTACTGGGACACGTGTACCGGACTATACTCCTACTAGATGTACCGACAACCTAGTTAATTTCATGGGGAGTCGCTGGATGCAAGTGGCTCAAAACCTCTTATGTTGAGCAGTAGACGTTTCCCGACTGATGATGATGATGATCGTATGGGACGTCGACATGATGATTCTTGGAAGTTATTAGAAATCATGGCTTTGGAAACCTGAATTCGAATATTCGCGCCTAACGAACATTCCTCGTTTACAAAATAACATCAATCATGTGTACCTTTAAAAGGAGCAGTCTGTATTTAGTTTGCAAAGTATTTAGAACAAAAACGCTCACCAACAAATCTTCTGAATCCTGAATAGATGATAGGAGTGATTAATTTTAGCTGCGATGTAATGGCTAATCGTAACCACGAAGTTTAGACAAAGTGAATAATTAATCGACGACTTTTAAAAGTATGTGACTGAATGACTAGACCGAATGTTTTGTTTATTAATGCTTTTGCAAATCTGGTCTGGCACTAAAAGTCAGATGTTTTAGAGACGATTTCTTCGTTTTAGGACATTTATTAGTATTTATTGTGGCTGCGTATTCAAAATTGGTTAGAGTTTGCCGTGGTGTGATCAGAAACATGAAACGTTCTTGCTTTTATGTCATCGTATGTATTTCCAAACTTTTTTGTGTCAGTGTTCTTTTTAACACTTTTCTCTTTGAGATTTATTTGACTTTTACCAGTGCTTTTACCACCCTGTGTAACGAGTTTCGTATGGTTGGCTTACTGCCACACAACATGTTGATTTCTACGAAAATCTAGTGTTTTCTTCATTATTATGTATGTAAATGTCCAGACTTGTACCTCAGGAATGCCATTGTTCTGCTATCTTTAACATTGTCTAATTTTTACTTTTAAAACCTCACGGTTGGCAAAAACCATTCGCCTTTTATTTATTCTTATTCTTAACTAGTGTTTTGCCTGTGACTTTGTTTGTTTTTATTTTCTTTGGAAATTTTTCTGGCCTATCAACTATCCCAGTACAAAAAATGAAGTCATTCCGATTCTCCGTCACGATGTAAAGGAAGTACAAACAAACAAACTCAGTTTCGCATTTATAATATAAGTATAGATTTAGTTACTTCAAAATTATTTATCGTACGAGCCAGTTGACACTCACCGTTACGGCAGTCGTTTTATTTTTTGTCGTAATCTTGAATGAAGCTATAAAAGACTTCATTTTTTCCCCTTTTTCTGTCAGTGTCGTTTGTTACGTTTAAAATAAACATGGTTTCTTTTGTACCTTTTTACTTTAGTACAGCAAAGAGGAACTCAATATTTGAATATTTCTATAAATTTGATATATCGGTGATCACAATCTTGCAAAGATCAGTTGAAGTCCACGACTACACGGACCGGTCTACATGTTTCGTAATCAAACAACGCCTTAGTAAAACGACTGGTTTTTTAGGTATTTATATTTCCATGTTCGCATGTGACCTCTGATTATAATTTTATTACGCAAGTTTTTTTATTGCACGTGTAAGTTTTAATTGGATTTTTATTTTGGATCAAAGCTGTTTATTGTATATGTGTATAAACAAAGTTTTATTTATACATACTCGTAGCTATATATTTAATTGATATTTGAATGTAGAATATAACAATAACTACATTATTTAGTTTACAGTCGTTAATAGTTAGTGGTAATGTATTTTTCTGTCCGTCTGACTGTCTACCACCACTTTTGTTTTATTAACATTAACTTAAGGCTTCTCAGTTAGCACGTTTTCTGTACAACGGCCTTATTTGTACATCGGATGAGATGAAAGCCAACTTTATACAAGTAACTACTACTTCTACATGTTCGATTAGAAAAGTCCTTCAATTATCCATATTATGCATAAAATAAAGTCATTCTAACTGTCCAAACACACATTCGCATATATAATTTGTGTGGACAGGTTACTTGAAAATCGCATTTAATCTCTAAAATACTGATGAAGACATACAAATGTACACGTTAAACTATTACCCTCTAGATATTGCAGTCGTTTTGTATACAGTTTAAATGCGACAGTTGCAGGATGTGATAAAACATTTCCACGTGTTCTTAGTCCGGTACATGCAAGTAATTGTTACTTACATAATATATTGCTGCTACATTCACGTCATACTACCTTATGTAGTTGTTAGATTGTCATCCTGGTCATGGCACTAATTATTTTTTACACAACCAGCTGATAAAATGCTGCCATCGTATCCCTCAGAAGCTGCCACTGTCCAGTTCATCCCGCCCTCTCTTTTGTAGTTTGTCGTGACGCGATATTTGCTCAAAGGTCCAAAGGATGTCTAAAGAATTGTCGTCATTTGTATTCTCACAAACTTTTGGAAATAAAATTTTACATTATTAACTTACACAAAACTTCATATTGTATGCCTGACTCGGGCCTATTGTGGCCAGGCCTCCTTTTGACCTCAATATCACCTGATGTTAAGCGATGTTGTTGTCTAGGATGGATCACAGTTGCTTAGAAAAGCCCATTCACTCTGGCCTTGAAGACATCTACGTTGTAGCGCTTGGGAAGCACATAATCGGGTAGGGTATCCCGCTGTTTAGCTGTAAGTATATTAAATGATAAAGTAAAACGCTTTGTGGGAAATAGTGAAATGTCAACTAAGTAGGGGTGGAACTCAGCCTTTTTTCTGGTTGACTGATTATAATAAGGATACAGTGGAATTAGGTCGGGAAATTCGACGGCACACTTTCCGAAACTGATAAAAGGTCAAAAGAAAAAGTTTCTAATTGAACCTTCGTCTATCAGTGGCAGTGTATGGTAGAGAAAAATTTTCAAGAAATGACTTTTCTGAGCTAGGAATTCTATAGTTCGCTTAAAGTAAAAGAAACAATCAATGCTAAGTATACTTGTATAAAATAAAACCTGATACTATGTAATAATAGTTATGGTTATGATAATATGACCATTGACGTCACAGCTCTGTCTAATAATAAATGTGATGACGTCAATGCATCGTAAACAGCAGACCTTTATCCGTGTATCAGGAGATTATGACTGCGCACTTTTCGTAGGCTTTTTATGCCAGAACAAATGCTGCTACTGCCGGACGAACTGTTTTTATGACAAAGTCAAGGTATATTGTTCAGTTCTTTCATCACATTCAAATGACAGACATGATAAAAATACAAGCAGAGACTTGCAATGAAGATCTTTAAAAGATAGATCGGCGTCTGACTCCAATCTGTTCTGATATGGTTGACGATGTTACGTGTTGCTAAACATTGTTCGTATTTAGGTCAGGCAGTAAATAATAATATGTGCTTTAGAAAGTAGAGTGTCCTATATTTTAAATGTTCGTATGATGAAAGCTTTCAAATGTTTCAATCTCCTGTCAAAGGAATATAATTTTTTTCCTTCATAAAATATGGTGCACTTTTATTCCTAACTGGAGGTCTCGTTTTTGATTTAACTGTATCTTGACTGAGTTTTGCCGGTGTCGGTTTAGTTAATTTAATTAACAGATTATGTAATGTTTCAATTTCACGTCTTAAACTTTAGTATGTCGACATCACGTAGCAGGGTGATACAACAAAGAAATTTACAATGACCGGTTAACAAAATAAAAAATAAAATTAAAAATTTTGAAAATACCCGCGACAAATGTAAATGTTGTAATGGGAAAAGGGTTAAATAATTTTTTGAGAAACCCTCGACTAAATGGAAGTAAGTAACTAGATAAAAAGAAGTTTACATATTATTACAATAATAAGTTCGAAAAAATCCGTCGTTATTTTTTTACAAAAAATGTAAATCGGTCAAACCGTTCTGGAGATAAGTGGCAACATTGGTTTGTATGTACACACAAACAAACAAACAAACAAACAAACATCCTCTCACCCTAAACGCATACACTGTCTCCGTTCCGTCGCGGGTAAAAAACACATCCAGACGTTTAGAAATTTTTTATGTTATTGTTGTTTACAATTTAATAACATTATGAACACTAAATTTACATAAAATATTTACAAAAGGAGAGTCAATATAACAAAGCAGAGATGTCATATTAATGGGTTTAGGGATTTTAAAGGGTGGAATTCATATAGAGTTCAGTAAAGAGATGGACTATTGCAAAAATCGGTCAGTAGAGCCTTCTATTAAACAATCCCTTATATTTGAACTGATATTTTTGTGTACACTTTATGTGCCGAACTAAATGGTTTCAATAGATTTAGGGCGCTGCACAGGAAACAACCGAATTTAGCTCTGTTGTGTCCCGGAAAACAATGATAAGTATATTAGGTTGATTGATGGTGCCGACAATGCCTCACTAAATTAAGCCTTGCCTTGCCTGATTGAATGATTTTCAGGCTAGGTCATCTTTATTTGCATTTTCATGTATGTATTTAATTTGTCGTCTACAACGACCTTCCACCGTTCCCCTTCTATAGTTCGACCTTTACCTATTTCTTTTCTATTTCAAGCAGATCTTTACCTATTTCAAGCATTTTTTTATGCTGGTCAATTATCAAATGTCACCAAAGACACGTTCTGCTGTTGCTCAAATATTATTAATAACAGTTCACAAAGCATCAAACCTAACGTAACATACCCAAGTGGGTGCCATTACATTCTACGTCACGAGTATGAAAGCGACCCCCAGGCCGTCGGAAGCCCCGGGCGGAGCACCCCGGGTGCGTTGCTCTTGCTACAATCAACCGAACTGTGCCTTTATGAACTTAAACACCCACCCGGTGGTGATTTGCGTCACCGGCGCGTCACGCGCCCTGCGGGTGGGTAGCATTACAGTGTACAAGACTAGTTTCATCAGGAGTAAATTTATTACTTGCGCAAGCTTAACTGCGTCCAATAATGTTAACACCATTATATCATACTCGATTGAGTCGACACCGAAATAGGTCCTTCATAAAATGACATTTTGTAAACATCCTAGATCTGACCACCGTCTGTTCATGTACTTCTTCAGTGCTCTCTGGAAAAACACATTCATCATACGTTTATCAATTCGTATTGAATCTCCTCAAGATGATTGATTTATTGACCCAATGACAGCTCATTCGATTCAGTTTCTCTTTTTTTGCAGAAATCGTGTACGATTGTTTTCTTCAAGCATGGTCTGGTGGCGTCACGAATGATATTTTTAGGTTTCTTCGTTCAGGTTGCGAAAGAGTCTATAGTAATGTTGCAATTGAACTCATAGCATAAGTCCACTGTTGGACATGAGCTTCCCTCGCATAGATCGCCCTGTTTAGTACCATACCGTAGTAAATTACCGTTTATCGGTAAAGTCGGTCGGTCAGTCGGTTTAATAGTAAAGTACCATTTATCGGCCATGTTTTTAGAAATATTGTATGTAACAAAATTATATTGTTACTTTAGAATCCTTTGAGTCATACAAATTTTTCGTGACAGATATAGATTGTAGTAGGTACGAGTAGCTAGATATACACACCGAGTCCCTTTAGGACCCCCGCCGTCCAAGCTCAGTAACATTAGGATACGGAGGCGGTTATGTCCAAACTCATTGTTCTAAAAGTTTCGTCTATCGAGATGTTTTACTCCGCCTATACGGAAAATCCTCTGTAAAAGTTTTGTACCCTTGTTGTACTAGGCCACTTCGGCAATTTTATTGACTTTACTACGTAACGTGTTCAAACAATAGTCCACGTGTAACGAGAAATGATTGTTTTGGTCGATCCGCTAGCCGAGGTCAAATAAATGGATTTGCCTTCTCGCCGCTACCGCGTATCTAAAAAGTCTGGCCAATTACTAGTTGGACTCGCGCGCAAAGGGTTTCGAACCGGTACATATATTATTACCATGAAATAAGGTTCATGTTCCCGACCCTATAGTCTGTCAAAGTTTTTTGATGATTCCTAAAAACTATACCAGAAAGCTGAACTGAAGCGTTGGTGGCGCATTGGATAAGGTGTGGGCTCTCAATCTGAGGGTTACGGGTTCGAATCCAGCCGTGTAAGTACCTATGAGTTGTTTTTTAATTCAAGTACATTATCCGATTGCTTAAAGGTATAGGAAATCATCGTGAGGAAACCTGCATATTTATTTTGTCTTGAACAGGCATGTGAAGTCCGCCAATCCGCACTGGTCCCGCGTGGTGGACTATGGCCTATACACTATCTGTATGAGAGTAGGCCTGAGCCCCTGCAGTGGGGACGTATACAGGCTGTGTTGTGCTTCTCGGTGGACTTCTTCTTAGGTTGATGATGTGAAATGTATATCCACTAAAACCTCTTCGGTCGTTATTCTCATCGCAAGTTGATCCGTAAGATCTTGACCCAGCGTAGTTGTAAGTTATATGTAGTTGTAGAATATCGTTACTAATCGCCCTAATTAAAAACGTGTACCCTCCAGGAGAAATGTAAGCAATAATGAAACACTTTATTAAGTGTATCACACAAACTTTCCAACTACAGTCACCCAGTTTTTAACATTGTAATAATTTATAAATAATCATCCTATCACAGTGCCCTCGATTCACTGAGCAATGAAAGATGTTTACGGAATAATTGAACCAATCCAATCTGGAGCAGAGTATTCCTCGGAGACCCTTTATACTGAAACTTGAATAAACAAATCTTTATCAAGACTCAGTCAAATGTCAATATATTCTATAGGAACTAGTAAATCTTTGTTGTCATTCTTGAATGAGATCTATTTACGTGGTACATAAGCAATTATACTTTGTTATTTTTAATTACAATTATCTCCATGCTTAGTAGTTAAAAACAAGCTCAGTACTTCTAGCTGTAGTGACCGCGGTGTTACCCACGAGTCTCTTACCACCGAGTGCATTTTGTGATACATCTAGCAAAGATTAAGCCAGTCCTGATTGGATTGAAATTTCTGGATGTTTATGCCTTGCCTGCTCTTACGACCTTATCTACTTTATATTAAGTGATATGGATAAGTGCAACCCTTTGCATGGCCAATGTAATTTTGGATGGATAATGATTTATGGTTTTAACAGACATAATTTCAGACTTCTCCATTTATAATAATTGGTCAATCTGAAGAGTGGAAGCGTTCTACCTTTACATAGTTGAGATTTGAACATTAAGCACTCTTGCGCTGCCACCTCAAGCTGTTTAGGCTGTAGTGAATAGACTACATCCATCCAAGCGGATAACATCCTCAATCACACAGCATCTCTACATCAGGTGAGGTTGTGGTCAAACGCAAGCATATCTACCAAACAAAATAACAGAGTGAATCGTTTACATGGCAACATTTAATCTTGTCACTGTCGGCGCATATAATGACGTGTCGCTGCGGTTCACCCGTCCCCGTGAACCTATTCTATAAATGTCGTAACTGTTGACAATGGAATATTCCGGTCGAGTGACCCCTGTGTCTGTTATCGTGCTATCAGCTGGTAGGTCACTGTACACTGGACACGTAAGCCGGACACGGATCCCAATAGACGGAGAGATATCCATGACAACAGCACGGCAGACATTGTTGGAATTCATTCGGAATCTGACTTTGTTATACACAATGGCCTTGGTCTAATCGCCTCCGTAGCCTAGTGTGTCCATAGTATGATTGAGGCCCTGGATTTGATTTCCAGCAGTTTCATCTATTGATTCTTGGTTTATGCCCGCCCGGCTAGCTATTACCATGTTGTCGGCGTCTGCCGCCAAACATCAGTGCTAATAATCAAAGATAGCATAACCAGTGCATGATTAACTTGAGCCTTCTGGATGAACGCGTTTATTTCGTACAGCATCTTCACTTACCATCAGATGAGATGAAGAACAAGTGCTGGTTGCATTGTAATCTCAGTCTGAAGCTTCTGTGTAAGTCTTCCACCGCCACTTTCGAATCTTCCATGTCCAAACTATGTCCCAGTCATAGTTGTAAGACAAACGCGCTACCTCCCACGTTTTGATGTCATAGCTTTAACCTTGCATGTCAGTCATACGTCATCTAGTAACAGCCGCGCACCATATCCTCGCCTCGCTCGAAAACAATTATTTAAATCGTTCAGTTTCAAGAGATACTTAGGGGCTAACCACGTCACGCGACACACAGATAAATGTAGTGCGTGGGTAAACACAGTCGAGTGCCCGTAGTGGCACCATCTTTAAAGTTGTTAAATCAGGACTAGGAGATCGACATACCTGTTTTTGGGCTTGAAATGCTGTCATATTTTTCGTCGATAATGAATGGTGAAAGTAAATCCTACCGCTTCTATTCGCTTGCGCCAAGCGCGCGGACGATATGGATATGATTGCAAACATATTCACTATAACTGCAGATTCAAATCCCATTTGACATCTGTCAGTTAAAGCGGCTTAAAATACCCTTCTTTACTCTTCTACTTCTATTGTTTCGGTGCTATATAAAGTTTCTCATACACTGAAAGTAAAGTCAGTACAGCAGCCTTTCTAAAGGGATATGTTCATACCTTTACTCTTTGGTTTTGTGACGAAATAATGGTTTGGGGTAATATTTCACATGAGTGCACTCATTTGTACTCACAATACTTTTTATAACTAAAATATTACAGTTGTGCTTATATTCTTCAGATTTGGCAGTCTTGTTGTGCAATCAAATATACACGCTATCACACAAGATCACAGCGCTTTTTTGTATGTATTTATATGTAGAAGACGCTGTTTTTCTTCAAGAATAGCACTATGGCACACCGCCCATGATTCAGCAAAATTAATAGACGCACGATGAAACCAAGGACGATTCAACTGCACTCTTATTGCAGTTTGCTACAATTCTTCTTCATTGCCCTTTGGCTACCTTAATCATGAGGTGCCATTTGCATTCGCTACGTAAGCTGCTTCATGTAACTGGACATTCATCATCCAAATAATCTTTGTCCGGCCTCTTGTCTTTCATTTGTTAAATTCGTTTGTATTCAGTTGATATATAGTTTGCAAATGCGGATCCACTTAAAACCGCGAGGACAAATCCTATGGAATCCGTACGAATGGCAACCCTAGTGTCCATGAGTGAGACACGAGAGTAATCGGCCACAGTGGTAGTTCCTGGCGTAAATAAAACGTATGTCGCAGCGGGAGGTCGACCGGTACTTGTTGAAATGTTGCTAGGGTCAAGGAAAATTCAAGTTATTAATAACAAAGGCGTTTGAGTATTTACAATAGAAGTGGGCTGAATGTCATTGCCATTTTTGTCTTTATTGTATCAGTAAGTGAACTCAATTTGCTTCTTATTTATAGGGACTAGCTTACGCCTAATAAAAACCATTATAATGTTGATGCTGTTATTGAAATTATTTACCCGCGTGCAATCGTCATCATCAAAGATATCAATGTTCCTTAATTTCAAGTCCCTAACCCAACTGGTACAGATATATGTTTAAGGAGATCAACAGAGGGACGACTTTTGTTATTTTAACCATATATTCTGTAGATGTCATTAGCTTAAACGCTTACTTCATTCTAGTACCTTTATGATCACAAATCATCTTGAACATTACCTAAGCATATGTCGTGTGACGATACGGCCATAGGATCAATGCGTGCTGAAGCCTTGGTTTATTATGTGCTGTACATCTACCATGAGTTTACGTAGTCGATAACGTATATCGTATACTATCGGAAATGCTGTTCAGTCGAGATGCGGTGACAAAGACAGAGCGATAGTTAACGATACACGTCATCGACTGCGTAAACTCATGGTAGGTGCACTGTCCTTGTCACCCGCAACTCGAATGAGCAGCATTTCCTATGGTATTCGATATACGTTACCGCCTGCGTAAACTCATGGTAGACGCACTGGTGACAATGTTATTTTACGTTGTTTAATAGCATGGTATCTATCTAAGTGGTCATATCAGGAGACCTGCCTCCGACCAAAATAGAGCTATTATAATTTGTCGCTAGCAATTCCAACCGTTAGCGTTTCCTCTAGCAGAGTACTTTAAATACGTTTTGATTGTAATTGCTTCAATCACGCCACCTGACCTACTGCAGTAGACATGAAATGTCAGAGTTTATTATCAACTCTGGCCGTATCGCATCAGGTTTCGTTAAATGTTAATAGTCAAATGTCACGATCTATGTAGAACTTCTGGTCTGTAAGAACTTCATGGAATGGTAGAGGAGTCTAACGCTTCAGTTCAACACTTTCTTCAGGGCTATGCTCGAAAACCATGTGTTAGAAAGCATTCGAAACGTAGTATATACCTAGTTTGCCAGAAAACCAAATTCAGTGACGAAATTTACCGGGTGTAAGGCTGGTCATATTTGTCTTTATTTGACCAACGTTTTTTAGGAGCCATGTAGGTGAATGGTACTCTTGGATCTCTCGAAAAGATCATATATAACGTACATAAATACTGCAGTGCGTGTAAGATATTTTCGAAATGTTGATTGAAAGCTAGAAGCTAACCTAAATTATACCCTTACATTTCCAGAGTCGTAATAAAGTCCTCTACTATGGACTGTAATATCCGTTCTGCCTTCCAACATCTACGTCACGTTTATACCAGAAAGGTCTTAAGTTCACGGAAGGTTTCGGTCTGATAACAGTCGTACACGAGTTACGAGCGCTCGACACGACACGCGTCGCACGAAATGTCAGGGCTGAGGATGATAGTTCTTTCAGGCAGTTCTTATTTGTTGCTGCTGTTTATCGACGAACCATTAGTGGTAAGTGAGGTCTAACATGAACTTATATTAGGTCAACGTAAAGCAATGTCCTGACACAGCTACTTAAGATTATATCTATTTATGAAGAAGACTAGACTAAGATAATATTTCATCAGCTTCTACAAATGGTTTTCCAAAAGTTTCAGTTAGACAAGGATAGAACGCCCGTTCGTTTCGGAAAGAGGCTGATGTCAAACCATGGACTGCAGCTGATGGTCATGAAAGGCCACTGACGTTCATATGTACGTAAAGGTAGTATCCAATCGAAAGGGTCAGGGATGTATGAATTGTTTATAAGCACTTATGGCGAGTCAATGTTCACGAGGTGTCAGAAAATTGTATGCCTTGATTATGCTCGACTTACATGGAGCATATAAGCAAGTTGTGTTTATAGCAAACAAACCACTGTATGTCTTCCCCCTGTTGAGCTGACAGATGGCCCAAGAGCGTAAGAGGTACACCATTCTATTTGAAAGTAAAAATACGAGTAGGTTACACAATATAACTGGCAAACATAACAGTAATTACGAGTATGTTAATGATATTAAAATTACTTGTTTGGACTCAATCGACAAATAACAGAAGCACAATGACATGGCGTATGGTTGTAATGTAATGTTCATGTGAAATTACATATTGGCAGAAAATATTCGCTTTATTCGATCATATTTTTTATAAACAAATTCATCTGTCGCTCAATCATAAATCTAAGCGAATGAAGCGAATGACAAATAAGTCCTCCAAGGTAAATACACGAACACGTATATAGTGATGTGAAGTGCCATCAGTAGATGACCGTCATCGTCAATCCATACCCAATGATCGTGAATTACCCATACCTGCAGAACATTAGCCTGAATACGCTTCCGTTGGTGTCATATCCGGCGTGTCATGGATCGTTACTGTACATAACTTCAAGGTTTACAACAAGTACGTGTCTGTAAACAAGAACTTCTACCTACCACTGTAAAATATTAATATTCAATTTGGTTTACCATCCCGTATTGTTTCCGGCTTCATTCATTTTTACTTTTGAGTGGGTTTTATAATACCATTTATCAACCTATGTCGATGCAAAAATTGAATGGGCTGTGTCTTCCTCTTATATGATTGTAATTTTTTAAATACGCAATGGGTATGCGCTTTCCCTTCTTCACATCTGATGGTAAGTGTCGATAAACCCGTGGCGAGTTTATTGTTTACTCTGAAACCTTAACACTCACCCAAAGTTTTTTTAGTTGGGTTTGCTAGGGTTTGCTGTCTTGAAGAAATTCGGTACTACTCCGACCTTTAAATGATCACTCCAAATTTGTAGCTACAAGCTTAGATCGCTAGAAATGAAAGTCACCCATCCAAACCTCTACCATACATCCACGCCATGGATTTCTTCCTCGCTTATCACCACCCTGGTCCACCACGCTTTCTAGCATCGCGCTAGCGTGCGACCACCGGCTAATTTGCTTCAATTCAACATTGCGTGTCGCCGTCCCAGCCTAATGCTCCACCGGCACGACACCCCGTGCTTGATGGTGATCGGAAATAATAGCGTACAGCGTGCTGGGAGTAAGGAGGCTTGGAAATTGTGATGTGGCATGTGGAAAGTCATTCTGTGGGCTTAATTGCAAAATGTCTCACGCAACCGGGCTTATTCTTTCGTACTTCGTCTACTCGCTCGTGAGTTTGAACTATACCTTATTCTGCTTTGCTGGATTTATAGTTCAACTCCAATGCTGATACAATCTAGCATTCAATGCTAGGGCCTGCTTGTTGAAGCAGTACCTGTATAAATCAAACGAACTAAAGCAAGTGACGAATAGATACATATATAACATCCCTAACAAGATGACCAACATAATTGTTATTTTAATATGTATTTGAGTAAACGAGTTATCTGGTCAAATAAGTCTATTTACCTATTCACCAGGAAAACTCTACAAAGAACAGTTTTTTTGTAATCTAACTTTTCTATATAACAATCGCAGTCACGACCGCCAATACCTTGAGTCTTGTCTGCGTGGACTCTTAAGGAGGAGTCGTATACGCACGTATGAAAGTATGGGAAATATATGAAATATATTTCACATACTATTACCACGAAACAGTTTGATACAAAAACGGACAACGATCACCAATATCCTGAAAACTAGATTAGCCATACTTACCGGTTCCAAGCTGCTTGCACCCAGCGTCACTCAACCTTAAATGGGCCTTACAGCCCTTTACAAATTTTCCACTACGTGTTCGCCTCTCGAGAACTCTCACTTACCTCCACATCGTTTATCTGCTCTTCGAGAAATGTTGACTGGCTATTGCTATTACAAAGATCATCATTATCATCAGCGCCGCAAAACCTCTCTGCCGTCATATAGACCCACAATAGGCCACAATGACCGGTCCCGAGGCACTTGCATCCAGAGACAACCTGCGACTCTTACTTGGTCGTCGGTCTATCTAGTACCCCTACGAACCGGTTGACGAAAGTCATTTCCACGATACTTAGCAATAAATCTACAATCGCTCCTTGATACATTTTCTAGCGAGGATATTGGGTGACTAATACTACCTGGCATTTCAACTCACGCACAATCCTCCTAAAACGAAGGTTACGTGCGAAGACCCGCAGCATAACACGGCATTAGGCAAACACATTAAACCCCCCACGTAATCGCCTACTTCTAAAGCGCCGATATCTGCAATGAACAGAGTAGTTCTTCACCATGAAGAATAGAAATGTGACAGTGACGTGAGCCACGCAATCTGCGATAGTCACGCGACTCGGCCTCCTCGCGTGCGCTCGCGTCGCTCCCGGTCACGCGATCTGAGACAGGCTTAGGGTGTTGCAAAATGAACGATATATGCTAGAAGGATGAATTGGGGCTTTTCGCTTTAAATATACAAAGTACTTTAAATTGCGTTAATCCTTAACACATCACGAGTGTTTGTTTAGTTAAAGGTGCGCGGCATCGCCTTTAGAATAGGATATAGATGCTGATAGGCGATTGGTATAATCTTGGTAATCATCATCAACAGCTTCAAAAGTATTGTGTTAAACATGAGCCTCCCTAATAGAAGACTTCAACAGACTTACTATGAGGAATTTTCCATTATCACCACGTATGGCTGGCCAATTGTTAATTGCATAAAATGTTGCTGACAAATCCCCTTCTCTTTTTCCTTTAGGCTCCTTATTTGACACCCGTTACGGGATGTCACGGGAGCGATCCTATTTTGTAGCTAAAGCCACACCGAAAGTTGATAATATATACTCGTAGATGCTACTGTGCATCTACTGGAGCTATCCCTTTTTACGATATGCACGGGAAGACATACTGTTCTAAAGCCAAGACTATAGGGTAAGGTATACGAGTAAAAAAACCTAATAATTTACCACTCGGTAAATCCCGGATCCCTTAACGTGACTATCAAAACTTTCGCTTGTAGACCACAGCTGAAATCGTGAATAAAATCAGTAATGAACGCCTGTAATAATAATTTTTGAATGTAAACTGTTTATTTAGTAATTACTTTAGAGGACGAAGCGGTGAGCAATGTTCAACAACTTGTAACACTTTAATTACCAAGATAGCCGAAATACCAAAAGGATTGTGCCAAAGTGTTTCCGATATGTGCAAACTCGTTCACCTTGAAGCTTCCACTGTAATTTTAGTGTGCACTCGAATTACGTATGCTAATTCTGCATTAATTAGTTTCTAATATTCTCTAGAAACTGTAATTCTACGATTGCTTTCACCTCCACCTCTTTTACGGATCCTAGGACTGTTGCTTATGTTACTTACTCTTTATGCCACGAACAGTCACTGTGTGTTCAATCTTAGTCACCCGTGGAAATACTGTCATATGGTTACGTTAATTTGTAGTGATCATCTTATTAGTCATTATCACAACGCATGACCAAGTTGGTGATCATAGCAGCACAAGGCCAACGAATCCTTTTATATCCTTTTGCTAAGATTTTGTTTTCTAGGTCTCCCCTCCTTTGTCCGCCCGTCTGTGGCAAATAGGCAATCTTGCTGTACATATGTATGTAGTTCCAGCATCCTACCTTAGTAAAACGAGTTCCTTTTGTTGCAGGTACACTACGAGGAAACGTTTTGTTCTCGACGCTGACAACCCCACCTCTTACAAGTGGGGCCCCTTCCGTTTTATTTTTACAACGGTCTTTTTAAACTGGGCTGTTTGGCAGATGCAAGTTGGAATTCGGTCTAGATTCCTTTGTTGCTTTTAGTCTGTAAGTTTAGGGGAAGTTTTGCCGCTTTTTTGTCTCACATTTTTTCGTCTATTATATCCAAAGCTATAGTGTACATTGAAGTTTAAGTTAAACATATCCGGGCGTCAAATGTCGTTCTTATAAATTTTACATTTTTACACCTACTAAAAGCTTTACGGTGAACCTGACCAGAAGAAAATTTTAGAAATGTTTGTAAAACCTTTTCAATTAATATTTAAAGTTGAATCTCAAACAAAAACATTAGCGGAACGATTACAATTTCACTTATAAAGCTTCTATAGAATACATTTGTGTACTATCGCTTATTACTATAATTAGTTTAGTGATACTTATAAAGATAATATAAAGCTATTATTAGAAACTAGTTTTTACTGTAATCGTTAAGTGTATCTATTTTTTTCCAAGGTTAGTAATAACTAAAACGAATCGGTCAATAATGAAAGTCATGGCTGTAGTTCTGAATCGGCTAGAACCTAGAAGTTAGGACATAAGTTAATCGAGAGACTGGTTAAATTACTTAGTAGATTGATCTTGATGACGATTTTTTGTCATTGGATCATTTTTCTGTTTCATGTAAACTTCGATCTTGGTATCGTGTCAATATTTTATTGCACCTGATATATCTTTTATTACATTTTCACAATATTTAATGGTATATTTAAGAAAAAAAATTCATCTTTTTTAAATACAGAAAACCACGATTCATTGTTCTTAGTAAGACCACAGATTGAATATTATTTACGTAAACCCTTATCTATTAGAGCTGTACTAATTTTTATGTATCAATAGTACTTTTATTTCTATTTTGACACATACTCGTAGGGATGACATCGGTCGGTTTCCGTTTTAAACTGAAGGTAGCGCCACAAGCGCCTCTAGATACGTCAAAGCTGATCGCCACGTTACGTCACGTTCCCACAGATCAAGTTCCTTTATTTTTACTCCCCGCGGCTCCAACTAGAGCCCAAGAGAGATGTTTGCGAACCCAAAACTGGTCTGCGAAGGTCGACAACTGCACGAAGTTTGCTGTGTCTTTTGGAACATTACCATGTTCTGTTTTGCCAAGTTAATATTATATACTCGTTCGTCTTCATCGTGTATTTGATTTGCTTGTGACAGCAGAAGTACAAAATAGTATGGGGATAGCTTTAGTGTAGGAAATGCGATGTTTTGCTCGTTACGAGTCTTTGGTACATTCAGATAATCTTAATCATCGTCAACTGCTCGAACTTGGCCCTCCATCTGTTGATCTTTTGTTGTTGCTACGTAGGATGCTGCTCCCCATATGAAATTTCCTCTAAGATTGCAGCTGTTCTCTACACGCTCAAAATGACATAGGATCATATAACAGTTTGAAGACCGAAACAATACATCACGGTCCAGCTAAAAATCTGCTGTGATCGCTGTCACAGCATCAGGCTGAGCTGGTCACCGTTTTCTAAGCTGTATATTTGACTTGAGTGTAGTTCATTGTTGTTGTTTTATCGATTGTGTTACTTGAGCTTTAAAAGGGTGAAATGGTATTCATTCAGCGTGAAATAAACGACTTTCTATTCTAATTAAAAGCCTATGAGTGGATAGTTTTTTTTTGATCAGTTTGCTTGGAGAAAAAAAACATGTCCAATGCTTATATTAAAACTATATTTTTAAACGAACTACATCTAAACGAATCCTTTTCTCATGATTTTTGGTCAAAGTTTTACGTTGTTAATTCAAGGTCGCCTAGTCTCAAAACTAGTTCTCTAAATAAATAATCTCATTCGAATGCAAAAAGCCTCGTAACGGTTCGAGATAATTTAAAATAAAACGAGATACCTAATGTGCAAGAACACATTCAAGATATTCCATTTGAACATTCATGAGGATCTTGCGAGGAGGGATATGGTATTCTTAGAAACGGGTTGCTGAGCAAGAAGCACTGCACAATATATGCGGCAAACGTGGGAATCTTTCGTTTTCAAGGAACACTTCCATAAAAGTAAGTGTATTTACAGTCAGTTCAATGTAACATTATGAAATGTTTTCTGAAGCAATAAAAAAGATGTGCAAGATGTGACTTGAATGATTTCAGTGTAAATTTAAGTACAAAGCACAGTCAGTCGCACTTATACCCACTGAGACAGAACATAATGACATTGGATTTATCGAAATGAGTAATGTAGATCCAAATCTAGTAAAGTATAAAATGATAAAGAATCTCAACATGATTAATACTAGATACTCAGGATTGTGCTGAACAGTGTCAATAAATAGATCGATATAGTCTGTAGATCGTGTATGTATTATACTTGATGATACGCAGCCATTCTGACTCTCTTTTACGACTACAAGGAAGGACAAATAAAACAAAAAAGCACTGTCGTGTTTATAATATTAGTATGAATAGTATAGTAGGGATGGGGAAGGTTTGGCCCCAATCACAGACGTGGTTGACAATGGAAACTTTTAGGGCGTTTCATAGCTGTACTGCATACACGATAAAAGTGGAAGCGAAAAGCTTTGTGCTCGTCATGGGAATTTCAAGTAGGTAGAAGTGTGCCGTTCTTCTGTCCGTTATTTGAATGGCGGATTCAACTAAGAAGCTTCTGCGCATATTCTTCAATATTCAACTGCTAGTTAGATGTTTTAAAAATGATTTCTCTAGACTAAAATCTTGTTCTTTTCTACGTAAACTGCCAGCACCGCCGAGTTTGTTACTCGTCGTATACTGTCGTGATATTAAACAATACCACACGTTGCACACTTGGAACAAATATCATGATATCGGCACACATCGAATGGATGACGTTTATATTCGCGACATACGTAATGGTAATCTGCGCCAGTCTTTTGCGGGGGAAACGAGGTATCGCGGTGCGGTGGGAGAGGGTGAACGTCCGTTCTGTACGTAGTGCTTATTATATTAATTCTGCGACAATACTAATCAGACCGTAAATGCTCGTCACGCACGTATCTATCCACAATTTCTCATAGAGATGTAGCAAAACCCTGAGAACTCTATAGCTATAATTAGACCCGACCATTGTTTCTTGTAAAAAATTCGCTCGCTTCGTTTTGGCGTGTAATTTGTGGCGCAGATATCTTATTGTTGCGATGGAAGTAGAGGTTATACCTGATAGGGGGTCGCGAAGCAGATGGAATTTCGTGCAATAATCCGTCATTACTGGTCTCTGTCACTGGCCCCGATAATTATTCGAGGCCGCACTTAAGCAAAGACAACAAACGCCCTTGATAGGATTGCCTTTGAATTTGATCGAATCCAAAAAATTAAAATACATTTTCATTTCAGTGAAACCAACTCAGATATAAAAGAGTAAAAACACGTTCTTCAAACATAGGTATTTATAATAGCATATCAAAAACTTTAAAAATTGTGAAGTCGTGCCAGTCGAGATCGAATAAAATATTTAGGCTACACACAATATATTAAAAAACATAAAGTTACTTATTGCAATATAAAGTCACTAATAGTAATCTGATGTCTTAGTGACATATACCGCGCGATTCAACGTTAACTCGACCGTCGATGTAGGAATTGAGTTCTGCGGAGAAAAAAGACTATTCATCAGAATCAGTGACACGTCTATCTCATGTTTGTTGTTATTCTAAAATGTGTTAAAAAATCACCTACAATTTATCTCTACACTACAAACTACAGTCCTACCTCCTACTGCATAAGATTTTCCGGTCGGTCGAGCTCGTACAATGCCAGGGAACTGTCTAACATTTAGCAGTCGCACGCGCAGCTCCAAACGTGTGAACCAGGAGCTCTGATAGTCGTCTGTACCATGCTTGTGAGAAATTCTCTCCAGTTTCCTAATAGTCGAGCATTGTTGGGTATCATTTTGTTTCTATCTTCAGAAGCCTTGGGATTTTATTTTGATCCATTTTCTGATTTGTTGTACGATGCTTTGGTCGAACTTTATTAACTATTACGAAATTCTTTTGTAGGCATTCCATCTTTTCATACATATTTTTTAGTCTGTACAGTGCCAATACTAGAGAAAAGTTTCCTGAAACCGAAGCTGTTCTACCAGTTCGATCAAAATTAGGTATATAATTGTTTTTAGATTAGGTAAGTTCACGCAATCTATATTTATCGTTTCTTTAGACTGTATGTTGAATTCAAGCTTTAGAAATAAGTTTTGAATGTAGATTACTTCATTGTTTCTTCTGAATTATTTATGTACAGCAGAAATTAAAGTTTCACGTATAATGTGTATATTTAGACAGCAACAATCGTTAACGTTCCATTCACTTGACGTTGATCCGGATATGTTATATTTAGATTGCGGCGGATGAATGAAATTTCGCCTCGAGATGTTTCTTTCAAACTCGATACGCATCGCTTACAGCAGTCCTTCCTTGACTTTACAATTTTCTGTTTAATTTTAGGCGATGTGTTGAAATATTTTTAGAGTGCCAAGGTACCAACCTAAATTTGAAATTCGTTAGAACGTCGTGATCCATCTTTTAAATATCTTTATTTATCTTAGCTTTAGCCAGATGCCACAATTTAGTGAAGCATTGACTGTACGGTTTTTCCCTTAGTAAGGAAATTAAAAAACGAAAGAATTTGTAGGAAAGAAATGGAGTTATGGGAAGGCTTCATGTTGGAGTGAAATAGAAGGTAGGTAGGTAGACTAATCAAATTCACGAGAACTTTTAGCATCAGATTAAACCAGTTTACGCCAATCATAAAATAAGGTAATAGTGTCGATGTGACAGAGTGAAACTGCAATCCGCAATTCATTTCTACCACCGACGCAAATAATGATTATGCTATTCGGTAATCAGTTATGAATCTACTTATTTTACTGCTCCAAGATACAATAATGCAAGTGGAAAAAAACAGACGAAGGTAAACAAGATAATGTGGTACACTAAGATCATATCTCTGTAATCTACATATCAACACGTCACAGTTTCAAATGTAATTATGCAACTCATGAGATGCGCGGCCGCGGATCTATATGTCAAGGCGAAGGCGAGCGAAAGGCGGTGTGACGTCACGCGCCGCCATCTTGGCTTAGAGCTGTGACACTTGCGCGTGAGTTGGTTGTATTATAGCTATAGGTCACGCTATGATCTGGTTTGATTATGCCACGTCGAATTAAGGAATCTTGGTAAACACGTCTAACTTTAGCTTTATTGCTTCTTGTTGCCAGAAAATAAAACAGATGAACAAATATCAATACAAACAAATACTACAAATAAGATTTTCATCGTTATAAGTCATAATTAAGAAAATTAAATTCTTCCGAATTTTAATTACCAGCTGAGCTATTGTTTGACTGACCGCTATATTATATTTTATCTGAATTGCAAAATCTCAAAGAGATGTATGTTATATATTCCGTTTTAAAGTTTTTTAGAACATACATATACTTATAAATGCCTTGTTTTCAATCACTTGTCTTAGACGTGCTACGAATTCTTTGTTCCAAAGTCTCCTCGCGGCTCACCGCCAACCTAAACATGTCTACATTAAAATTCTTTAAATTCCACCTCCTTGGTAAAACCGTGTTTGATTTTCCTGTTGACAGCTTTGCAAAATATTAAAAGATTTATACAAAACCTGAATGCGAAAAACCTGAGGTATGGTAGCGGCACGGAGGGGAGTTTTCGGAACGTCAAACGACCTCCGAACCTTTAAATATATAGACTAAATCGGTTGCACCAACCAACATGTCACACGTACTATATGCATCATTGCTTATATAATCATCTCCCAAGGGTTTTACAATTAGAAAACGGCATAGATTTTAAGAAAAAAATTACGGATTAGCTTCTTGGAAACTACTTTAGCTAACTACTATAGCTATCCTGAATATTTGAATCATTTTAAACATTTGAACATTAATCATTTTAAATATACCTGTAATTATAGTTTGACATAAATTAATGAGATGACTGTTGATTATTTAATGTCAAATTTTTTAACTTTATACTGATTGACATGTTATGTAAACATATTTTTTATCGATTAAATTCCTTATTAGATATGTTCATAATATTTGCACACCTGTGGACAGGTTAAGTACATCGAACCGATTGAAATTACTATCTTAACACCAGTAAAAAAAACTATGTACTTGGCAAATACATTTTTTCTTCCTTTCTAAATAAGCACCTAATAAACCAACACGTACGTCGGCATGTCGTGATATTCTGACCAAGCATTGTTCCAATACCAATGTTTTTAAAGGTTACCGGTGGTATCGTCCAATTTACACTTTCAGTTTCTCAAGACATTGCCGTAGAGACCGTAGCAAACCAGTGCATCTACCATGAGTTTACGCAGTTGATAACGTGTATCGTTAACTATCGCTCTGTCCTTGTCACGCGCATCTCGACTGAGCAGCATATCCAATAGTATTCAATATACGTTACCGAATGCGTAAACTCATGGTAGACGCACAGGTAGCGAATGGCGATCTCTGGCTGAGGTCGCACACATCCTTTGGGTCTAGTGTATCTTCAAATTAAACCAACTCTTATTCACAGTACACAACACATTACGTAATCTAACATACTCGTACCGTCCAAAGATACGTCGCCAAATTATCATAAACAACATCATTATCTTAATGACGGTCTGTATTTACAAAAATAACACAATACTATTACACAAACATTGTAAGCAAAGGCTATCGATCGGTCGGCAGCATTCGTAAACACAGTGCTGGAAGCTAGTGCGTCTCAGAACCTGGATTATCAACAAGAGATAATATTGTTATATGACTATTGTCACGCAGACGTCTCACTAGTGAGCTGCGTAGTAAAGTACGTTGATAACGTATTACTGGAGAGCGATATTACATTACAGAGTAGCCTAAGTAAGGGGGAACAGTCCTTCAAATGCGAGCACGCACAGGGAGCGTGGAGGGATCTGGACATGTAAATGTTGCGGGCAGAGATGCAAGCTTGATATTTATTCAGCAGTTTATGTTTATCGGCTAATAGCTTTTCCACTGAAGTTTAAAAGGTGTTACGTGGATGAGAAGCTATAGAATTCGCAATTATTTAGTATGATACTGAACATTAAAGTGCAAAAATATCCACTAGTGGATGTTTTTGATCCACTAGTGGGGCTGCCGCGTTGGTGCAGTGCGTCGGGCATGTCCGCCGAGACGAGGGTCCCTGATTTCTTTTGCGTCATCAAGACACGAGTGTCGTCTTTATGGGAGAGGCTGCGATCCTCAGGCTGTAGTGGAGGGGCTGTCCAGTCCTATTTTTGGCTACTGGCTCTCCGTGCACCAGGATAAAAATAGCGTAGACTAGGTATTCTTAGTATTTAGTGTAGTTTTATTTTATTTTATTTATGCCTTTGTAATAAATCATTATTATATATTATTATTTGCAATGGACTTAAGTGGATCGAGCGAACCTAGCTAGGTCTTTGAAGAAGAAACGTGTCCCGGTTCATATTTCATTGTGGAATAGTTAAAATCAAAGAATTTATTCATAAATTGTGCTGTGGCGCTAGATCCTAAAGAAAGAGTATGCTGTCATACTCTTACTGAAGGCTGAAGCTCGATAAGCACCACCCGTTGATCACGGGGCACTGTCCTCTACTCCTGCGCAGGTGAGCAACACCATCTCTGGACCACAGTCTAACACGCAGGCCCCGAGCGGTGTGGTAGACTTTACTTACACCTTTGAATATCTTCCCAGGAGTATTTAGGTTTCCTTTTACATCACGCCCCATCGCTAGTAGCATCACGTTGATAGCGACTTTTAGAATATTACTAAGATCAACATTAGCAACCTCATTTTTAGTGTCGATGTATTAGTATAAGTAGACTTGTCAAGCTGACAAATAATAGAATGTTTTGCTATTAATTTGAGTTGTTTTTATAGTTATTGTACTTTGTAACCATAATTACTTCCTCATGCTTACTCAGCAGGTGATGTCTAAAGTCCATTAATCCATCTTATCACGGAGTCAGCTATCAGGTGCTAGTGAGTTATCACTTAACAACACTATCACATGATGCGCGACACCGATGGTAAAGATAATGGGAAAATTTAGGGACTTGCTGATATGTTCGACCGGTTCTTTGTATTGCTCTCTTGTTTGTTGCATAAACAACTCTCACCTTATCTATGCTTTGTTGACATGTATTTAATTTTTCATTCACTTTAAGCTACATTTATATCAGTGGTCACTTGATAAATGTACCATCATCTTTAACAGCTTCAAATGGAATCGCTGAATACGGGCCCTACCGATCGCTTTAATCTTGTGCCTTCTATTAGGAACTGTCTGTACCATCCAATGAAGCTGTACCTTTTTCGCCTTCTAGGATACAAGGTATGGGGTGATTACATTTTAAAGCTACGAGTATATATATAGGTAAGCGGCAGAATTAAATAATTTGATTTATTTCTAGAAATTGTTTAATGTTGTTGTCTATTATCTACGTTATGTGTGAGGAAGGCATGTTTTAGAGCCGGTTTTATTTTGTGTTATGTATGAGCCTAAAAGGGTCCATTGGATTTTGACCTTGATTTATAGGGTTACTTTGAAAGACGATCAGCGGTAGGGGTAATTCGCCGGGTATATAAAAGTACGGAGAAAATGCCCTACAGATAGTACTCGTAGTGCTTGAAGTATCATGTGGCGATGTAAGAATGTTACAGTTGCAGCAAATTTCGTTCTATTTTCTCTAAATCTATTGGTTTTTGTTCTAATCTGAATAAATGCTCTAAATATAGGTCCTCGACTCAGTCTGCGTGATACGGTACTGATACTTAACTCGCTGTAGTCGATAGCTGATCAAGATAGTCCCCGTGCTTCAGCGCATTGACGCAAGTCGACATATCTTATCTACATCCTACCACTGTTACTATAAAGTAAAAATATTTTATCAGAATTCCTGTTGGCATATAATTAGATATCAAAATTTTTATTAGTATACAGCCGCGATGAAATGTATACTTATTGTTCAGAAGCTATTTGAAGCCTATCTTGACGGCAGAAATTGTTGACTGCTTAATTAAGAGTAAATATTTAAAAGAGGGCCTTCTTATAATCGAAATTTTCGGTAATGTTTTGAATTATCGTAGTTTCAGCTTGCAATAGGGGTTTGCCACAATCCATCACGCTTTGCCGACCTATTGAAATTTCTACTGTGATGTTGGTAAGATATGGGTTTATGGGGTCTCCTGAAATATTTCCCGAGTACCTTCCAAACATCGGGAAGGTAAGCAAAAATTCTTCACAAATTTTCGTCACGACATTTTGCTGACTGACTGATTGGTAAGACCCAGGATCAACAAGATTCTTAAGGATTGGAAGTAAAATCTACCGTTGTCTACATTCACTGAATTCAATTCTGGGTGGGATTCTGATGTAGAAAACCTTAGTAATGCCGTGATTAGCTTTCAACACGCGTGAACTCTAAATAAAAGAGTAATTGTTACAAAACCGTACTCAGCAAGTACATATGCAGTGGTAGTCGCACATAAAGATAAGTATCCCTTCAACAAACACCTGATAAACTGATAGCTGCTATCACCCAGATAGCCGTAAATCCTTTTGAGTAAATGCCCCTTCTGGTACCTTCTGATAAGGAAACGAAGTCATATAATGTATGTGTATCTATCTCTATAACTACATTATCATTCTTATAGTCATTATGTCCTAGTGGTCAAGTATCGTCATATCCTTCGAGTTCTCTTTCTATAGCCACCGTTGTTTACTATTCACTTTAGATTACGTCCTGAAGGCCCCGCCATGTTCGTGGCCTTCGCTACAGGTGTGAGAGTCAAGAGACGTTTTAGTAATGTCATATATGTGCTAATTCTTTGTCTATCAACCTATCACTTTTATATGTCAATGTATAAGATTTGCTGGTTCGTAAACGAACAATTCTCAAACAGACACGTGCAAAGCCAATAATAAAGCTGTTTCCATTATTTAACAGCGGCCTTAAGTCCTACTATACCCTCGATATTAGACATGCGTTCATACAGACGACATTTCTTAAGATTATATAGATAGAGATGATCATGTGTTGATATCTATTTTTGCGGTGCAGTAGGTACGTAGTTACCGAATTTTTTATTATCTGTCTCTTTTAGCGATTGATTTTTGTCTTTATCTTCGCCTAATAATCCTGATAATATTATCATATTGTTTTTTCCAGACGTTTTCCTTAAATGTAATTTACGGAGAATTCTCTTCCATTCTACGGCCTTATCGTCATCTGTCATCAGGTGATCTGAAGGTCAAGAAAGTATATCTGCATCACATTCCAGATCAAATGAAAAACGAAAATTGCGTGATTATGGCGGTGGTCGGTTTGGTATAAATGGATTTTTGTTTCATGATGGGTCCACACATAAACTTCATCTCATCTGATGGTGACGAGGCAGTTGTTTGGCGGCAGACTTAGGTATTATGGAAGTAGTAAACTAGGCGGATACTGAAAATTACTTAC
The DNA here is from genome assembly GCA_910589575.2 of Carcina quercana. Classification (NCBI taxonomy): domain Eukaryota; kingdom Metazoa; phylum Arthropoda; class Insecta; order Lepidoptera; family Depressariidae; genus Carcina; species Carcina quercana. The sequence continues at coordinate 13,627,712 of OU342441.1, forward strand.
CACCAACCGAACCGAATACCGATAGGTACCCGCCGCAGGAAGCGAAAGTTTCTGAGCCGAAGCGTTAAAAAGGCGGCTCAATAAATTCATTTTGAAATTTTCAATTCCATGTTAGCGGGAATTCGCTCAGCATGCTTCCATCCAACATTTATTATAAATCACCTTAAGAAACAATAATTTGTAATTCAATGGTTTTTTGAAATGCACTAAATACTATTTGATATCAATAGTGATGATGATGAAAGGAAGGCCTCGGCTGTAGACTTATGCAGCTAATAATGATACCACATATAATTATCATTTTGATTTGTTTTCAGGTATTATAAAGCTATTAATTTTATCAACGGGTTTTCACTAAATTTCTTCGGAAAAAACCGGATGCAAGCATGAAGCATGAGAAACGAAAGTTAAAAAGATTACTGTTGATAATGTCGTAATGGATCATTAAGGTTTATACTAATTTGTATGCCGTGATGCATGTGCTTAGAATAGAAGCACTCATATCCTGAGGATATCTTAAAAGGACACTAAAGAAACAATATTTAAGAGATGGGTAGTAGTATCTTTGTAAAATCAACCCGACAGGCAATCTGCCTGCCACGCCCGGTGGTTATGGCATGTAAAGTCTTTTGTGGTGATCTAAGAGAGACTCATATTCAACAGTGGACTTTGGAGCTGTTAATCATCATCAGCCGGGATACGTCCACTGCTAGACATAGGCCTCCTCCGTGGTATGCCACATGAACCGGTCCGGAGACACTTGAATCCCGCGACTCCTTACGACCTTTACTAGGGCGTCGGTCCAGCTTATCATCTCATTGAATTTCTGTTATCCGATGTGGCCTGCCCATTGCCACATCAGCTCACTAACTCGTCCGACTATGTCGGTGATCTTTTTTCGTATAGGTACCGATTTCCTCATTGAGGATTTGATCCGTTTTTAAGCTGCTGCTGCTTAAGCTGCTTTAAGAAATTATTACGTAACATTACTCAGGTTATCTTCTTAAAAGTAAGTACTCATCTGTTAGAATAGATGTCGTAGTGTCCCAGAGTTAGCAATGATTTAACTATGTCGTATAGTTACTCGTAAAACGCTGTTGATGTAATTTTTGCCACAAACATAATAGGTATTATAACTAAATAACTTGCTAACTATAAGCGAGCAATGTTAATAAAACATAGCTAAGGTCATGCTTCGTCAAAACCTCATCAATTAGCTAAAAGGTATTTAGATTGATGAGTTGATGGGCCTGCGTGACGCACGCCGTGATGTAACTGCAGACACTACTGTTTTACATGCTTGTGCTGCTAGTTTAAAACGTGTAATAGGTTTTTGAGTACTTTATTGTCATTTAGGTGACTAAGCGCAGTACGTATTATCTTAATTACGAGACATGTTTTGTAATTTACATTTTTCGATGATGGATTAGTTTTCAAGTTTCTAAAAAGATCGTTTAGGACAAAACAGCTACTCTTCATGCAAACTTGAATCTATACAAGCAAAATGCAACACGACTTCGTTTGCTGTTTTTGTGATCTTTATATTCATGTTATGTTTCTAAATCTGTGTGAGGATCACTAGAGCCTTGTGTTATGAGATTGTGATTCGTAAAATTTAAAATAATTACTATATTAGAAGTACGATATTACAATTTAGTTGCGTTATCATTAATTTATCGCACAAGTAATCGTGCATTAACTAAACAGTGTCATTATGTCACGTATAAATATAATGTATATTTTTTTGGAATTCTATACTGCTATCAACATGGCAAGCAATACTCCCCTGCTTTGATTATGATGCGTGTTTCGATATCACCTCAACATCGAGTGATGTGACGAGTGGTTTTATTTTAATGAACAATTTCCTTGTATTTGTCTGACGTTACACGATAATTACCCAAGCTTCTATTTAATGTTTGTTAAATTGTGTTTAGATTACCCGACAACAAAGATTATGAATGTGACGTCGATCGATTCATCAGCTTTATGGCCTGTTGAAGAAGTCCATCCTCTTTGTATGTCATTCTAACCAGTTACGAGCTGCTTCGAGTCAGCGGTTCTTATTATAGGACCGTGTCGTCTTCTTCACAAATATCTATTAGAATCAGTTCTTCGGTTGCTTTGCATAATCTTTAAATCTTTAAAATCTGTATCACAAACTATTACAATTCCTCTATATTTTTGGAAGATTCTAGGGTAGTATAGTTTTTGCAGGATGTGTTTTTTATTTTAGTGAAAAGTGACTAGGCGACCTATGTTCAAGTCCGCCTGGCATACATGGTGACTATGGCGAATTGCCTCATGGCGTGGCTATTTACAAAGAAGGCTCGTGTGTCATGTCCAACAGAATGTTTCCATAGATGTTTATGATGATGCTAGTATTTCTGGTAGATGGCTTATCCTGACTGCTGACCGCGCTACAATGCTCATGGCAGACTTGCGACATCCAAAATTATATAAAACTGTAAACATAAATTTAATTGAGATATCACAACCCAGCCTCTTTTATTATTGAACGTTTTATACAAGATAACACTTATAAATTTGTTTGGTATTAACAACCTAAAACTATGTTAGTGGGACTAAATAATATTTTATATTTTACATAATGGCCGAGTCAATTCTATCAACAATGGTTTTCGGGATGATGTAGGAATTGTAGAGTATTCTTATAGTAGTGGTAGTTATGCATCTGTTTACCTTATTATAGACATCGATTTGTTTAACACAACCACAAAATACAAAGTTGAAGAAAAAAAACTGAGAAGGACAAGGAAAACAACAATGATGTGAGTGTTGTGATGGCAAACTAAAGACCCTGGCTCAGCATGTGCCGCACGCAACCAGTGTCACAATAGCGATGATTTTCAGAGGCCAAGTTACAATTTCATTAAAAAGGGACAAAGTAACTTAATGCCAATAAGAGAAATAATGGTGATAGAAAACACTTTATTTGCAGTTTAAATGCAATTATTCTTTTGATACATGATCCTGTTATCCCGGAAGACATCGATTCGACCCTGATCATCTGCGGCACTATAGAATCTCTAGCGTCCAGTCCAGGCACGTCATAACATCAACCATGCCACGTAACTGGTGTGCACGTGACTCCCGCTATCTCCTTCATATCGATGTTTTGTAAACACGCCCGCGCCCGCACCCGCGCCCGCGCCCGCCTCAGACGGACCAGTAGGTACTTACTCGTACCAGCGTTCACTGAAATGTAACAGATATTTGAATTACGTTATACACACACACGCTCTACATCGTTGGCGACTGTTGTGGGATACGATAAACAAACTCTTATCAGCGAGGCATTTCGTATGATTAATTTAAGTAATCAGTAGTTGATGTACGGAATAAGGTCACCTTCCTTGACTGTCTAAGGCAACCGTAACAAATTTATCTATCCTTATATACTCGTATTTTTATCAGCCTTTTCGTTCTTCCTGGTTGTCAAAGGATTCTCTCAAATTCACTCCCGTTTTCTCACTCAATATCTTCTGACCTCTGATCTTTTTACTTTAGTGGTCTGCTACGATGCTGATTTCCTGTGACTAGAGTTCATTCGGTTGCTTTCAAGTCCACAGGCGGCGGGTGACCATTCCAGTCCCATTTCAGATTAGCGGCCTTTTGCGGCTGATTGGGATAACGTTGCCTATTTGAGTTTTTCATGCTCCACGGCTCGCAGGCTGATCATTAGCTTGGACTTCTGATCATCCATCAAAGACCAAATGTGTGTTTTAGATTGTCCTCCTTTCAATCAGAAACGAAGGAACGGATATACATGGCTTTTTACGTACAGATATTTCAAAAATTCTTTTTAGTGGTACTGTATCTAAATTTTTAAAGATCTTCATCGATTTTTTGGGAGTGGTTGATTTGTCAATCATAAGGTTTTTGTAAATACAGATAAAATGCTACTCAGAGATGTAAATCAAGTAGGAATTCAAAAGATTTGCACCATACTCAGCAAAGGCTACTGCGCAGCGAGTAGTAAATATGTAGTACCATTAAATATTACATAACTGAGTCGTGTGTTGGTAGGATTGTGAGTCACGTTTCGCATGTTTATTACATGATGTATTTTTACTTAGTTTGTAGCTACCTACTGCGCTCCGGGTTCGGACATTGACCATGCAGTGGGCGGGCGTTGCATCACATACATTTATTCATAAAATATACTTATGCTGCAATTACCTATTGTTGCAGTGAAACTCTCAAGTTTTGATATTATATACGGGAAAGTGAATTTGTTTGTCGTGCCTTCAGGTCGTAACGTAGAGAAAAAGATGAGTTCATTTGCATCGAACATGGTGAATATGATGATGTCAGCAAATTGTAGTTTCTCACATTCCACCTTTAGAGGCATGCAAATATCTTAAGGCGATCCACCGCCATCAACGTTTTATACTAAATTTGTGTGTTTACATTTTAATTTTAAACACTTTTTTTTTAAATAATTATTAATCAAAAAATTGTAACTCATTGGTACGAGCCAGGATAGAACCCAGACCTCGATTGTTCAAGGAGTGACAGCTTACACAACTGGGCTATCCCGGCTTACTTAACAATACAACATAAGAATCGCTTCGTAAATACATTTAAATAAACATGGACTATTTCTGCGACAAAATAAGGAGTAATTCCTCTCGCACTCCACAGTTCCATCGCGAAACTATTTCCTAGTTCTTGTCCATAGCACACCAAGCCTGCTTGTAGTGGACACACATAATAATCATCTTCTCTTCATCTTATCACCTAGTTGTCAGAGTTGTTGAGCCGCCATAGGCCCGTGACATGGCTCATGTAACAACTGTCGTAGATCGTAACCGGTAACAACGGATTAACATGCCTTCCGAAGCACGGAATCATCTTACTGTTCAGACACTTTGGCGATTCCGCTTGCAATCCGCTAATCAAACTAGGGAAAGATCGAACCCGGGACCTGCTAGTATTGCTCGTCTTCCGCACAGCCAACTGCGCCACGGAGGCCGTTAAGGACGCCATGGTAGCGCAGTTGGATAGAGCGTCAGTCCTTGAACAATAAATCATCAAAATTGATATCAAACATATGCCAACAATACTGTAAACGGATCTGAAACTGGATCGTTTCCCTGCCGTAGTGAGAGTGTCTACAGCTCTGCTACACTGTCAACGTAATACAATGTACGATAACGAGTCACAAACACAGGCTCGCGGCACAAGCCTGTTCCGTCGTCTGCACAACACCGGCACACGTTCAGCCGGCGTGCACGATGTGATAAGCTATCGAAACACCCCGCCCCAATGGAACTTTCCACACAGATATATTCCTAAATATAGTTTCTGTATTGTAGATACTAGCACTTATATTTGTATACAACGATGTGCTCTCGATTTGTGTTGCTTTGGAGACAGTGGACGATGACATTTAAGTCGTTAATAAAGGTATCGAGTGAGAAAAGGAACGCCCCCAACTAGAGCTGAAACCACCTGGTAAAGATTATTTGAAGCCGCTGAATGCAAGCAGCTCAGGAATGCCTCATGATGATTTACTTGGAGGATTGTTGACATATGATAGGAACGGACTTATAATGTAAGAAACAATTAATCCAGAAAGAATTGCACTTATTTGATTCATTGTCATGCTGACTTTAGTCTAAAAAGAGAAGGAACAGTGAATTAGGGGAGAAGTTGCAAATTACCTAGAAGAATTCAAACAAAAGGTATTGATGAGTTCGCTCAAAACCTAGTGCCTGGGAATCCATGGAAGAACTTGATGAGGAACTGATTATTAAATGCGCTGGTGAACAATTATTCAGAGAAGTACCATCGTTAATTGCTCCAATATTTCAAAGTAAATCTGGTAAGCTTTCTGGTATGTATAAAGGACTTTGGAAGGACACACAAATCGACAAACGCGCTGTATACTACATTACTATGAAGTAATGATAAGTATGTTATTTTTAAACGTCTTCAACCGGATGTTTTAACTGATAACTACGGATAAGGATAACGCGGGTCCTGTGGGCTATGATACATTACGCCAAGGTTAAACACAGCCGGGGATGTGGATTAACCGCCTCCGTGGCCTAATGGCTACATGTTGGACATACAATCTGGAGGTCCCGGTTTAGATTCCCAGTGGAACTACTTATCGGTACTCATTTTGGTTGGTGGCAGGGCATTTTCTATGTCCCACCTATCTCTCCCACGCATTTTCTATGGCTACCCATCACCTTGTTACCTAAGTCTGCCGCAGCAGAGTTTTTTGTGCACTGATAGTAGCAGAGTTGTCTCATTGGCTTGCCTTGTACATACAAACGATAAAATCATTAGGTAACAATATTTAAACTGTCTCAAATCGAACTTTCTGCATTATGTAGCTCTTCCGACAAAAAGCAATAATGATAGCTCTTTCGTGTTTCTACCAGTAAACCCGTGGCTCATTAGTTTTGATGCTTATTTGTAGGTAAGTTTCAATTATAGAGCCAATTAGCTATTACCATTAGGGACAATGATGACCAAGTGTGCCAATACATTTATGAAAGACGTAATGAGCGAAAAATGTAATAAATACACCGGCTTTCCTTGAACTGACAAGAGCACAGTCGTCGAATGTTAATGTCGCCCTTTTTGACCTACTCACAATGAATAGAGTTCCACACAAAGAATAGTATTGACTAGTGCTGTATGTAGGTGCCCTTCAACACAAATAGAGATAAATCGATAACGTGGATTATACAACTCTAAAACGCATGGCACGCTCACACAACTTCCATACATTTGTTTTCGCCGCGGTCGCAGACGCAAGACACGCGAGCCGTGATGTAGTGGCCGAGGGGTTAAGGCGTACTAAAAACATGGAATACCTAAGTTCCGTTGGAAGCACTGATTTCAAATGCCTGTGGAACTGAAATGTGATCCTTATAGGAAAAATTGCTCGAGTCAGTAATCTGAAGTAGCAAGGACCGAGTCTCATCACTAAAAAAGCGGATAACTGATGGGAACAAAGGGACCTTCCGAAGACCTCGTAAAATCCGCGGATAGAATGGGAATAGGTAGCGTTCCGTGAGAAGACCTGTGCAGTGGACCTGTCTAAATTGATGATGATGAAGATGAACCTAGGTTTGCGTTAAGGTCTCTTACAGGCAGGCTTACAGAAAAGACGCAAAAATTCAGCGCAACAGTAATAACACTCCAAATAAAATAGTAAACATGACATGACTGAAGATGTAAGTCACAGCGCTAGCTTTCTGGGACCCAAACTTACGAGCGTGGCACTCATATTGAACAGTGAAAACAAAACATCAAAAGATTTAATAGAACTGTATAAAGTAATAAACTATTCAATACATTAAATGCAACAGTACGCAGTGCTAATAAAATATATTTAGCCGTTAAAGTATGTATTTCCTTCTCGTTGCGTCGTCGTCGTCGCTAGGTTGCAGCTATTCGCAACACGCGGTTAGATAACAATATTGACGCTGGCATAAGTAAATATTACACAGGAAACACTAATACAATTTGTATATGTTTGTCACGTAATATGTGCTCGTAGATTCTCAGTACGGTCACTTGACGTCGGTTTTAGAGCAAGAGCCCGTGAACCCCAGACCTTCGTTATTTTATAAAAGCTGAAAGTTTGTCAGCGCATGCTCCCAACACAGGTAAGAACGATGGACTATTATGAAGTTTGGGTGACCGTGGCTTTGGCAGGTAAACGGTACTAAAGGTGTGTAAAATACCGATCTAAATTCATCAAATAATAAAGTGTGATTTTTTGGTATTACCTTCAGAATATTATTAAAAATCACGTTATTGATTGCCAGACACTTAACATCGTGGCAACCCCTTGCCAGACACCCCTAATGGTCATGAAATTATAATTCTACTTATGTTATAGTATAAAAGCTGATTTTTATAAATAATACTTAGGTAATAATTAGATGATGTTTCCTCATCAGCCAGACATTTTTGATAGTTCCAACCCCTTGCCAGACAATGATGTAGGGCCGCTGTAGGAGCGAGCTTGAGACAGTATATGTATGGTGGGTGCGAGTGAGATGGCGAGATAGGTCTATCGCGATCTCTCAATAACAGATTATAAAAAAAACCAAATAAGTAATACTAAAAAATTTAAATAAAAATATATTAATAACATTACAAGTTATAATAAAGCATAAAAAATTGATTGATGACATTACAGATTATTATTAAAGTGTACTAAAGAAAATATTATTTTATTCATTATCATCATTATAATCAATGTTATCATTTTCTTCGTCACTGTTACTCCATTCCATATCGTCGTCTTCTTCGTCACTTTTGATATTATTCAACGGTTTATATGTGAGGTATACAATGTCGGTTCGATAACTGATGTTGATGCAGCACGGCTTCAACTATTCATTAATACATATCAGGTCTCAGATATTAATGAAGCGTTTAGCCGTAAAAAACTACGAAATTTTTATGCTAGCAGTCTGCCACCATGTAAATCCGAGCTGCTACAACAATTTATGCGAGCCAACTATGTGTCTAGCATTTGGAATAATGCAAATCAGCAAATTCCAACAATTTATCAACCCGAGAATAATGGTTGGGTTCTCGAAGATAATCAGTACCATTTTAAATGGTTCGAAGGTGATCAGTTGCCAAATTTCGTCAGAGAATCACTGAAAACTATCTCAGGTATTTATAAATACTACTTTAAACTATTATACATTATTTTTTGATATTTTCAATCCCATTAACTTTTTCTTATTTCTACAGAAACTGACGAAGAAGAAGAAGACGACGATATGGAATGGAGTAACAGTGACGAACAAAATGATAACATTGATTATAATGATGATAATGAATAATAATAATTTTCTTTAGTACACTTTAATAATAATCTGTAATGTCATCAATCTATTTTTTTATGCTTTATAATAACTTGTAATTTTATTAATATATTTTTAATTAAATTTTTTAGTATTACTTATTTGTTTTTTTTTTATAATCTGTTATTGAGAGATCGCGATAGACCTATCTCGCCATCTCACTCGCACCCACCATACATATACTGTCTCAAGCTCGCTCCTACAGCGGCCCTACATCATTGTCTGGCAAGGGGTTGGAACTATCAAAAATGTCTGGCTGATGAGGAAACATCATCTAATTATTACCTAAGTATTATTTATAAAAATCAGCTTTTATACTATAACATAAGTAGAATTATAATTTCATGAACATTAGGGGTGTCTGGCAAGGGGTTGCCACGATGTTAAGTGTCTGGCAATCAATAACGTGATTTTTAATAATATTCTGAAGGTAATACCAAAAAATCACACTTTATTATTCGATGAATTTAGATCGGTATTTTACACACCTTTAGTACCGTTTACCTGCCAAAGCCACGGTCACCCAAACTTCATAATAGTCCATCGTTCTTACCTGTGTTGGGAGCATGCGCTGACAAACTTTCAGCTTTTATAAAATAACGAAGGTCTGGGGTTCACGGGCTCTTAGACCATTTGAGAAAGTGTTTCGGTGATTGTAGGTGCTGTAAACTTGTTTAATTGAACAGGTTTAACTGCTATTGTCCTTATATTACATGCAGATCTTATCGCCTCGCTATGGTGCTTTGTAAAATCTACCAAGGATTTCAGTGTTGTACCTCTATAATAATCAGTTGTCAGGCTTGAAACGTTCACTGGTGAATAATAATAATTTTGCTGGATATGCGATGATGATCATGTCGATAACTTGGTGGTTGGTAGTAGGTCATTTCTCTACATGTAATTTATAACAGAAATATGAAAGGTATCAAACTTAATGAGTAAGAAAGAACGTAAACAATGGCAGAATTTTAGCAGCAGCTTTAGTAGTTATCAGAAATAACCTGAGGCATAAGGTAGCTAGCCAGACGGACAAATAAAATGTCTTACCGCCAACCAAAGCGAGTACCGACAATGGGGGGCCACTGGGAAATGAACCCAATACTTACGTTATCAAACTTTATGAATAACAAATTGTAGAACTTCATCAGCAGCTGAAATACAGAGGTACATCTGAAATAACCAGAGGAACAATACCCGAAAGCTTTCCTCGTAATCTTTCACCAGCTAAGACTGAACGATATTATATGGCCAACATTCACTTCTAGCAGTAGGTATTAGATTTAAAGTAATCAGATACCGTTTATTCATCCACGTGTACACCTATCTGAAGGCTACGACGACCCTGGCTCAGAGACAAAATGGCGTCTCTAAGAACCGTTTCCAGCAACTGATACCGTATCAGTATACATATTTGCCAATCGTTTTCCGTTTACCAAGGATGCGTCTATTTACATAACGACAAACGGACGGACGATATCGGTCCCTGTATATCAATGTGGCATGTTTTGCATGAACGGAACGGACGTTACGTTATGTTTTTTTACTAAAGTTTTTCACGTGGCTTCATCTGTTTATAGTTGTGTTATGTCTTTGTATTAGCCATAAATACATTATGTCATAGATACATTATATGAATCAGGATCCACATAACTATATTCTAGCCTTTCTAACATCATTGAATTGACATAAGACAGAATGAAATAACTATACATTCTCTGTCGCAAATTATGACGTGTCAAAATTAAAGCGATTGGCCCATTTGGGTTAATGCCCATAAAATCTATTCTTTAGTACTGCTTTAGTTAAACTAGAGGACAAGTAAAAAACATATCCGTTGTAAAAACCGGGGCGATATGTTACAAGACGTGCAAATGTTGCTATTGTCATCTCTTTTTAATACACGGAAGGCTGTCATTGAAATGACGAGTATCCACTATCGATATAATTGTTCAACTTGAAATAATATATCTAAAGGTATTTGTATTACATATTACTTACTCTATGGCTTCATCATTATCAGGCGGGAAACGTTCTCTGCTGGACATAGGCCTTCTCCACATGCCACATGGAGTTGTCTCATCCAGCGACTCCCCGCAGTCAGTCTTAACCTGGTCGTCGGACCATCTAGTAGGTGGACGGCCCGCGACACTCTTCCTGGTAATCCCAGGAAACCTTAAAAGATATCTGATTTTTTCAAAGAGACGCTTGAAGATGTGACATTTTTATCCACTAAAATCTCGGTAGTCATCCTCAGTGAAACTTGAAGAAAACTTGGGAATTCTCGCTGAACATACTAATGCTTCTAGGGCACGAATAAATAGCCATAGAATTAGCAATAAAAACAAACAATAACTAATAATTCAAGTCTATTTTAAAAATAAATAGGAACACTGAAGCCGCTGTATGACTATCACATATTGAATACGATGAGGTAGTAATAAAATTGAACGCAATGTAAGTCGAAAAGGACGACAAAGAAAACAATAATATCACGGATATCATGAGTTCTGGGTAAACTGGCGATTTTCCTTTTAAGTCATTATTACAATGACTAATTAAATTTGTTGCAGTTTACCCTGTCGAGAACAAAACAGGTAAACCGCAGAGTGACGACGGCGCTCGCTAATGCCGAGTTCATTGATATGTTTGAAATAATGAGTGTGTCGTATTGTAATTATATCCGGTGATTTACTTGTTATTGTCGACATAATATAAATGTCGCGCACACGCACACGCGTGTCTAGAGTCCCTTGGATGGCAAGCGTGCGTCCCAGAAGCCTCAAGTTAATCGCGCTGGCTCTGTTACCTTACATACCGGAACACAACAGTGTTGGTGGCAGGCTTACGTAACGTGGTGGTAGCTAGCTAGGCGGACATAGAAATGACCAACCACCAACCAAACCGAGTGTCGACAGGTACCACTGAGAATCGAACACAGGGCCTCTGGTGTGTTTATCCAAGCGTGTAGTTATAAAGGCACGGAGGCGATTAAAAATTTCTTAGTTGATATAGTTTAAGTAGTCAATCTTGGTATAAAATAAGTACTAGAAACATGATTTAAAATGGTACTTCACGTGTTTTGTCTGCATCGATTTGTCTTTACACACAATACAAATTAATATGTCTTCTAAGAATTGGAGGCTGTTTAAAGAGAAACCAATGCGATAAAAACACGTGAAGTAAGTCCAAGAATTTACTGCTACTTTCAGAAAAGCTTTCAGCAGATACGGAAAATCCAAAGAAACAAGAAACTAACATCATCAGCCAGGAAACGTCCACTTCTGCACATAGGCATCCTTCATGGTACGCCACATCGAACGGCTATATAACCACAAGAAACTATACAGCTTCATAAATTTTGATATCATGGTGATAATTTGTTACGACGCCTTAGAAAATATCGAATACAAGACACACACAAAGACAGACGATATTGTACATACAATATACAATTATAAATACATAATACACATACACCTCCGCGATTTTCATGATATTGATACATCTTTATAAGTACGTATCGTAGTGTTAATAAAGTGTATATAGCATTTCCAATATCCTCATGTATGTACATGCCCCTAATAGGCGTACCGGTGAAAATGGATCAACAGGTAGAGGCCCCACAAAGTAGGCCATGGGGCCAAGGATGCGAGCACCTGCCATCCGTCCTGGGGATCCAGACGAGGCGATTATATTAATGCTGGCAACATTAGCACTTAGGAGACATACCGCTGCGAAACGTGAGACTTGGGTAGAGAAATAAGCAAATATAATTTACAAGCAATCAAATATTATGTTGTTTATTCCAAATTACTTTACTCCTCGTGGATATCCTCAGCTTGTGGGGTACTGAGTACAACTCCCTAAAAAAATCATGCCATATTATTATTTTTCCTTCATCGTAATAGTCTAATTCAGATACTATTCATCGCAAAAACAATGCGTAAATCGTAGTCTTCCATTTGATTGCGTGTACATATATTTGCATTGCATTTTTTCTGTCACTCATTACATTTAACGCAAGACATTTTATGCCTTATTAAAACAGTTCCGTCATCAAATTAAATGCAATGTAAATGAAAGTTATTAGCATATGTTCTTGTGTGTGTTACTGTATCGTTTGGGAGTCATTAATGTATTTACATAAATTCTTTGTTTTTTACTTACAATTATTATTTCACCTGATGTTAAGTAATAATAAGACAGTTGCATTGAAAGAATTTTCATACAGGATACCAGATTATCTTTAATTACCGAAACACAGACGTGTATAGAAAAGTGGTTTGCAGGTACCACGGAAATGGTAGAGCAGTGTATGATAATTGTTGATGATTATTTCCATGGCATAACGCTTATTGCGAGCCATAGCTTCTGCCACACCACTATTATTATAAATAATCTTTCCGACGGAAGGTCATTAATATTGAATGTTTTTGATCTTCTGCCCAATATTCCATGACTCTTCTACGAAATGTTGTTTTCGCGTTGACAGCGTTATTAGAAGTCATAAATAACTCGTAACTGGTGAGCTATTAATCACGATAGTATAGGTACAGTTTGTCCTCTTCGTCCACACAATAGATGGAAACTTTTGGGTTAGTGGTATATTTTTCTATGTTATCCAAAATCTCCTGTATCATCAAAATCTTCTGTAAATGACACAGTTGTGTTTCGACAAGAAAAGATATTTTAGCTAGTGGCTTATTTTGCGGCTTCTGTGCATACTGCTTTCATCCTCCAGGCTTGTCATCATCTGTGAAGACCTATTGTACTATTCATATACACTGTATATCAAGCCTAAAGCACTGTTGTACTTATGCAACCATCTCGTTAGGTACGCCACTCGACTTTATACACTTATCTCCTCCTCTATTTTTGAATCGTCTTTTCGCAAGACCATCCCACATACGTTAGTCTTGACGTCTTCTTCAGCGATTGTCGGTCCTCTTACAAATCCAGAAGCAGATCCAATCCTACACTTATCTATTTTTTCGCGAAATGGTGATTTTGCTTTGTTTTCAATTGAGTTTATTAAGACATTAATCCGTACTTGCAAATATTGCTTCTGGTTGGAGGTAGCTCAGTGTAGTCACGTAACGGGTAAACCTTGAGCGTTTCGCGGAACCAGGCCTGGGGGCAAAGACCGGGTCACACGGCAACCGGGCCAAGGATCTTTGCTGAAGAGAGTTTAATAACGTTGATATATATAATTCTTCTTCTGTACGGTTCTTCTTAGAGATGCTTTGTGGTTATATACCTTCATACATCTAACCCAGTGTGCATCTTCATTAGAATTATAGGTACGAGTATATTAGACTATATAGCCTGCTATGCTTGTCTTGCTGTTCATTATAACAATCTTTTGACTTTCATTGACATGTTCTAAATATTTTTTGGATTTATGTATTTTTCTGGATTTTAATCCAATGCTTCCTAGCACTTAGAGAGTTGGGACTGGAATATTGTGCGACAGTTTAGAGATTATGAAGCACTTTGTATATCCGCAAGGAGGTTGCACGTGAGCCTCATGTCTTCTGATTGGTCACCAATTCCCAGACATTTGCGAGGCTCTGTCTGTAACTTTAAGATCAGAAAACTAATCTCGCAAACGTTCGCACAACGTAGGCTTACTAACGACCACCGAAAGCTGGAAGAATTAAAATGTATGCGAATGCTGAGCCAAAAGTAGGGTTACTGATCTCATTCGGGGGTGGTATTGATCGCTATGTGCCCAAGTCCAAGGGATTTGAAGTTATAAAACTCTATATCGTAGCCGCTCGAACTCTGAGCACATATTGCATTAACTTCGTTTGCGTGGATTTAGGGAACCGTCGCAGGGCAAAAAGAACCTATATCCAGCCATTATATAATATAAGGTCAACTAAAAAAACTAGTTTCGCATTTATGATATTTGTAGAACTTGTATTTTTCCATGTATACTTCACTGCAGACAATGATAAAATGTATTTATAAATAACCAATCTGACTATATGACATTATATGTATAAAATTCAACCAATTGCTACTCGGACATTACTACCCTGATATCACTTCAATAAGCGTACATTTACAAGACCATTACCAACGCATAGTTAGTACAATCTTTTAGCTGATGTCTAAAGTAAATGCTAGTTAGAAATGTATTTCACTTCCAATAATGTTTGCTAATTATGTATAACTATTTAAAATATAATGTCGATAGCAGTAGTTGTTCATAATCAGCTATTAAAGATTGACAATTTGACTCATGATACAATAGCAAGATATATGAAGTAAGTACACCTTATTTCACTATACATACTGTTAGACAGGAGGACGCCATGTCCTTTTTAAAATTACCCTTATTCACATTCTATAACTCCCGATATAGACACATAGCTCCGCACAGATTGAAGGGCTGAACAACATTGCCAATAATCGATACCAAAGCTAGTTTAAATACATCTATCTATACATAAAGAGGAACGCACTTTCACTTACCCCCCAACCCTCCATATCTCTAACGCACATAACATTACATATCCTACTTTACTAGTGGTAATCGTCATAATGTCGGCGCATCGACCGGGCAGGATCAATGGCGACGCGCATGCGCTCTGCTCTCGATCAATACCAGGGGATTACACGTCACATTGCATCGCCCACGTTGTCTCGGCGACACGAATGGCTAAGGTTACGATAGGTCTAGATATATCAAGTGATAGCTCGGCAGGTTCCTCGAAGCAGAGTCTATAGGGATCACAGTCTGTGAGTGCTAAAGGTTACCAAAGCCTGCAGTCAACCTATATTTCTTCAAGGCCAGGGCAGAGTGAATATGTCTTCCGCCCTCAACATCTTTAATGAATTAGTGAGGTTTTGGTCAAACGCAAGCCTGTCTAAATTAACATTTTAAAGTATAGAATTGTATGATAAATTACAAGCATAATAGGTGTTGTATGTTATTGTTGCGATGAATAAAAAAGTGTTTAATAGATATTCAATTGTGGAAACTGTTCATGATTTTTGTCGAGTTTGCGATGTTGCGGTAAAATACGCAAACGAAATGGAAATTATGCTCTATTCTTGGTAGATTACTTCCATCTGAACGACAAAGAAGAAACGAATAAAAATGTCAGCGGTACAATTTTGTATTTCAATAAGCCAGAAACGGTTAGGTGACCCAAAAACTTAATCGCATTCTTTCAAGTTTCAGTCACAAATCGGAAATTCTTATTCCAAACTCGGATCATTCTTGCATCGAATTGTGAGTTCCAGTCCCAAAAGGCAATTTAAAACAAAGATCCGATGTAAATCCTGAATAATGGTGTAAAGAACAAATTTCTGGTTACACTGAGTCTTCAAATAGACTGTTTTTGACCGACTTCAAAATAGATACGTGACTCATCTTGCATACGAGTATTTTATCATTTTCACAATATTACATCGGGTATTCATCAGGCAGAGGTAATGTCTCAATCTCTAGCTGATAGCTTAACGTTGTCGACACGTTATCGCACTATCAGCAGATACGTTAGATATATGCGGTGAACGTTGCTACATATACCGTTATATCTTTCTGATATACATACATACTCGTACTTATTTTATATACCATCGTATGTCAATTTTACAAAGCATAAAAACGCAGGCTAGCAAGGCAGGCAAGGGTTGCTGGCTTCTGGTTGCCCATGGGATACGTGTAGGGTTCTGAGAGCAATTCCTGCGGACGTGGGCGTCCCTGGATCATAGTCTATATGCGCCGTGTTTGTGAGCATTGGTACGGTACACACATAGTATATGTTCAATTTCTTTTCTGGTTTCTTCGTGATTCTTTCCTATTTACCGTTCCGTAGTCAAACAAGGAACCCTTATAGTTTCGCTCTGTCCGTTTGTCCGTCCGCGGCTTAGCTCAGAGATTGTTACTATTAGAAAGCTGTAATTTGGTACGGGTATACATATTAATCACGCCGACAAAGTGGTAGAGTAAAATATTTTTTAGGGCGGCTCCCATACACGTAACTTGGGGCTGAATTTTTTTCGCGCTACTCTATTGTGTGGAATATTGTTGAATATGAGTAGAAAAATATGGAGAGTCTAGCAGCACCACTTTTCGATTTTGGGATCCGTTTGCGAAATTTTAAGCTTTAAAGTGTCAATTTTGTCAGAGTCAAGCGTCCCTCCTCCTCTACCTAGCTACCTGCTAAACTATTGCTTTTTAAAATCTGAAAAAATTCACAGTAGTAAAATTGAAAAATTGGTCAAAATTCGTTCAAAATTTTTTCAATCAATTTTCGTCAGTTCTTGAACTTGGTTGGTAAAAGTCATGCAAAGATCATCGATGCAGACATTTCTGTAGATATAAAGTTCGTTTGAATCCAACTCTAATATGAATAGGTTTTTATTCAGTTTTCCAGCAGTGGTCATACCGTATTCTGTGAATGGGAGGAAGGAAGGAAGTATGTATATGTCGAAAAGGTAATTGCACGGCGTAAAATAACCGAACAATGCCGTGAAAATCCGTGACATGGTCGACAGCTAAAAATACTTGTACAACGTTCACAATTTCTACTGTACTTAAACTTTGAAACTAAAGGAGATATATGCAACTGTTTTGCAAAAAAAAGTTACTGAATAACTTTTTATTAACAATTAATACCTTTCATTCCGTTAGTAAGCAAAAGTTTTTCTGCTTCTGCTTTCTTGAAAGCATACTCATTACAACTATTCAGAACCCTAGAAAGCAGAAAATCATTACAATGTAGCAAAGAACCTTATTGATCAAGGATAGCAGGTTTTATATGTAACAGGACCTCTCACCCCAGGCACTGTCATTTCCAACAACTAAGCAAGGCAATCGTCAATCAATAACACAACCCCGCCTCGGGCTTTGGCCGGGTGCGTGACGTCATCGATCGATGCGACCCTCGTCTCTCCCCCTTCCCCTCCCTTCACCCTCTCCCCGCGTTACAGCATGATGTAACGTAGTATTTTAGTCAGGGTGCGTTGTATTCTTGACTTACAATTTTATGTGTCGGTTTCAAGGGTATGGTTATAGGGTTGAGTTATTTTTGGGGTTTTCAATCGATTTTAGCTTTGAATGCGTTCGGTAGGTGTTCAGTTTGAATAACTTGGCTGGTTTAACATGTTGAGATTTTATTATTCTTTTGGTAGTAGAAGTGTTAATACAGCAATTAGATGAGGTATATTATCATCCGGATAAGTCCTCGTTTCTCACTACTATCATGGGCATGTTTGTTTGCTTTGTTACAACATTATCCTGTAAGTTCTACTTCTTTGTTAAAATCCTACTTATTTCTATTAATTTGAATCTTGTCTTTCCCAAGCTGTACAATCTGGGATCTTTTCAAGGCGTGAGTGAATTGGCTTCTTCTACCATCATTGTGATCAAACTCAGGTTTTATCTAAGTTGTATTTAATACATATATGAAAATTAGAATTATGTAACAGTCACCTTATTATTGTATACAATTAGTTTAACTTAGGAATCGTGGGTAACAATGTTTATGAAGTGGCAACACTTTCTGTGTAGTTGTCAAACAGTTATGTTATAAAGTGGCAACACTTTCTGTGGGGCTTTTAAATAGTCGCTCCGCCATTCGGAGTGACACATTCGTATCGGTAACATTGTAAGACGAAGTGCTGCCCAAGTTACGAATAAAGCAAATCTATATTCAAAAGGTTGTTTGATTGGACATTCGCTTTCATCTTCAGAAGCAGGGATAACCACCCACAAGTGTAAAGGTACGTAATTTTTTTTATTACAAAAACTTACATAGTTCAAAAAGTGCGTTTATTTTATTTAAAATGTAAATGGTTGATACGTCAGGGTTAACCAGTGAGTGAATTAATCACTTATACTATACAATACACACAATTAGTCACGCATTGTTTTGTAATTGTATTGCCGGGGCTACTCTCCGGGGCAATTACATTACTGAGCGTCAATCGCTGTCGCCAGGGCACTCCCTGGAAGCGATTGATCATGCCACACACATTTAGTCACGCATTGTTTTGTAATTGTATTGCCGGGGCTACTCTCCGGGGCAATTACATTACTGAACGTCAATCGCTGTCGCCAGGGCACTCCCTGGAAGCGATTGATCATGCCACACACATTTAGTCACGCATTGTTTTGTAATTGTATTGCCGGGGCTACTCTCCGGGGCAATTACATTACTGAACGTCAATCGCTGTCGCCAGGGCACTCCCTGGAAGCGATTGATCATGCCACACACATTTAGTCACGCATTGTTTTGTAATTGTATTGCCGGGGCTACTCTCCGGGGCAATTACATTACTGAACGTCAATTGCTGTCGCCAGGGCACTCCCTGGCAGCGGTTGATTATGCCACACACATTAGAGTCACGCATTTTTTTTGTAATTCTATTGCCGGGGCTACTCTCCGGTACGATTACATTACGGAGCACACACGTTAGTCACACATTGTATGTAATGATGGGGAATTACGTTACTGGAAGTCTTTCGCTGTAGCCGGGTGCTCCCTAGAGGCGGTAACCAAAATAACACTGGTTAACCAATGGCTATGCGGTCTTGTTAAATAACTGAGGTTGGTAAAATAGAATCATAGAAACGCGGACCGCAATATGTTATAATTTTTTTTGTTTAAATATAAATTTTCTGATGATACATTGATCATTACCGTCATCAAATGCCGATTTATTTTGTGTCTGATCGATTTTTATAGTACTACAATTATCAAAGCGTAAAAGTATTATAAAAGAATAAAATATCTCGTTGGGATGCCGTCGTGCTGCTGACTGCCGCCGACGCGCCAACGACCCGTTGCGATTTTTATTTAATTTCAATTGAAACCTAATTGTAATGTGCTGTGACATCATTTTAGGCATCTAATTCATATTATTCTCAAGTTAGGCATCAATGGTATATCTAATCTAGACGTTAAGCTGCAGATTGAGTTCGTTACAGTATTACGGTTGTTATTCCCTAGCATGGTGAAGGTAATTAAGATGCGAGAATGATTATCAATATAGATTTAACACATTACGACAACAACAAACATTCACATATATATTGAAGTCCTTTTCCTCTTCAATTCATTTCAATTCTTATAAGAGGTTATTGCAAATAGAAAGTTATTACCATATATACTAATAAAACTAATAAACTGCAACACGCACTCATATTTTTGGGTTGAGTTTCAGACTATGGACACCAATGGTAGTGGCGGGACACGTGCGGAGACTGTAAGTCGCGGAAGTCGACGGACGCGCAGTGCAAGCCGCCGAAGTGGGTCTCGCGATCGTCGCGAATGTAGCCGCACGCCACGCCGAGTCTTGAATACTCCGGAGCAAATTCAGGGTGACCAAGAGCGTAGCAGAACTCGAGACCGCAACCAAGAACGCAATAAAGTGTATGAGCGCTCCCGGAACCGTAGCCGTACCCGAAGCCGAAGCCTAGGGCGTGTATTGAAGGATAAGGAGGATGAGCTTGAAATGGAAAGAAAACGCCGTATGGCTTTGGAAAGACAGTTAAAAAGTAGAGAGTATGAGCGTCTCCGTGACCGCAGTCGTACACGAAGCCGGAGCACTAGGCGTGGTTTGAAAGACAAGGAAAAAGAGATTGAACTGGAACGGAAGCGCTGCATGGCTTTGGAAACTCAGTTAAAAAGTAAAGGGTATGAGCGCCTCCGTGACCGTAGTCGGACACGAAGTCGGAGTTCTAGGCGTGTTTTGAAGGATAAGGAAGAGGAGCTTGAGCTGGAAAAACAATGCCGAATGGCCTTGGAAAGCCAGTTAAAAAGAGATAGGCTGCGGAGGCACGAGGAACGCGAACCGCACAGACGGTCTAAGTTACATGAACAGAGATTGAGTCCGAGTAAGGACAATGATGAAGCCAGGAGGCCCAGGTATGAGTCAACATCTGTGTTTTTTAATGAATTCTTAAAAGTTTTTAAGGGTCAGGTGTGTGAGCGTGATAGTTTCCCTGCGTTAAACAATGTCATCCCCGAATTCGATCCCATGAGCAAGGAACAGACCATAATGGTCTGGCTAAATAAAGTTGACGAATGCACAGAAATCTATAAATGGAATGACAGACAAACAATCCACTACGCTCTACCTAAACTGTCGGGTCATGCTAAACTTTGGTACCAGGGGCTACCATCCTTAAAACGTACATGGTCTGAGTGGAAAATTCTGTTGGCAGAATCATTCCCTGCCACCGAGAATTATGCAGAATTATTGACTGAAATGCTTAATAAACGAGCTCGATTCGGTGAATCTCTTGAGCTTTATTATTTTTCAAAAGTAAATCTGTTAAACCGCTGCAAGATTTTCGGGAGGGAAGCAATAGATTGTATTATTCATGGGGTGGATGATAGGGGAGTTAGAGTAGGTGCTCAAGCAGCTAAATTCGGAAAACCTGAAGAAGTGTTACAATTCTTCAAAACCCTCAAAAACCAAGCGAGAGATACTAATGTAGATGTTAGGAGAGACAAACGTCCCGCTAATAATCAAACCAACGTCCGCCTAAATAAATTTACGGAAAACGTAAACCGTGTTAAACAACGCCAAAACCCAGAAGAAATTATCTGTTTTAATTGTAAAGAAAAGGGACATCCATGTTCACGATGCCCTAAACCTATTATCAAATGCACGTACTGTCATCTGATCGGTCATGTGTTAGCTGATTGTCCTAAGAAAAATTCGAAACCTGAACCAAAAGAAAAAAACATTCTAAGAGTGCTATTAGATGAAGATTCTGGAATTACGCTTTCATCATTAGACAAAAACAGCAAAATACTAGAACGAACAAATGATAGTATTGATGACATATACAAAATAATAATAAGAATCAATGGGTTACCTATTACATGTCAAGTAGATTTAGGTAGTGAAGCGACGCTAATTCGCAAGACTGATGCCCAAAAACTTGGTCTGATTTGGTCAGTAGTGAATGGTCCACTACTACGGGGCTTAGGAAATGTACCATATTTGCCTCTGGGAAAAAATCAAGCAACGATTGAGGTACAAGGTGTTGTTGAAGAGGAGGTAGATATTTTTGTTGTAGAAGATCACCTTATCAACACACCGGTATTATTGGGACATTCTTTTACTGAACGCCCTAACGTATGCATCACAAAAACCGCAACAGATCTTAGATTTGAGAGAACGAATCAACGCAATGATAAAGTGATACTGAGAACAATAGACGCGACCAGTATTGGAGTAGGGGAAATGAAAACAGTCCGTGTCAGTACCGATGAACTATATAGTGGGACAGTATACGTTGGTGGATCGGTGAGGGGATGTCCAGGTTGTGAACATTATCTTCTGCCCGGAGAATACGAAATACATAAGGGGGCTTGCCTACTTCTGGTACAGAGTCTAAGCATAAAACCGATAACTTTGCCTAAAGGCACGTTAATAGTTAGAGGTACATATATAGGGACAGAAAAACGTATTTTGAGTGTAACTACAGATTATGACACTTTTAATCAGAAACCGCTTGTCCAATGCGGTGAACGTCTTACTTCGAGTGAAAGACAAAGATTAAATAATGTGTTGGAGAAGTTCAAAAATAGTTTCTCGACTGGTATGCATGATCTGGGGTATACAACGGAAACAGAAATGGTCATACAATTAAAAGATTCTGATCCAGTTGTATATAGACCATATCGGCTGTCTCATTCTGAGCGGAAATACGTACAAAACAAGGTCGATGAAATGGTTGAGTGTGGTATAGTTCGTGAATCGAATTCACCTTACGCTAGCCCAATAGTATTGGTGCAAAAGAAGTCTGGTGAGAAGAGACTGTGTGTAGACTATCGCGCACTCAATGGCAAAACTAGAAGGGACCATTACCCCCTCCCAAGGATCGAAGACTTGCTGGACCGACTGTCTGGTGAAACAATCTTCACAACTCTCGATCTAGCATCTGGTTATCATCAGATACCCATTTCGGAAGAGTCTAAAGATAAAACCGCTTTTGTCACTCCAGACGGGCAGTACGAATACAATCGAATGCCCTTTGGATTGGCAAATGCACCAGCTGTTTTCCAAAGGGTAATGCATAAAATCCTAGACAAAGGCAAAGTCAAATATGCAATTGTCTATATGGATGACATATTGATACCTGCTAAGTCATTTGACGAGGGATTAACGCGCCTGGAAGAAGTACTCAGTTTACTGCAACAAAGTGGACTTACTTTAAAAATGGAAAAGTGTAATTTCTTTCAAGAAACCATAGAGTTTCTAGGGTTTGAAATAGGTAAAGAAGGCGTTAAGCCTGGCATCCAAAAAACTGAGGCAGTAGCAAAGTTTCCTACACCTTCAAACCTGCACGAAGTTCGAAGGTTTCTAGGACTTACCAGTTTTTTCAGGAGGTTTGTTGAAGGTTTCGCTTCAATAGCTAGGCCACTAACGAACCTCCTGAGGAAGGATTCTGCCTGGAAATGGAGTTCTGAAGAGCAAACTGCATTCGAAACTCTTAAGCGCATTCTTACCGATAGACCTGTGTTAGCGTTGTATGATTATAATGCGGAGACTCAATTGCATACAGACGCTAGCAAAATGGGTTTGGCAGGAATATTAATGCAGCGTACAGGGGCAAACCCCTGGAAACCAGTGGCGTACTATAGTAGACAAACTTCTGGTGACGAACAAAAACTTCACTCGTTTGAGCTCGAGACCTTAGCCGTTATCAGTTCACTTAACAAGTTCAGAGTGTACCTGCTAGGCATTAAATTCAAAATTATCACCGACTGCAACGCTTTACGAACAACGTTTACCAAACGCGATCTTATACCACGTATCTCTAGGTGGTGGATACAATTCCTTGAATATGACTGTGAAATTGAATACCGGCCTGGTGACAAAATGGCGCACGTAGATGCACTTAGTAGGAGTCCAGTGTCTGGGAAAGAAGACAGTGTGCACGTTTTGGATGTACTGTCTGTTAATATAGAAGACTGGATAGTGACAACACAATCGGCTGACTCCGAAATCAGACGCATCAAAGAAGTTTTGGAAGATCCAGAAACTGCCAAAATTGCAAACATTCATAAAGAATACAAGGTGAAAAACGGACGCCTATTCAGAGTTATCGATGAGAACATAATGCGCTGGGTAGTACCAAGAGGAGTGCGTTGGCAACTGTTGAAAGCCAATCACGACGATGTGGGTCATTTCGGATTCGAGAAAACGCTGCAACGTTTGCGTGCATACTACTGGTTTCCAAAAATGCGTCGGTTTACAAAAAAGTATGTTTCAGCTTGTTTGGAATGTGCGCATCACAAAATTCCATCAGGGGCAAAAGAGGGTGAACTCCACCCAATCCCGAAAGTTGAAATCCCGTTCCACACCATCCATGCAGACCATCTGGGACCGTTTTTGCGAAGTAAGCATAAAAACTCTTACCTGCTGGTGATAGTTGATTCATTTACAAAATACGTAAATTTAACACCGGTTCGTAGTACGAAGACTAAGGAGACTATTAGAGTGTTCAGGAACTTTTTCAGTTACTTTGGGACCCCCGCACGTCTCATTACTGATAGGGGAACCAGCTTTACTAGTAAGAAGTTTAAAAAATTTGTACAGGGGTCAGGGATCAAACATGTCTTAAATTCAGTCGCCACTCCTCGCGCTAATGGTCAGGTTGAGCGCTATAATCGAACGATTCTCGCTTCGGTTGGCACCATGTCTCACGGTAAAGAGCCTGAGAGGTGGGACGAATGCGTGCAAGATGTCCAATTGGGCATAAACTCCACCATACACGAAGTAACAAAAAAGTCTCCGACAGAATTGCTATTTGGACGTAAAACGACTAGTCCCTCTCAAGGAGTACTAAATTTTGTTACAAAAGATTTAGACAGCGAATCAATAAATATTGATCTGGACTCGGTTAGGGAAGAAGCTAGTAACCTAATAATTAAAAATCAAAACCAAAACAAGGAAAGGTTTGACAAAAGTAGAAAAAAATGTACTCAATACAAGGTAGGTGATCTGGTCCGGATAATAAGAGCCATAGCTTCTGGCTCTGGACAGTCAAAAAAACTTGAATCGAAATGTCAAGGGCCGTATCGGATTAAAAAAATATTACCAAATGATCGTTTCGTAGTAGAAGACACTCCCTTAACAAAGAAAGGCAGGCGGTATGAAAATATAGTAGCGATAGACAAAATTTTTCCATGGTTAAGCTTTGACAATGATCCAACCAATATTTCATCTAGTGAAGAAGAGTGAGAAATCACTTTGTTCGGGTAGAGCTATTGCGTTCACATACATCATTCTGACAATTGTGTATAATTAATATTCATAGCATATGTTGACTCATTGGAACGCATTAGACTGTGATCACGACTGATCGCGACTCACACCAATTGTCACTGAGCATGATCACATTACATGTGATTATGACTGAGCATGGTCGAATGCGACTATGACATGGAGCACAATGATGTGTCGGAATGTTACAGACGGATCTGTAACATCTTAGTTATAATGTAGAGCATAAGATATATAAGTAGTCGTTTGTATAAACTATTACAACTAATTAAAGATTAATTGATTAGAAATATAGTCTAGGTAAGTCCATTACAGTTAATTGGAAACATTGGTTACAGCAACTTTGTGAAGCCAATTAATATAAATGTTACCATTGTATCATTGTAACCTTATTGTGTATACTTAAAAATTTTAGATTAATAAAATCGTTGAAATTAGTAAAATTGGAATCACCTAATATTATATAATCAACCTTTTTTTTATATAAAAAAAACTCTCTATCTTGCGTTAAACGAGAGGACTCGTTTTGAGGCGGATGGCCGGATGTAACAGTCACCTTATTATTGTATACAATTAGTTTAACTTAGGAATCGTGGGTAACAATGTTTATGAAGTGGCAACACTTTCTGTGTAGTTGTCAAACAGTTATGTTATAAAGTGGCAACACTTTCTGTGGGGCTTTTAAATAGTCGCTCCGCCATTCGGAGTGACACATTCGTATCGGTAACATTGTAAGACGAAGTGCTGCCCAAGTTACGAATAAAGCAAATCTATATTCAAAAGGTTGTTTGATTGGACATTCGCTTTCAATTACTATTTTTAAATTCAACTTCTGACATATCTTTTGTATGGCTGATGCCTACACCAATTGGGAAATGAGCTGATAGCATAACACTACTATTGCGTGTCGAGTGTCCAAAAACGTCAGTTTTTCTTAAAATCGTTGTTTATTTTCAGTAAACATCATTGGTGTGGGTGTTTTCCTACCACATGACTACACTGTTTTAATATATAACACTTGTATAACTAACTAATGCCGTCATTTTATAGGAAGTTGGTCCTAATAAATGGTTTGCTGATCAAGTCTTTAATGATGACATTACGTGATCACTAATAGTTCTATAAATAATTAATGATGGATATGCTATAAGCGTTCGTTATAGCGATGATGTATGAATATACATCAGCTAGGCATGGTAGTTTTACAAAATTTCCTCTCATGTTTATTGTAGTACCTGTGGATTGAGGAGTATATGAACGACTGATTGAGCCTCAAAGAGTGTTTTTTGTTTTGGTAATATCACAAGTTTTGAACATAGAACTCTGAATTTAAAACGCAAGAAAAAGATCAGTTAAATCTTAAAGACTAAATTTACGTATATGAGAAAAATAAAACCACAGTTGGTCTCTGGGAAAGACCCAACGAATACAATAAACAATTACAGTGTCAAATGGTACAAATATATCTTGAATTGTAGTTACAGTGGCATTGATAAATACCTAAAACGTCAAAATAGTAACCAAGGAGAACAAGTAACAATATTTACTTCGGAATTGATCAAAACGTTTAATAAAACAAAATACCTCAGTTACGTTAGCAACACATACATAAGTTGTTAAGTATCTTAATGATATTAAGTTTGACAAACGAAGTAATCTTTTTGACGTGACACCGAAAAATGAAACGTTGATAGAAATGCAAGAGACAAAGGACTCCAGCCAGACCAAGTGTGTATCGCTAAGAATGGACTTGGAGAGTATGACGAAGATGTATTTAAAAATAATGTAAATCGGCATGAGCTTCGCAAATATCCACAATATGAATAAAATATGTGTATTTCAATTGCAAATACAATTAAACTTTACATATGAACGCAAATACAGCTCAGTCAAACATTACCGGGCTTTTTAGCTACTCGTCTGTATTATTTATTGTTTGCCTGCATACGTTAACTTGTATTTATACAAAACAATTATTTGGAGCGTCGAGATGTATCTCATCATCTTCAAACGTTAGCGAGACCACTCCCAAAGCGATATCTCGTTTGTGCTACTTCAGATCACTTACGCTTGCTTCTCAACAACTTGAGGTACTCTCAATAACTTAGCAACGAACCACTAGGGCACGGAGGTCGTCAAAATACGTGCGAGGAACGTAAATAAACATTGACACGTGTTATGGGTGCGGGGACGCGCATGCGCATTCGACCATTGCCATCGATCCGGGAGCAGACGACACTGTGTACGTGAGGGTGGCTAGTTGTGGGGAGAAATATCCAGATATCTGTAAGCGATTATATGAGTCATGGTAATCAATAAATCTTCGTGAAACCGTCGTTGAAATTGACGTAATTTGCTTATCCTGGTAACTTTTCATTTAGATTAGCTTTAGCAATTATTTTTTCAATGTTTGTAGGGTTTGCACTTGGCCTTCGTCTCACCTGATGATAAGTGACAAGAAGGCTTTTAATTGGTTAGCATGCGCCCCCAGAAGCCTCAAGCCAATGCAGCGCTCTCTCATTTACTTTTCATACCGGAACACAACAGTGCTATTAACATTGCTGTTTGTTTGGCAGACTTAGGTAACACGGTGGTAGCTGGGAATCGCACCCGGGACCTCCGGATTGTAAGTTCAACATATAGCCATTAGGCCACGAAGGCGGTTACATACACTAAATGTACAATTTTCAGTGTTATACTATCAAAAGGAATTCATCATATGAATAATAAATAAGATAATAAATGAAAAGAAATGGTAACATTAGTATAAGCATCTAACGATGAAATTACAATAGTTAAATATAACAATATTGATGAAGGTAGTACGCAATATCTACTGGCGTTAATAGATAATGAAGTGGTCAATACAGAATTCAACGACACATTTAATGCTTAAGCTGTTACATAAAATCCGTGATCGCCCAATGATACAGCAACACACACTGACGAAGGTGCAGATAGCTATATAGGAACGTATACGAGTCCAGAAAATCAATACAGGGCTGAAAATACAGGCGTGACTACAGTTACACACAATGCAATAAGTCCTGGCACCCTCTCTTCATTAACATACAAACAAGCACGTAATGATAGTATTGAATACTAAACATGGTAATGGAATGATCAGGAGGTGGCGTGCGTTCGGTAGCGTTCTCAAAGTAAATATACGTAGCACGCAACGCAAGTATACCAGTTTAAGGTTTGGTATTGGCAGAGGTTGGCGCGCATGCGTGAAATAGTAATTAAACAACACTATATTACATCATCTGCTTTGAATCTGTCGTAATTCCTTTTTATGATAGTGATTTTTGTTAGGTTCAAGGACATGAAATTAAGATTATGCATCTAACATTTGCTGCTGTTTTATCTTGGCGATAGAGTTGATAACTTCTCTTATTTCAATTACGCTCCAACGTGGATAACCTGCGCAAAGTTATGAATGACCTAGAAATTTACAATGTTCCCGCAATAAAAAATGTTATGTCTCTTTTCTCCGCTATCTCTAACGTGATAGCCATCGACCTTATAGATATTTCGCGAAAAACAAACGTCTGTCGTTATCAAAGTGATGATTAAATGCTTTATTTATCGTTTTGTTGTCCTTACTGTACACTAAATGTACATATACGAGTATGCTTTATCATGTAATGATTGTTAAAACGCCGATGTCAAGGATACTACTGGTGTCTTTTACTAAGGCAATTCTTTTTCAGACATTAAAATACAATGAATTTTGTTATAAATTAATACCACCATTCTGTCTGTGTCATGTTGTCAACAACACGCCTGTATTTGAGATTAAGATTATTTAGATGTTCTGTCAACAAAACGAAATATAAAATTAATTACAGTTTATGTTACTATTTACGTAATTGAAAACAAATAAAAGCCCAATTCCGATTTAGATACTGGACTTTGGACGAAATATTAAGACAAAGTTAGTCACCAGAAATCTCTGATAAAGATCGAAAGAAATGTAAATCTTATTTTCTTCACTTCATTAAAATATGGTGTGTCCTTGGCTATCGTCACCGACCGACTAATGCAGTTGAAAGTTGGAATTATTTATAAACGTATTTTATGAATACTTACATAGTTTGGACAAGTTTTATAAAAGTTGTTTTTTCCACATCACTAATCGAACTGCAAATAAAGGAATTAGACGTCATAAAGTCATAACCGAACCAATGAGACTAAAAAGGGCTGAGTAGTTCGGTCCCGGACGAAACAACCCTACTACTGAGACTAGAGGAAGGCATAAGTCCTTAGATTAGATTATAACTTTATTTACCAAAGCTGTCTTAATGTGAATGCTCCGTAAACCATATGAACTAAATCAACATAAACCTTTCATCCGTGACGAACGAGTTCAGGCAAATTCGATTACTTGATTGCAAATTCCGGACGCCATCGTAATTACAAAAGAAAGTCCGAATTAGCAACTTGTCACAGTTCATTTACGCTAAAAGGATTTTGTCGTTCGTTGGTCGGTCCTATGACGGCACTGAATTAAACGATTGTTCATCAGCCGAGTGTCATCGAAATGTAAACCAATTCACAATTGGTTCGACGGTTGTGTAGAATTGTTGTTAATGTATGAGTGTAGTGCATGTGGCTCAATTGATCGATGTGATACCGAAGTATCAGAAGTTGTTACGTACGCCATTGTTGGCAAAACACAATCGCGTCGCGCCGAATCATCTGCTCGAGGCCCCGAGTTCACCCGTTCGTCATCCACGTTTACCTGGCCGCATAACTGTTTTTTCTCCGATCTTCGGTCGCATACAAAAAGTGATGAGCCTTCATTATTATTAAAGCACAACAGAAATAAGCGGCAACATAGCGTGCGGGCGCGACGTTGCCGCACCGCACGCTCGGCTGAGTCGTCACGTGACGTCACGTCTCAAGATGGCCGCCGAGCACCGGTCGCAACGCGTCCCCCCCCCCCCCCCTCCCTCCACCACCCCTCCAGCCGGATCCGTTCGTGTTGCTCGGTAATAATAATCTAGAATGCAGCCGTTCGAAAGGAAACCGACCGAGAATAGATTGAAATTTAATGCATCAAGCACATCATCGGGTACGCGCTAACACTAATTGTTATTCTACAACAGCAGCTGTTTACTTTCGTTGAATAATTTACACACAGTTAGTGGAATCGAGGACTCGAAGAAACGCGGTTAACGCACACGTCAATGATCTCATCGACGACGGTTCATGGAAACGTCGTTAGCCTTTGTTATTAATTCGTTGGAGCCATTTACAAAATTCATTCCTGCGACGTAAATCCCGCGAATATTGCTAACGCAGTCGAAAATCCCACCATAAATTGAGTCTCTACCTCTGTGGCTCGACTGTCAGCAGTTATTTTTTGTTCATTCACGAGTGTGCTCCAGATTTACTGCGTAGAAGTCACGCTTGAAACCCGATATCCTTTGTTGAGTTTTTTGTGATCTGCCTATGAGAAATTAAT
Organism: Carcina quercana; assembly: GCA_910589575.2. NCBI lineage: Eukaryota > Metazoa > Arthropoda > Insecta > Lepidoptera > Depressariidae > Carcina > Carcina quercana. Next base: position 13,658,321 of record OU342441.1, read on the forward strand.
AAGGTCACCTAGAACGGTTATATATTCCTTTTCTAAACTTCTGTTTTTCGTCGTCTTGACATTGTTGATAGTCGACAGAACTCTACAGTTGCCATGAATTGGTTCTGCTGTCTTGTAATTATCTGCCGAACGATAGTGTATGTTATTGTAAGTAACCCATGTATATGCAAGAGGATTCTTGTTTATCATATGATAAGCGTGTTTGTGTGCCGGAGAACGCGCGCGTGGAGGAGCATCCGCGTCGCCGTCGTCAGCCGCGCGGCGCGAGTAACGGCTCGCCCCGCAGCCTCGCCCGCGCCCGCGTACTCATGCCGGGTGGTGCGCGCGCTGACGTCACCGCTCGATAATGGCCGCCGTCGGCCCCCCGCGTCCTCCCCGCCGCGCGCCGTGCCACAACCGGCTCAGTCTCTCGTCTGCCGCTATAGAAGCGAGTGCCTTCCACGAATGCGACACCCGGCATCCGCGGATATCGATGTGTAACCGTGTTCCCCTACCATGGTGACAGTGTTTCTTTTTGAGAGTTTTAAAAATTTGTGACAATTTACAAGCGAAGTGAAGAAAACCGATCTCTCGCGCTCCGCTCTACCCCCGGCGGCGAGATGTCGGTTATGCAGAAGCGGCAGCACTGCTACCTGTGCGACTTGCCCCGCATGCCGTGGGCGATGTTGCACGAGTTCTCGGAGGCGGTTTGCCGCGGGTGTGTCAACTACGAGGGTGCGGACCGCATCGAGATGGTGCTGGACACGGCTCGCCAGTTGAAGCGCGCCCACGGCTTCCAGGAGGGCCGAGGGCCGGCGCACGCGAAGGGCGCACACCGGGCTCCACTTGAAGCCCATCAGAACGGGGCCGAAACAACGGCTAGAGGGCAGCCGGCACCGCCCGCACACCATACGCCTACCGCAGGGTTCACTCTGCACCATGCGCGGCCCACAGCCAGCGCTGGCCTGCTGACGGAGTACGGCCGCCGAGACGAGCACGAAGGGCGCCGGCTAGCGCACTTGCCGACACACCACCTGCCCACGCACGGCGGAGGGCGTCTGGCACCCGGCTTGACGCTGAAGCGGCCATTGGACGACGAAGATCATCAGAATCATCACGAGCCCGCCAAGAGGCTACTGGAAGAACACGCGCGACCACCTCTCACTCGCGGTGATTCATTACCGGCGGTTTCTTTGGCAGCACCTTTCGCCCCTGATCGTGTTTTCAAGCAGGAAAAACATCCTCTTCGCACACCGTCTTTTGACGCCAGTTCTTTTAAATCAAATGGTAAGTTTCTTTCGTAATTATATTCAATTTGTATAATTAAAAGTCTGTATTCTTTTACACAAAATTTCCATCATCAACCACATTTGCAAAAACATCAATCGTAACTACTTTGCAATTTGAACTGAAGACAATGATTTAAGAGAAAAAAATTGCACGTAATTACATGAATAATCTAAAAATATTTACTAAAATCAAAGCCTGCGGTTGCTTATATGCAAACGTAATTTGATTTTGCTTTGGTAAAATTTAATTGAAATTTTGATATTTTTTTAAGTCTGCATATTACTGTTCTATGATACTACCATCTAAAAACCTTTTCTACGAATTGAAGATAGTTTTCGGTATTGAAATCAATGAGATTAAAGTTAGTTTCTTCTCTCAAAAAATAAAATTTTATACATTTTATTTTTATTATACTTACGAGAGTTTTTTCATCTTTTATTTAGATTGATCAGAAGTAAAGGAATGCAAAAAATGGATCCCTTTCTCTAACAACTATATTGATTCGTTAGATGCTAAATAAAATAGACGTAAAACAACATGTAAACAAAAAAATGATGAAATAATGTTATATGTTTAATACTTAATGACTTTGAAGACACTTGTTCTTGTCTAGTGGCAGTTCATAATTTGGATACTGGTTTTGTTTTCAAAGTTAGTCATAAAAGTAAATAAATCGCAACAAATATCTTCGGCAGTGAGTTAAATAAAAGTGATGCAACAGAATCCCGCTGTTTACACAACACAACGAAGGCTAAAAATAATTGAATAACAATTTGTAAGAGTCATGCATGATGAGATGAACATTACTGAGATGGGTGAACGTCAGTCGTCAAGTACGTTCTTATGTGGCTGTTTTGCGCAAGCGGCTACCACGGGATTCATATCTAGGTAGATGCATTAACTCCGTCCATAAATACTAAACCGGTCGGACTGGTTGAGCGTTCTCGAAAGCGAGCCCGCGCCGGCGGCCTCTCGCACACAGCCAGGCTACGTACGAACACCCACGCGATGAACGCGGCATCGCTCGCTGTGAATGCATGCACGACACAGCGGTATGGCAACGTCGCGTGACGACATTTTCGCTCGCGTACGTATGTAGGTAGGCCGACGGGCGAAAAAATACAGCGCCTGCCTACGCTTGGCAAAGTCACCCGACCACATTCCGTTGGCGTGTGTAGGGAGCGCGGTCGCCACCGTGCCGGCCAAAAAGGTCACTGTGACGTCACCAGCGCCATATGGGCCGTGCCCTCCACTCGCTCCACCGCCACCCGCGGCCATCGCTCACGCCCTGTGACACGTTATTGTAATGAATAATCAATGTTTACATTCCGTTTTGTACGTGACAAGACCGTGATAGTCCGCGGGCGCGATAACCATGTCGTCTAGATAAGCGACGCTGTTTTCCCGGTACATGATAGGTATAAAAATGTAGACAGCAATCATGGTAGCTAAGTAATTGTAAAAGCAAGACCAGAAAATGTGTTCTGTTTTAGGAATAAATTATTGTTACTGTTTATTTTTTCCAAAACCACGATTAGCAATTCACGTCCAATCGATAGTAAGCGAATAAGCGAGCAAGTAGAACATTCTTGTAATTTGAACTGTTCCGAAAAATCTAAATAACGGTACCAGGATTGTAACTGCAAGTTTTATAGTTATCGTAAAATGCTGAGATGTAGAATATAGGCGCCGTCACAATAAAAACATTTCATAAGTTATCAACAGCCCACAAACCGTCGGACACGAAACCGGCTTCGGGTGACGTTTGGCAACGTCGCCGCAGCTCGCCCGCGATACAATTCGATGCACACTCGCGTGGCACCCGTATCACTACAATTATTGCATGTAGTTAGTTACCTACCCGTCTACGACGGTAGTTGAGTTGGGCCGCGCCAACGCCGGCCGCGGTCCGTGCCGTGCCGTGACCAGGCAATGACACATAGCCTGCTACGTAAGCGCGTATTAACACACAATGCTATTTATAAGACATTATATATGCGTGTGTGAATGTCTGTTTACTATCCGTCGGTCCACCGCAAACGATGTGTCATCCAACATTGAATGTGAGGTTATTCGGACGAATGTAATGAAGACGCTTCGTTGTGATGCTTTGCTGAAAGTCGTGTCTTTGTGCTCTAGCCGCAAAACTCTCGACTCGTGCCAAAAACTATTATAACTCGTTAAAATCAACTCTTATTATCATCCACTTACATGTTTTAAAGGCTTGTTAATGTTGATGTTTTAGAATACGTTACACAACTGCTTTGCACGTGATTCATATAATGAAAGAATACTGACTTTTGTTCTACATGTGTAAATTTTCAAATTAGCTCATTTGATAGCATCCACCACAAATCATTACCATCTTTGCAGGTTACGGTAACAGTGCACCTCTTACGAATGGCTCAGCCGGGTCACCCCTGGGGCGCACCGCTGGGTCCCCTCCCGTATCGGGAGCGGCTGGTGCTGGGCCATCCCCCATGGCCGCTCTGATGTCAGTCGCTGACACGTTACCGCCAGGATCTCCGCGGTCAGCTGGTGGATCACCACCGCAACCTCCACAGCAACGATCAAACAGCCGCTCGAGTCAGCATTCGCCAAATTCATCAGGTAAATGCGGTCAACGGTCGTAACTTCCTCTGTACGGAAGGGACAAATTGTATGAGAAAGATGGAAAGCGTACTCGTTCGGTTGTTAGTTCTTGGAGTACCGGGTGTCTGCTAGCTCGCACTCGGTGCAGTGTGACGCCCGACGACCGCTTGTGCCCATCTTGCCCAGCTACACTCTGCTGACTCGTATTCGTCACGCGCGCGACGCATGATAACTATCGCGAGGCAATCGTTACGATCAAAGTCATTCGTTCGCATCGCACGGTAATTGAAATCACGCGTTACGAAAGAAGCAGATGGTAGCTAGGCCGCTTTGTGGAGTACGAGTATTGTGAACGCGAATATTTTAAATGAAACGAATTGATTAATTGGGCAAACTCGCTAAATATTAATTCGGTCCAGCAGGGTCGAACGGCGGGCGGCGGTCGTCGGGCTCGCGGCACGTTTCGTCTACGACATCGGTGTCGTCGACGGAGGCGGGCGAGGGCGCAGAGGCGGCAGCGCCAGCTTCCGCGCCCCTGCTCAAGTGCACGCTCTGCCAGGAGCGACTTGAAGACACGCACTTCGTACAGTGTCCCAGCCAACCGCACCACAAGTTCTGCTTCCCCTGCTCCCGCGACTCTATCAAGAGACAGCAAGGATCTGAGGTGAGTTTATCTTCTAATCATTCGGTTCTGCTACTCCATCTTTTCAAAATTCTTAAGTTCAGTAATGAAGCAGCTATTTACTTTACTGTCAAGTACGAGATATCGGGAATTAAGAACCCTAATTTTTGCTTCAGGTATACTGTCCAAGCGGAGAGAAATGCCCACTGGCGAACTCGACAGTCCCATGGGCGTTCATGCAGGGTGAGATCGCCACGATTCTGGGCGAAGAGTTCAAACCGAAGAAAGAGCGGGAGACCTAGAAGTGCGCAGCGTCGCCCCGACTCTATCTCTTGTCCCTCTCGTTGTGAATCGCACGGGAGGATGACGCCGCGGCTCGCGGCCGCGCGCGCCGGGCCCCCTGAGCGCCTGCGCGCGGCTCTGCGGCGGGAGGCCACGCTGGCCCTACACTACGACATTTGTATATAACTCTGTATATAGTATAACTTTAGTTAGCCGGAGTGTCCCACCACGGACCACACTATGGACCGGCTTGTCGTCACGATCAGCTAGAGTGTGCACCGCGTTCAACGTTGACGAACCTGTAACGTTTATTTATTGAACTGTTATTTTTATGTTAATTGTAATCGTTCGGTGAAAACGGTGCATCATTCTGTCTAATAAGTACATATCCACATATGACGACTTTTCGATTCGTTTTGTCTTGATGTCGAAGTTACGAGAACGATGTTTGAGACGAGATGTCGATCGCGCGCCGAGCTCCGCGCTCGGGCAGCATTTCTTCGGATGCCATTTCCTTAGTTACCTTTAGGTCCCGCACCATAGTGAACTTGGCATTTATTTTATGTGATTCTTATACACTGTACTGTACGAGTATTACACGATGTAACGATCATGACATAATTTATGTAGTTGGAAGTACCGGTTGTAAAAACGTAGGTTTATCGGATAATGTACGCGCATCGCGCTCTGTACTGTACGTACAGGTTAGCTCTGTGTATATTTGTATTTATTACAGCGCATGCGGAATAGTCTTATTTTACAATGAAGCTATTTATTGAGAGTGGCTCGAGTTCCGTTACTGTCTTGCATTCGATGACATGATTCGGCCTGTTAACGTTTTGTTTGTCGACGATGTTACTAATTTTAAATTGGAGATCATTCAAAATTGTAGTTTTGTAGCTCGATGGAGCTGTCGATGTTTCAGTTGATTAATTTGTAAGGATAAGTTATCGCGTTGGTTGGTTGGGGTTGTATCGTTTGCGTCGCAGGCGGCATGACGCGGACTCCGGCGCCTGCGCCTGCGCCGCGGACGCTGGGTAAGCTACAGTATTAGCGGGATCGCTTGGGGGCGTACCTAGTCATTTTGTGAAATGTCAAATTGTCAGTACCGCGTGAACGCGGCCGTTATAGGAACTCTTAAAACTCGCTGCTATATTTGTATAAAGTGAAGTAATTGTCATTATATAATTATCATTATATGTCATAATGTTAAAAAAATTGTAGTGTATGTCAATTTCGAAGGCTATCAGGAGACGGCCGCTTAGCTTTACACTGTTTTGCTTTTGCATTGTAATCTTGGTCGTGTAGTGATGTAATGAATATTTTCTTTGGTTTATCAATGCTTCAGCAAGCAAAGCCCTGTCACATTCTTCAGTCGTCTTCGATTCTAATTTTCTATTCGACATGTGTCTTATAATTAGCTTGTGTATTAATGTAATGTAATCATTTATTATTACACATTCTCTGTAGTGAATAGTTTATCTAATAACTATCTTGAATAGCTTTATAATATCTGTACTTGGAGACATCACTGTCTTTAAACTCACGATATCTAGAACATTCAATTAAATTGACATGTCCATTATTTATTTTAGGGATATTTGTATGTACATATAAGTCCGCTGTACATAATTTCGTCTGCTTTGTATATACTATAATTAGCATTGAACAGCCTTTCTCTCTGGCTCTCCGTACAGTATTACTAGACTTTGAGCCTTGTAGATGTTTAAATAACTTTTTTAAACTTTTTTATGTGAAATGAACTCAAGTGTATACCTAACCTATAATTATGAATTATTTGCATCTAAGGTATCAATCGTCTTTTTAAAAATTAGATTTGTCTCAAATCTTAACTCATGGTTTGCGTTGAAAGGGTGCTGCCCGATTTATTGTACTGTTTCTTCATTCGATTGTGTAACATTTTATTTTTACGGTGTTGTATGTCATGTGTACTCAGACCGCGCCCTGTTTCTGATAGATTCGAAATTGATCGTTAGTATTATCAGTGGAAATCACCCGCAAAGGGTTTGTCAACTGTTAAATTAGTTTCGCCGGATGCGGCAGAGGTAATTTGTAAGCACACGATGTGCATTTTACTTTTCCTTTGAGATGTTGAATACATGTTGGTTTCAGCTTTGGTTTTATCTCAACATAGATCACTCTGTTGATGTAACACCAATACTGTTTGACGTGAAGGTTGTTGTTTCTTGTGCTTAATATTGACCTGTTTGATACAAAAGTGGAAGGTTTAACTGCAATAAATGTTGTCGTACCTTGAATAACGATCTATTACTAGGTGTACTCCAGGGTGCCCTACTCGGACCTTACTTGTTTCTGCTTACATGAATATATTTAATTGGTTATTGTAACTCAGTATGAAACGTATATTTAACATCTCAATGCGTTGTAATCCGCCTTTACTGATAGGCTTGTTTGTAGATGTCGACGGATCGACAAGATTGTTATTATTTCGAGACTCGTCTCTTTCTAACTGTAAGCAGCAAGTGAAATGCTTCGATTAAGACGTTAATGTACATGTTGGTGAAATACAATTGATGTGATTTTGTAAAACTGCCTTTTTATTTACCTCGTTTTATGCCTTTGTCGAAAATCCGACTTCAGAGCCTTAAAAAGTGTTGACAAGATGTTTTAAGGACTATTTCACCTGTATTCTGTGCACGCAAGCGGTTATCAACAGGTGTTTTATTATCTGTCACTTATAAATGATTCATTTTCAGATTTAAATGATACTGAAATGATTTGCAATTTATAATGCTGATATTTTTGCCAAATCAGTGATGCTATAACAGCACACAAAATTGCGTATTGGACTTAAGAATTGCTCTCGTATAATTTGCATTCATCAAATTTCAAGCATTGTTTTAGTTAAATGTGTAATTTATTTACGTAAAGATTTTATTAGTTGTGTGTATAACAACGGAATTCTAATTATAAAGTAGTTAAACTAAGTGTTTTGCCCGCGACTTCGTCCGCGGGGACTTTAGGAGCTATCCCACGGGGAATATAAATTGATCAAGCAAGGATCACGATAAAAATCAAGTCATTATGACTCTCTGTTTCGACTTAGACGAAGAAAAACTAAACATACTTTCGAATTAATTGTATTAGTATGCGATGATATACTCGTACGAGTACGTACATATGTCAGACCCTGCCAGGGTTTCATGATGTGCACACCTAGCTATAGCATCACAAACAAATCTCATGGAGAGCAATAAACGATATGGATATGATTGTTTGAGTAAAGGTTCGTTAAAATACAGTCAAACAATTGACATATAATAATAAGTACCTTAATCCATTGTCCACAGATCGGAGCAGTGGGACAACGGAGAGGATGCCAGAACCACTGTGTCTGACAAACAGATGAGGCCAACGGCTTCATCCTACCCAGTCGATCGATATATGGTCAGTGTTTCTGATAGCTTTTATATTTTATTAGTATACGTAAGTCTGGGATCTCTGTAATGACTCAAACGATATCGATGAAATTCAAACACGGAACCCAGTATATTTTTTCCAGGTTTTGTATGAAGTGAGACATTTTGAGTGCGGGATGTGATTCTGAAAACCTACTATATTATATATCTAACGTTTCAGGTTGAGCGCAGCAGTAAGTTCGAAATGGTTAACATCATAGACGACGAAATATGGACCCCAGAGCCAGCCCTCAAGCCCGAGGATGAAATCATTCTAAGAAAGTTGCATGAAATGCTGCAATCGACTGCAGACGACCTGAAGATGCTTTCCGGAGAACTGACCAAGTACCACGAGCCAGGAATACAAGTTAAGACGCAACCTTTGCCGTTAGATGAAGAGTTCAACGAAAAAGTTCACATTGAAGAAGTAGTAAATGCAAAATTTCACGGTTACAGAATTGTAGATAGAGCTCCTCCTAATTCCCCTGTACCCAACCCTAAAGAATCCTTAGAAAAAATTATAAATATAGCCAGTAAGTTACAAAAACCTAAAGTTAATACTGCTGTTCAAGTAGATTCTAAACCAATAGTTAAGAAACCAGTTAGTCGTAAAAATTTAACGATGACACGCACCAAAGTCATTGAAATCGATGCGAAAAAAGATACTTTAAAGAATGAACCGAAAACTAAATCTGATGATAATTATAAAATCAAAAAGAACCCAACAGTGGCTTATAACGAAATTTCCTATGAATGTGTTAAACCGAAGGTGGTCATAACAGAAAAAAATAAATTCAAAATACAAGAACTGCCTAGCATTAACATAAGAAGTGAGCTGAAGGAACAAAAGGTATTTCAATTGGATATTATTCCAGAGAAAATTTGTGACAAAGAAAATCCGGTAACCAAAAGTAACGTCGCTGTAATTGCAATGACGCATGAGCCTGCAAAACAAAACACTGATATCGTTGAAATTAAAAATGTCTATCCTGAAATTCGAGCAGATTCCACAAGTAAAGTACATGCAACGAGGAAAGTTTTAAAAATGTCCACATGTGAAAGTAGTGGTTCGACAAACAATGTAAGCTCAGACACTAAGCATGACTTAAGAACTCGAAAGCAAATTATAAGTGTGATTAGAACGTCTCCTAATCCATCTGCACGAATGGAAAGACCTAAAAATAAAAAGTCTGGTGCTAAAAGGGATGACAGGCGACCGCAGTTAAATTTAGATGAATGGAAAAAAAGATTGAATGTGGTCTATGGCTCAACTCCGAAGGCTAAAACCCCTAGAACAACAACTAAACTAAACACTAAAGGCGTTTCACCTAAAAAATCAAATATTCAAAGTAAAGCGTTTACTCAATCGAAATCGAGACGATTAAATAACGCTGAGTATATACCTTACTCTCAGTTAACTTTAGGTGGCGCCAGACTTAGTGACATAGAGAGAGAAATATCAGATCTCCCTAATAAAAGTGACGTCCCACTCAGTCCGATTTTGGATAAAATATTCAGCAGTAAAGAACATTCATTTCACAACGATAGTCCGAGAAAAGGACAAAATGATACTTCAAAAATTTTAACAACTTCTGACGAGAATCTACTCCGAGAAGTAATAGACATTCAAAGAACAGTAACTAAAACTATTAACCAAAATTTTGAAGAGAACGTTAATGGCATTAAAGATAAAGCGAATGTCTCAACTGAGTGCAACGAAGTTCTGGAAAATGATAGTTATGATGATGATTTTGAAGACGACAAATCAGATAATACACCTAAAATTTAAAAACAAACTAAAATGAATGATTCTGAGTCGGAACGAAATCTTAGTGGTGAAACTAGCAGTGATTATAATTATCCAAATGACGGCGAAGAAAAACAACCTGCTAGTAGTAAAACAACGTCTCGTTTTCATAATAGGACTTACACTAAAACACCCAATCTATCATTTAAAAATACGGTAGATGTATTTGAATTTGTACACTCAGTTGCAACCCAAGAAATTGCTACACAAAGTAATGCAACTCATAAAATTTCTTTAGAAGAAACTCAGACGTCCCCTCGTAGCGACAAGCCAAATATTAAACCGATTCACAATGATCTATGGCCGTCAATAGACCCTCAAGGGGAAGTTGAAAATATGTTTAAATTGGAAAAGGAATTTATTAAAAAAATGATCTTAGACGAGTATGGTGATTTATTGGAGAAAAATTTAACAAAGCCTTCCACTTCGAAGGACGCCAATGACGACAGCCTCAAAAATATTACAGCTTTTCAAAAGAATACACAAACGTCGCCTGCGCATGTTAAAAGTGTGATGACATCACCGACTAGAACTAAAACAAGGCCTACGTCACCTTTTCTTACTTTAAGGGTAGATAATCAGACAAGTCCAATGATTGTAGTCACAAACGAAGAAGAATTAAACATTGAATTAGAAAATGACGAAGATCTCGGTATATCGATCAATCTTTCATCTCCTAGATTTAGTTTACGGCTGCCACAGACGTCTAGAGAAGTATTGTCTAACTTAGAAGTGTGTAGCGCTAATCAGAGCAAAATAGATCTCAAAGATTCTAAACACTTTAAAGACAGTAAGCCTAATTCTAGAACGTATAGAAAAAGTAGTTTGAGCTCTAGTTCAGTTGATGATGATTATTCTTCATCAGAAATAAGTAGTTTAGGTGAAGTTAAGATGAAGCTTAAAAGAAAAACTAGAAAAATAATAGAGACGATTTCAGAATCAAGTTCGACTTCAACGCTGTCTATAAATAGTTCAGACCTGCTTTCTGCTGGGATCATCCCGCTGAGAAGCGAAGGAGAAGTGAGCATGGGGCAAAGAAGAAGGAAAACCAAAATAAGTAAAAGTGAGGGTGAAATCACTCATAGTTACGGACAGCTGAATAAATAATAAGATTTTAGTGGTATTTGACTTAATTGGCGCTAATGGACTATATGAATAAACTAAGAAACAAAAATAAAAGAGAAACTATGTTTTTTGAAATTATTAACAATCGAGTGATTCTTGAAGAATTTTTAGTGTAATGTTGTTCTAGTGTTAGTGTTATGTATGTCCAAGCACGAATGCTTTGAATGGGTTGCTTCGATTTCTGAAATATAAGTTAACAGTGCATATTGCTCTCATTTTGTCACCTTAAGTACAAATTGGTTATCGCAAAATATTTGTGATATTTGCGTTATTCCTAATTTAATTTTTATAGTTACGTTAGTTTAGTGTATTTGAAGTATGTTGTATTTAATGTAAGCGAACATATTTTTTTACTGTGACTGAAATAAATGAAGTTATTTTATGTTTTATTTTATTATCTACAACAGTTTTCTTCTGGATTCCCAAAAGGCTTCCATTGTTTATTCAGTTAGTACTAGTTTTGATAGAGTTAATAATACAGCTTTGATAGTTCCCGGAAGAACAAAAACTGGGTTAACGTTTTGTCATTTTATTCGAAAAGTTCCTTCCTTGCCCTCAGATATTGAACACAAAGGCAGAGTTCGGATAAATCTCGAATATCATAAGGTTTGTGATTATCTCTGACCAACCACATATCATCGATCTTCTTTTTCTCTGTTGAAGTCCCTGGTTCTGATAATATTCGTAAGGGATCTACCGAAAACTGACATTTATTCAGCATTTTTTGCAAATGCAAAATCATACTCTATTCTGGATACAAATAGAAATTTGGACACATCAAGATCGGTAGGCACTTACTGCAAGCGGTGAAGGTACAGTTTTAATAGCCAATAAGTTGGCAACATTTATTAAAAATAACAGACTTCTTTGTAATACAGGTGAGTTTTGTTACAGATGAACATTCTTGCGTATCCTACTACTGAACGCAGACTAAGGAATAAGGATTTCCTAAAACAAAATATACTTATTTCCGACCAAAGTCTAGAAAATACCGAAAGGATTATGAAATTTAATTGAAGCTGTCGATGCTATTTTCAGAAAAACTTACGGTAAAATCATCTGTTGTTTCTGTCATTAGTTGTACGGGACCTCTGTGAAATCAAATATGTTTGAAAATAGGCACTTGCTCACATGAGTTGACGATGACATTAATTCGCATTGACTATTATGCTCTCACTGACTCGTCTTTAGTTTGTTTAATATAAAAGTATCAAATTGGTCGTGTTGCAGTTCTGTAATGCCATCACAGAGTGGTCTGTGAATTCTGTGATTGCCATTTAACGACCTCATTTATTTTCTACTCTTTTGGTCACTGTACATTATGTTATGACGTCATTACAAGCGAAATTTTAACGAACATATTGATGCTGCCATTACAATCTTTATCATCATAGATCTAAAGACTATAATGTTACTTTTAATGTGCAGAATTATATAGTAATCAATCTGTGAATGTGTGTTGTGTATGTGTGCACCGATGTCGGGTGTTTACTTGGTGTTTACTGTCAAAATAAGTTAAGGGTTAAGTTCTGACAGGTCCTGAAAGTTTTGTTTATTTGTTATATTTGCTAAGAAAACTAGTATTATAAGCAAACTATAATCAAGCAGTGCACCACAGCAAAAACTTACCCATAGATATATAATATTACGTTTAACTTGCCTAAAAGTCGAGCTTAAACAAAGTTGTGTAATTTATTTTATATAGCAGTTATTCTGCCTAAAAAATGCCACTTCAAGGTACAGATGGGTTTGAAGAAACGGACCCAAACAACAGTCGGTCACTTGAGGATAACGGTCTTGAAGCTATTAACATGAACGAGGATTTTGGCACGAGTGACCACGAGTCCTACGAATCGATGGATGAAGATATGCCTGAGCCAAGGATAACTGAAGAAGAGATGCATACTAACATAGCTAGATTCATTTACAGAACCGCGTCTGACTTTACAGCCGAGGAGAGTACATTTGTGAGTAGTCTTTTTGATTGGATTGTCGAATTTGGGGCACCGACTAACTACAGCGCGCCCACAACAGAGAACCTTAGCAATGGATTGCTAGACGCAGAATATGACAGAGTTAAAGAACAGTTCCAGAAGAAAATATCAGAAGCGAAATCGGTAGCAGTGACCTTGCATAGAATCAACCAGCAGTTTCATTATCACAATAAAAGAGCGTTTGTAACTTTTATTTTGACGACACCAGACCCGGCTTTCTTTTCATCGGTTGACTTCATGTATTTCGATCTTCAAACAGAAGAGGAGGAGCGGGAGGAAAATTATAATGAATGTGTGACTGAGCAATGTGTGGAAATATTCAATAAAGTACCGAAGGAAAAAATTGTTTGTTTCATCAGTGAAGTCAAATGTTTTACCTGGCCACTGGGGAAATTGGATTTTTATGAAGGCATCCCATTTGTATATTGTCTGACAGACATGTTAGATAATATTTATAAAGACACATGTGCCTTAGAAATGTTTAAGTCTGTAATAAAGACCTGCAGAAATGTCGTCAAGTGTATAAAGTCAAATGACACAGTGAAAGAAAGATTCCAACAAATACAAACAATGCTATATGGAGACGATAAAAAGAACCTGCTCACAAGGCGTAGAGTGGTTTGTTTAGATAGATTCTATAAAAATAAACAGGCGCTGATTGAAATAGCATCACTCAATGACTTGAACATACAATCTGAGATTAGAGACACATTGCTGTCCACTGAGAATTGGAACAAAATCGAGTTTTGCTTAAAGATATTGACTCCAATCAAAGAAGCAATTGCATTATCTCAACAGAGTGCTCTGTTGTCTGATGCTCCAAGATTGTTTAACAAGATTAAACAGTCTGTAATAGAAACCCAGCCCATACAAAGTGATAACTCTGATTTGTTGAACATTGTAGACAAGGCGAGAATGTTGAATGGGATACACTATGCATCCAACCTATTGGACCCTCGCTACGTTGGGGAAAGTCTGCAACTTGATGAAGTAACATCAGCAACTGAGTTTATAACTAAACTAGCTAGAGATGATGCTCACAGAGTGCTGGATGATTTGATGCACTACAAAAATAAAACTGGTAAAAATTCATTGTTACCTCCAAAACTATTTTTATTGACCTCTTTCATCCTGAGAAGTCTGCTCTGTCAGAGTCTCATGAGGCTTCTTCAAAGAAGTCATTATTTCCATTGTTTCATCAACCTTGTATTTTAGGACTAGAGTAGGTTCAATTATTGGGGTGAAGAAAGAAAAGCTTAATGTTAAGCTCATGAACAAGATAAAAGTTAAAGGGTGTAACGACTTACCTATCTTAAATTTTGCTTAAAATTAAATCTGTTGGGATCTTTTCTATCCTTAGCTGTGGTCGCAGTAAGTTGTTATTACATAGGTAGATGCTGCTGCCCTCCTGAATAGTTTTCCCATAGTTGCCTTTTATGATGACGGGAGTGGTCTTATTAAAACCAGAGACCACACGGCAAACCTTAGCCTAAATAATTTTTGGTGTATCATATACAAAGCATATTGTAATTAAAATTTCATCTTTCAGGTCAGTGGAATAACCCTTCAGCCTGGAACTCCATTAATGAAACATCTCCACATACATGGTGGGAACAGTTTGAATCCCCACTCAGTGATATATCTATAAAACTGTTGTTTGTCCGTGCATCCCTACCATACATGACCACGTCAGAGTGTTTCTACAGTGCTATTAGCAATATACATAATAATGGGTTTGAGAACTTGTCAGATGAGCAACTGCGAAAAGTTAAATTTGTGTCAGGGAATTTAAACACTGGAAATTATAAGAGTTTCGATGAATCAGACGGAGAAAGCATGTATGCAGACTCCGAGTGATAAAAAGTTTGATATTATTTTGTTTTGGGGATTACTCCACTTGTTCATCTTAATTCTTTTAAAGTGTCATTTAGGCATATAAGTTTACGCTTACTCAAGATTTGATACGATAATTAATTATGGCAATTCCGTAAGTACCATGTCACCCTCTATACTTGTTACTACTGTAAAGACATTTGAAGGAAATGTTAATAAAAAATAAATAAATATTTTTCAAGCTGATCGCACTTTTTATCATACTTTGAGATTTAGCTGATGTTAAGTCCTCATTCATGAAACCTGAAACTTTAATTTGTTAGACTTAGAGTTATTTTATGGCAAAAGTGTTGTTGAACTGTAGTTAATCTGTGTTTTTAGACAACGGAAGAGTTGACAGCTGTCTGTTGCTAAAACTAGTTATTCCTTGAATGTAAGTTGTTTGTTACAAAATGTAACAGTTTTATTAAAAATAAGTTATAATCACTCCCATTATAGTTCATTTCACAATGGGGTTTTTTAATTGGGGTGGTATAATTTTCTAAATACGTTCCAATGCCAGGTTGTGATTGTGCCAAGATTTGAATATTAATGTTTTGTTTATTAAATTTTAAAATTCGTCCACAATGTGATTTGATTATTGTTTTACTGTTTAGATATATAACTATTGGAGTCTTCCATAAAATTCTGTCACAAATATTACTCATAGTTAATATTCATTCAACTTGTTAACTTGCTACCAAAAAAATTATGTTCAATCAACACAACTCATTAAGATTTGAGACTAAATATATTGAATACTCCGAAAATTATCAGTGAAAAGCCCATACACAAATGATAATTATGGTGTTGGTGTCATAATTTCCACACCCTATTTTGTTTACAATACTTAAAAAATTAAATCATACAAAGCTACTTTGTGTGTGAACTTAAATGCAATTTGTGTATTATTTGTCATGTTTCATATGTTTTAAATGTCATAACGGCATATTTTGTTTCTTGTTTGTACGTACAAGTTCTGTTTGTAAAAGTGACACCCAAAAATTTGAATAAAAATTGATGCCAATAAAATTTTCATTTCTATTTTATTTAAGGTGATCACATCTCCATCAAAGTTTCATACTAAACTGTTGCCATAATCTTTTAAAATTTAATAATCTTTTAAAATTCATAATGAATTTGTGTAGTAACTATCTAAAAATAGGACATCAGATTGTGATGTATGATATATGAGTATCATTAACATACAACTTCACAGTGAATCACAATTTTCATTTTAAACACTTTTTTCGATTATTGTTCAAAGCGCCATCTATGGACCATTAGCTGCGTAACTGCTATTGTAGTACTATAAAGTTGTTAGTAATTACTTATCGTCTTCGTCTACTACTCCCTACTAGATAGACCGACGACCTAGTCAAGGTCGCGGGGAATCGCTGGATGCAAGTGGCTCGAGACCAGTTGTTACAAGGTACTCTGTGGAACCGGTCAATGTGGCATACCGTGGAGGAGGCCTATGTCCAGCTGTGGAAGATTCCTGGCTGGTAGTGATTCTGTATATAGCCTATTTCCAGTGGCGGTGGAACCGACGTAGAGCTTTTCAATTCTCGTCAAAAACTAAATTTGGAAATGGTTGTAAGGTCTGACGATCATTGCCTCTTCTGAAAATAAGTAATGAAAAACAACATCTCTGTTTTCATGACAGTTCTGTCACTTGTGAAGTCAGTAAGTTTTGTTGAATTTAATGGTATTTATTTAATTTTTATTCTGATTGAAATGAAACTTACGCTTATTAACTACAGATTTTTATCTAAAACAATTGAATGATGAATCTTGCTAGACTTATAATCCAATACAATTTATAGTTTAATCTGATACAACCAATACCACTTATGGAATACCCAATCAGCAATTATTTATACATATGAAAACAGCTGTTGAAAATCTTCTAAAGAAAACTTTGCGAGGAAAATGAATTTTCCAGGTAAATACCCAAACTAGAGTATATAGTTTCTCCATACATCGTCACCACGGACTTTCTACAAAGGGATTTATCATAATCGCTACGCTACACTTGGCATGCCCATAGGTACATGGTGGTACCAATCTTCTGAATATTGTATTGATTAATTGCCTTTTGTTTGAGACATCCACAGGATGACAAATTGAGTTAGGTTAGGGTGTAAAAAAGGGGCACTGAGAAAAAAAACTAAGAAAATCACGCGTAGTTTTTTAAAAAAAATCATGACGGTTCTAAGTCCCGCCTTAGCGCCCCCTTTTGTGCACCCCAACCAGAAAGCCACAAGGACATGACAACCTACTATGTCTCCCATCTGAGTGCAGCAACCTCTACAACATTTCTCATGTGCTCAATATAGGTCTATATTGACAACAGTCTGGCAAACCCTGGCTAGTAGTTTTTATCAACTATGTATTCAGATAATTTGTAAATGATCAAGTTTAAAGAAAGTAAAAACCTTATTTTGACACATAACATAGATGGATGTGCTCATTTTTTTACATTTAAATCTTATATTTCATATCAAACTATTCACATATTTCTTATCGTAGTGCCAAGAAAGGTCCACTCAGCTCATAGCCGATTTTTTTTTAGTTATATGTAACCAAGTTTTTTGGCTCTTATTTATATTTATATATCTGTTATACATATAAGTAAGCCAGAGTTATTTCAACAAGAAATAGTAATATGTAAGTACACACTTAGCACGAACTGGCTAGGAATATTTAACCAATCTAATATAGGACAACAAGCAACACAGCTAGACAAGCCTGTGCCGAGATTGTTTATGCATGAGGGGCGCAGTCAGTACATCCTGCGTGTCACTGCAGCCTTCATGGATCTATTGTGACAGTCCCTATGAATCAAATCACCTCTCCAAGACCAATCTCGGTCATAAGACATACGTAGCTATGAGCTGGACAAGGTTCATCTCTGTTGTGGTAGTGTGGCCTCTGATGTGACTGTTTCTATCGTGATCCTGACTAGACTATGACACAAGAATAGAATAGGCAACGTCTGGCAGGACCTATAAACCTTTCGATACTTGGGTACATTAGGTTGAGGCATTTGACTTTGCAGTGCCATTAAAATGTCTGGTTTTATTTTCAGTTGATATATTAGATACAACACGGCTCACACTGACTGGCACCTTTGATAATCAAGTCAGCTTCTTGCTGAAATATGTCCGGCTGAGCAGAGAAGAGGCGGACAGTCTGAATGCATTGTTTTATGACTTGCATAACTGTTTGCAAGAGCTATGGAGAGGTTAGCATGCAAATTTTTCATTACTTGACTGTTAAAATCCTAACCTTGTGACATGGACATGTACAAACCATAGATTTGGGATGTTAAACTTCACATAGCTACTGTATTAAAAAAATATTTCATGTTTGATGTTTAAAAAGTTTCAGAGTAAATTCTGAAGTCCACAGAATAAATAGATTCAGGCAATATAAAAAAGCCGGTTATTTTGTTTGCACTCGGTCTTCATCTCATGATTTTAATGCATTTGCCGACAGACTGAGATAACATCATGTCTCAGAGATACCCCACAGTGGAAAACGAATCTATGACCTTCAGATTGTGAGTTAAACTGTGTAACCACTATGTCAGGAAGGGGATTGTGTTCAATTAGTAAATTATACAGTTTTAATACAAAAGCAATAAAATTATTTCCAGGTTGTGAAGTCATACCGTTTGGTTCTGTAGTCACTGGCTTAGGTATCAAAACCAGTGACGTTGACTGCTACGTCCGAATTCCTGGAAGAGTCAACAGGATGTCGAAGCCTGTAAATGGGGCTAAAAAAATTCTACTAAGGCACAGTGACAAATTCACCCAAATCTTCACCATACCTATGGCAAAAGTACCAATAGTGAAGTTTAAACACATACCAACAAATAGAGACTGCGATGTGAACTTTACAAGCTTAGCGGGAGTTGAGAACAGCAGATTGATAGCTTTTTTACTTAATTTAGATAGAAGAGCAATGCAGCTAGCCGTACTCATCAAGTATTGGTCCAAAGTACACGCTTTCACGGGCACCAACCTGCTGGCGAACTATACCATGACCTTACTGGTCATATTCTTCTTGCAACACGTTGAAATAATACCATCAGTGAAAGCTCTTCAAGGAGACGGAATAAAGATTGTTGAAGGCTGGAACACATTCTTCGACAACACGGCTAAAACATGGAACGATAACGCTCCGCTATTCATGCTGATGGGGGATTTCTTTAGGTATTACGCAAATTTCGACTTTGAATCACAGATAATATCGCCTTTCCTCGGACGAGCAATAAAGAGAGACACATTCAGAGATTTAAGCACTGTCCCAGATGATTTTGCGATGTACAAAGACAATATTAGAAACAAAACATGTCGCCCGTTGAGGATAGATGCCATGATGTGCGTGCAAGATCCCTTTGATCACAGCAGAAACTGTGCCGTTTCAGTGTTCCCTAAGCTGGCTGCGAAAATACTACATAAGTTTAGGACTGCAGCTAAAATGCATATGGAACTAGGGCTTGATAGGTTTCTTGGTGGTATATTGACCAAAGAGCCTGGTGATGAAGTTTTGCCTATAGTGTTGAACCAAAGAATGCCACAACAAGCCAGGCCAGGCAGAGTGACGAAGCAGGCTCGTAAGATACATCAGTTTTATAGGAACCGGATACATAACATGTATAACCAGGTGAGGCAGGGTAAGAAATAATTATTTGAATTGTTCAACATATCTTCAGATAAAATAATAATATTTTGGAATGATCTGAAATGTGACAGTTCATAGTTTTGCCTGTGAAAATAAGACTTGTGAAGTTTTGACTGTGTGAATAAGTGTTCATTGATGAATAAACATTTGAAAAGTTTTGATTATTTCCAGTGGAAATAAGACTTTGTGGAAATGTGATTTTGGCAACATTTAAAATATTGTGATTTAAGAATAAAAATAATGAATGTAATTTGGTATTTTTATTTTCATATTTTGTAATAATCAATATAACATTTGACTTAAATCTTTAATATTTAATATAATGAATGATAACAACATCAAGAATATCCAGGAGAGTAAACAACTTATTTCATAGTATTTTACACAGAACTTTCAAATCACATGTTAAAAATGCAGCTAGAGTGACTTTTCATTTACGTATTAAAAAAAACGGTTCAAATATACTTCTCATTAGAAAAATCGAAACACCTTGCAAGTTTATGTTTTGTAAGGATTATCAGAAAAACTTATGAAAATTTAACATTAACATTAGGATTTGAAAACCTCATATTATTCACTATTAAACAATATTTGCCATATATTCCTAAATAAATATACGTATACACATTTTTCTGGTTGATTTTTCTGATCAGAAGTATAATAACGAAAAAGTCGAACTCTCTAAGCACTGTTGATGTGTTTTACATAAAATAATTAACACAGAAAGATAATACACGGAAGGACAACAATATATATACATTCTAATTCAACATGTCGGCCTAACGAAATCTTTGAATAGAAAAGTAGGAGTGTGTGGCAATGGACAGGCCGCATTCCTCAAAGAATATGGAAAATGTTGGACCAAATACCTGATAAAGGAGGCGGGTAGTCGCTGGATCGAACATTGTATGGCAGGTACGTCTAGAGAATTGGTTTATATCTAGCGTAATTCCATAGCCTAATAAGCGTGGGGACACACCTGTCTTTGCTGTTGTGATCTACACATATCATTGGGAGTCTGGAAGACTATCATGCCATACAAAATGTACACACAGAGATACACACCTGTCTAACCGCACCACCAAGCGGCCAGCATCCCCGGAGATTGGATTTGCATCAGCAAAGCCCGGTCGGTCTAGGACATTGTAGGTAGATCAGAACAGCAAAGACAGATGTGTCTCACGCTTAAAGACACTAAATGAGTATATTACATTTTATATTTATTCTATTTATTTATAACTAACAAAATGAGTATATCTAATTGTTGTACAGAAAATAAAGAACGAAAGTTTTACTTGCTTACTTTTAACGTTTGTCTAAACGTTTTAAGGTGGGTAGTTTGGTATTTAAAGCTTTAAGAAAATGCTATGTCATAAGTTTTGTTGTAACTTACTCCTTGACCAAGCCAACTAGATATTTAGTAAAGCTTTTTCGCTTATAACGTTATTATTCTGTTCGTAGTTTGATTAAGTGCCATCGCATTTGGGAGTGACTAATTGGCTTGGTTAGATATAGTATTATGTATGTAAACCTGAGATCCGTCAAGTTACAGTCCGTATGCTTAGATATTGTCGCCTTAATAAAATACCGCCCGGCACAAACCGCCTCTAGTCAAACGCCGTGTCGACACGATTTCAAAGCAAGCCCCGGTGGTGACTACCACTTTGTGGTGACTACTGCTTGTATAGAAAATATTTTGTGTTTAATTTTATGCTACGATTAATTCCATTCGTGTACCTACACTATCTAAGTGAAAGGACTGTATATACACTATAAGGTCCGTCAAAGAGCAGATACAGAAAGCTGCCAGTGTAAAAATTAGTTACAACAAAATTCGGCAACAAGGCAGTACCTCATATAACATATTCAATCAGGATTTCAATAGAAAAGTATATATGAGTATAACTATTGATGAGTATATATGTAGTTACAGCACATTGAAACGAAGCTGATTCTTGATCAGCCAGAAAGAGTCGATCACCCGACCGTCCAGGTCTACGGATACCTGTAAAAAACGTAAAAAAATATACAGGTCAAAATAGCACGCGTTTGTCAGTAAATCATTAAAAAGTTCGAGTCAAAACGAACAAAATGAATTGATTCGAACGCCTGACTACTTTGTCTCATACACTTTAATTCCAACCACTCATGGCATGGCGTGAATTTGAACGGACCAATCAGCGAGCCCTTCTCTCCTGTTGCAGCCAATCAACGTGCATTCCTTTTCCCTCCACACCTCATTACTTTAAATGAAGTGTTTTTATTAGATACAATGAAAATGATACGTTTCGTGGGGTGGGTGCTATTTCAAATTCTCTACCCGTTTTGGCTATAAAAGAAGTTTATCTCGGCTCGTACCCATGCTTCTATCCTTTGACTTCATCACTTAACATAAGGCGAAATAAGGTGTAAAGAAATCGCGTCCATATAGCTTAATGCCAACCGGCTTTTGCCCTTGATCCCTCTCAAAAGGCCCTATCAACATTTTATTTTTCGTTCAAAATCGCTTTTTTGTCATTTTACCGCCCCTTGCCACCTGGCGGCTAGCGCGACGGCTTCTCTCGCTAGAAGTTCCGAGTTCAAGTCCCAGCGGGGATACCTATCGGGCGTGGATATGTATTTACCTGCTCTATATTGATGTGAGTGCCGTTGAACGCCTTAAACCTCGTGTATCCGAAGTCTTGCGAGCGGAACGCAGACCATTTGAACGCAGAGTCTGTATGACAAATAAGCTCATTTACCATTATAGATTGACATCGTTCACCATAAGGAGATTTAGGTACCGAAATCTCAGCGATCTTTTTCGCTTTCAGAATTTCCTTCAGTCGCCTAGTCCTATTAATAATAAAAACGGTAAAGTGCGAGTCGGACTCGCGCACCGAGGGTTCCCTACAGAATATGAATTAGTGACATACTGAAAATCATAAATAATAGGTGCGGTAATATGCACCCAACAATGCTCTACCGAAAATGTAATTCTGATTGAAAAACCAACTTAACTGTGCAGCTAAATTACATACCCGATGTATGGCTTTCAACTGCGAAGTTAAGTTTGTAAACAAAAAAGTTATTTTTCTGTGTTATAATTTAAAAAATACTGGTTTTCAGATTTATTCCTATGGTTGTGCTGTAAGGCCAAATTTCATGGTTATAGGTCGACGGAAGTACCCTACAGTTTTGGTTCTGGATCTTTGGGTCTAAAGCTTAAACAGTCGTCTCTTTTTATTGCGTTGACGTAGAAGTTTGATTTTTCTCAAGTCCAAGGGACTGCAGACTTAGTATTCGATGTTAATTTCAACTTGATATTTGAAGATTTGTAAGAATACAATGAATGAACGTTTCGGGCAGATATGTATTGATACGTTTACTGTTAAGTACTCACGTCGGAAATGGTCCCTCCCCTCTCTACACCCGGCTGAGCCCGTCACCAGATGCACCGGGGCCCTGCGCACAGTTCACACGTACATTATCAAACACGAGGCTGTAACATAAACCTCCCAACATCAGCTCCAATAGGATAGATGACTCCAAATCAGATTGTGGTTAAATTGTATTTGCAACCGACTTCAAAAAAGGAGGAGGTTATGAATTCGACTGTATGTTTTTTAAATGTTTGTTACCTCAACTTTCGACTGCGTGAACCGATTTTGATGATTCTTTTTTATTTGAAAGCTGGGGCTTTCCTTGTGGTCCAGTTCTGACAATGGCATCAATGAGAAAACCATATGTCTTAAAAGAGGTGTTTCAAATTCGGTCTGCACATGTACACTATTTTAAAAATCCAGTAATAATCTAAATATGTAAAGAAAAATACTAGAATTCCATTTTTAAATTTATTTTAATTGTACAAAATCATTCTTTTTGTACGAAGTGACAGCATCATGTCATTTTATTGACGCCATCTTTGTTTTCAACGTTAAGTCTTACCTGTTTCGTGAGTTTTATGTGTTTTTGTACAAATAAACTGAACCGAAATATACAAAAATGGTAACTAAATCACTTTCATTTGACAATGGCCTTTTAAAATTATAAGTGTACAATACTAGGCCTAGGCGCTGTACATCCGCGGAACGTGACATTTGCTGTAGACTGTAGGGCAGTTGCAATCGGTTTCTAGTTATTTTGAACGCGATATTTTTTACTCGGGTTTTAAAGCAAATAAAGACCCTCGATAATTTAAAAAATAAGTTACTAGAATATAATTTTCTATATTAGATTTTCATAACACTGGTAAAGATTTTTAATAGCCGTTACGTCACAACTATGGATCAATTTGCATGGAGCGATTTTGCATCGCGTGACTCACATTGCCACGGGGTGTATTAGGAAAAATATAAGCCGTAATGAAAAATCTCTGACAGCGCTATTTATCTTTTCAAACGGTCTCTTGAATGACAGCATATTTTTTTGTCATCTACCCAATTCCCATGGCTCCTTGATTTGCTCCAGGTTTCCCGTACGTGGTTGACACTCTAGAAAATATAACGTCTGTTCACCAAATGGTAAGTGATGACGTGGACGAGGCTTGTACTAGATGGTGGCTGTTCACTCGACTCAAAGACACGACATTTTTTTTCTTTCGGGCTTATTGTTATAATAATATGTAAGTTTCGTTTTATCTAGTTACTGATTTCCATTTTGTTGAGAGTCGAGGATTCTCAAAAAATTATTTAACTCTTCTGATTACAACTTTCATATTACTCGTGTTTTTTTAAAATTTTAAATTTAGTGTTTTATTATTATATTAAGTACTTACGAGTATATGTATAAATACTAGTTAACAAAAGTTTATGTGTCCCAATTTGGAGGTTCAATAATTTCCTCGTTTTGAAGTAGCTATTTTCTGAAACTAGTTCCGATATATCCGATAGAACGTAAATCCGCGGAACCTACATCAGCTGTCAAAAGATTATTTTATCTGGCAACTTTTTCTTACAACACTGGCAACACGTTTTTTTACAGTGTTTTCCATGTTGAAAGTTTGATTAACAAACCCTCTCATTTAGGATCCACAAATAAAAAACAAAATAATAATTAAAATAAATTTATTTCAAAAATAGACAGGTCATGGCGCTTAGCAATCACAGAAACAATAATTCTTAAATAATTGCCGATAAAACATGTAAATAACTTCAATAAAATCTATTACTATTAAAATTAAAACTTTACAGTCTAAATTCTTTGGAATGTTTTCAAAGTAAACGGTAGAAATAACTTAAAATATTTCGAATCTTATACAATACGATATGTCATTGGGTTAAATGCAGCTTTCTAGCATAAACGATCCCATCGTGGCAACAGTACCAAAAATACTTCATGTTGCAACACAATTGGTTTATTTAATACAATTTTACTGTTTGTTGCGATGTGGTTAGCTTCGTTAGGGACTGTTCAAGTATTACGTAAGCAGATTTATTACAATTATTTACCCCTGTCCGTAAAAGTAATCAAAGCTCTTACCCCTCCCCCCATGCTTACTTAAACATTGGTATATGTATTTTTCTTTTAATATAATCTGCTTTAACAACATATTAACGGAAACAATTTAGATAAGTGAATAGCGAGTTATTTAAACGTGTTATTTGTGGGAATCCCCGAAAATGTGTTTCGTCTTCAAGCATAAATAATGTGTGGGTAGCCTGTAAAAAGTAAATAACTACTGCTGACGTAATCACCATATAAACCCCTTCCCACATTTCATGTAAAATAAGCAAAGCAAAGACACCTCCCGTCCCCCTATAGTGCTTACGTAATACTTGAAGTGCCCCTAACAACTATTTTCATTCACCAGAATAAGTACGTAAATGAAAATAATTTTTCAGAATCGAATGATAATATGATATACTTTAACATTGCAGCTTTTTATACTAAATGTTTTTTTAAATAAATGTCTATCCATATTTATAAACTATAACCTTGCGTTGCTGTTTAATTGTGGGCTCTATCAACAAACATCTCAAAATTGATTCGATCCAAATATTTCACTTACATTATCATATTTTCTATTAACATTGAGATTTGAAACTTTGTCTAGATTGAGTAATTCTTATACTAAATGATATGATTCATTACGATTCTAAATTTAAAAGAACTTGGGATACGGTTTGTCTTTTATCAGCCAGAAGCTGTCTATTATATCGCCTTTTTTGTCCACGCTGACCTGGAAAGGAGAATACAGTTAATTAGTTTGTTTATTTCTACTTCATTGCTGTTTGTGTATATTATAAGAGAATTATTTCAATTTTTTTAAATAATAATTTAGTGTATCTGTAGTCGGTGGCCGGGTGCGCTGGTGACGTAACAAGCAACTGAAGCTCACCTGCTCCATGTAGATGTGGGTGCGGTTGTGGGCCACGAACCTCGTGTATCCGTAGTCGCTGGACCGGAACGCGGACCAGGCGGCCGGGTGCGCTGCAAGACACCATTAAATCATCAAATATTTCATTGTTGGCGACGCAGGAAAATATAAATT
Source organism: Carcina quercana (assembly GCA_910589575.2). Taxonomy (NCBI): domain Eukaryota; kingdom Metazoa; phylum Arthropoda; class Insecta; order Lepidoptera; family Depressariidae; genus Carcina; species Carcina quercana. The sequence continues at coordinate 13,684,488 of OU342441.1, forward strand.
ATGAGAATGAGCGAATCTTGACGAATTTAGAATTTGGGTCATACTTCTACTATTCACGCTGCGTTGGTTTCATAAAAGACTGGTTAGGGTCACAGGGCGACGCAAAATGACGACATCATGGCAGTCCACACATCCCAAAAAAGTTTAGTTAACAATTATGACAGATTTATTTACACAGCAGTTATATTCTCATTGCTTATCAACTCCTTGCTTTGAATTTATACGAAAAATTATACATTTGTCAGTTACATTTTGCTACGACGATGGTGTTATTTATACATGAATGAAGAATCTTTTTTTTAAATTCTCATTTCATCTCAAAATACGCGGCTCACCACACACAAAATTACGCGCAAAATTAAAAATGTATTCCTAGCGACTGACCTTTGAATGGATCCGGTACCTCTCTGCATCCGGCCGATCCGGTGATAACATGCACGGGAGCCCTGGAATAGAAAACCATTATAATACCCTTAGACGAGAAGAATAAAACAATGCATTCTACTGTGGAAGACATAAATAAAACTTGTCGAGAACTTTTTAATGCACCTATCAGTTTGCACTTGGCCTTGATCTCACCTGGTGAATGATGACGGTGGAACATTTCAAGAAAGGTTGTGTTCGTTTCATTACAGGAGCACAACAGTGCTAGCAACACTGATGTTTGGAAGCAGACATCGATAACATGATATAAACTACAACTAAATTTATACTATAGCCAGGCGGACAAATAAAATTGCCCTATTACTTAGAAGGTTAATGTGTTAGTTAGCAATCGATGCACTTTACATATTATATGACACTATGAAATAAAATAGCATACCAATGTATTTACCTTAAAAAATTTCATTGGTTAGTTTATTTTCATTATCACTTTATCACAACTGAAAATCACCGATTAGACTAAATCTCGCCATAGAAACCAAAGTTAAAAGGATTTAATCAATTAACACGGAAAAAGACCAAAATAACCAAATCAATAAATACAATACACAAAATAACCAGATTGATTAAATACAATGGATAATCACAAAAATAGCGAGACGAATAAAAAGCAAAAGACGAAATAATTTTAAACCAAACCGGTAAAATAAAATATGATGTATAAGGATGTTATAACACATACACACAATCACAAAAATAAATCGGACTGATGGCAAACAATAAAATGAATATCAGTTAATTGAGTTCAAATTTCAATGCTTGAACAAACACAGAATTAAACTAGTTCTAAATATTCGACTCGCCTCGGATCAACTTACGCCTGTTTAATTTATATGTGTATAAGTTAAAGCGATTCCGACGGTAAAAGTTTACCATAATATTTAAAATAGGATAGCTGGCTTTGTGTAGTAATTATCTAAAATAGGACATTGGATTATATTGACGGGAAATGAATGTCATTAACATATAACTTTATAGGAATATAATTATATTATAATTTTCATTTTTACACATTTTTTTCGCAGGCAGACCATTAGCTGTGTAACGGCTATTGTAACTTACATTAAAGTTGCTTACAGTTTATGTAATATTCCGTCTTTTTTATATTTTTATGTAATTAATTAGAAAATCCAATTTTAAAACATGGAAAAAAATGCATGGTAGCATTTTGATAGAATTCCTGTTCTGAATTCCTGCTTCTCCTTAAGCATGGTTTGTTTTCAGACTTCATCCGCTTATTCAGCAGCAAACGATATTTGTGTGTCAATTGCTTATTCACTTACATACACGAGTATTCACAAATACAAATCGTTTATTGTCTTACTAAAATTATATAACAAAGTGCCAAACAAATTCAAATCGCTGAACATTAGATTATTTAAAAAGCATTTGTTCGAGTGGTTGGTGTCCCATAGCTTTTATGATGTTAAAGAATTTCTAGACTGTGTTATAACTAGTTGACTCACTAAGTATTGTGTATAGCATAATGACTCGTATAATTTTGCATGCCTAGTATTAATGTGGCTAAACATGTATTTGTACTTTTAATTGTAAAATAACATCTCTGTAACAATGTTTATGCAAAATAAATATTATGATTATAACACGTCTAGGATCAACATTACCCTGTGCAATATAGACAGATATCCTAGAAGAAACAAAGGCTTATTTTTACTCATTTGGTGAGAAAACTTATCTCGGATCAACATAAGCTTGTACGATATATCAAGGAAAAATTGATATTTAGTTGTTTATTTCACTTACCTAGGATTGACGTAAGGCTGTTCAAAGGACCCGTTGTATACCTGCTGGTCGTAGAGCGGCCAGGTGCGCTCGTACGAGTGCTCGTGGGCCCATATAACAAGGTCAACGCCATACACGTTCAGAAGTGGCTCCATGCCTGCCGGTTTAACATTGAGTTTACAATACTGCTGTTGTTTCCAAAAGTCCAAAACTCTTTTGTCAAGAAGGAATAATGGATTTACCTATATACCTCTTTTCACATTACATACCATGAGCAAGTACGTTCAAGTGAAAAAATATGCACACACTTTTGTACCATAATATATTCGTATTTGCCACTTCATTCAACACCCTACAGGAACAAGTAAGTGTCAATGTGACATGGTTCAAAAGTGGATACATATTTTTGTACTGGAGTGTACAAGTTGCTAACAGCTATCCATTCTAATATTGTAAATGGGAAAGTGTTTGTGTTTGTCCTTCACGACGTCGTCAGAATGACTTCATTTTCTTCAGGTCTTCAGAATTCATCGCATGGAAACTACTCCAGCGATCGAGATAAAAAGTAGCATATGTCCTTCTCCCATCCTTCAACTATGGCTACACAAATTCATGTAATTCTGACACAAATTCATGTAATTCTGACACAAATTCATGTAATTCTGATTCTCCTATGTTAACATGTGAAGGAAGGACAAACACATACAAAATGAAACAAGCTAGCTTTCGCTTTTATATTTGCATGGGTGGCTTGTTTCTAAAAGCATAGCCTTGGCAAATAACTAAGTTACAGTAATTTAAGACAAAGTAAAATAAACTTGCTTTAATTTATAGGCTTTAAATCGTTAAAAGATTGATTTACGCTAATAAGCATAGATTAAAAAAGCAGCCAAGTTCGTGTCGAGCCACGCGCAATGTAGGGTTTCTTAGTTGCCCGGAACAATAAGCTAAATCGAGCCCACACAGGATGACGTAAATTTTGAATGGATTTTGTACGATACAAATATATTTTATAATTTGGTCGCCTATTACTCCTAACCTATAAAGCCAACTTAGTTGTGTGGATTCTTGGCGCAAACTTGAAAAATGGTAGTTCATTGCAATTTTGTTAATTGGTTAATAATACTGTTATGTGTGTTTTTTGTGTTATAATGGTGTGATATAGTGCAAAAAGTGTCATGGACGGTGTTATACTATCAATTACGCAAAATTGCGAGGGTTTCGACGCGATCGGAAGAGTTTACCATGTCGAGTACATTCGGCATATGGATTCTTTCGAATAATGTTGAAACCAAGGCTGGCCTTTGAGATTCTCGTCAAGAATCCAAAACAAGTGATAAAATGTACACATTATACATTTTTTTACCATTTTATTGAGAAAGCTAAAGAAATGGCTTCGGCATAGTTTATAACCTCAAAATTTGTTCACCTAATTTTACTCGTCATTGGCTAGATAACCACGGGTTAAAGCCATTATTTATTTTTAAAAAAGTTAGTCGTGATAGTTTTTCTTTTAAGTTCAGTGTACATACTACTACTGTGAATTTTTTAAAGGAACAGATTAGCAGTTAGAAGGGTAGGGGGACGTCCTACTCCGACACAAATTATCACTTTAAAGTTTAATGTTTCGCAAACGGATCCCTGAATCGAAAAGCGGTGTTGCCAGACCGTCAATGTTTATGAAAGACCTATTCAACGAACCGGAGACCGACATAATAGAGTCGACGCGAAAAAAATATTTCGTCCATTAAGTGTACGGGAAACACTCCAGAAATATATTTTTTACAAGATTTACATATACCCGTACCAAATTACAGCTTTCTAATAGGAAGGAGCTAAGTCGCGGACGGACAAACGGACTTAGCGAAACTATAAGGATTCTTTTTTTGACTATGGAACCCTAAAAATATACAGTAACAATCTGTGTAATTTTAAAATAACCGGGATGTTGTTTTGTTAATTTTGGAAAGTTTGGACGGGAGCGGGTTCGGAATGCAGTTTCCAACGGCTTTATCGAGACCCGTAACCTCTGGCCTGATATTTCTTACCATCATTATATAACTGCCTACTAATAAGAAAGTAAATAACACGTATTTACTCTCCGCTATAATGTTCATATTTTTCCGCTGTATTGTGACATCCATTTAATGCAGAAACCGACATTTTTAACCAACTAAAAAAGAAGAAGGTTTTGTGTTCGACACGTATGTATGTTTTTTAATATGTAGGTTCACCGATATCTCCGTCAATAGTGGACAGATAAACTACTTTTTACTTAACCATGTTACCTAAGTCTGTCGCCAAATAGCACTGTTAATAGCACTGTTCCGGTATAAAGGTAGCATAGCCAACGCCTCAGTATCTTGAGGCTTCTGGGTGCGCACGCGCACCATCCAACGGCCTTACCGTCACTTACCATCACGTGAGATTAGGGGCAAGTGCAAGCCTGTTATATACAAATAAACCGGTCAAGTGCGAGTCGGATTCGCGCACTGAGGGTTCCGTACAGAATACAAATAATTAACATACTGAAAATCATAAATAATAGGTACGGTAATATGCACCCAACAATGCTCTACCGAAAAACCAACTTAACTTTGCAGCTAAATTACATACCCGATGTATGACATTCAACTACAAAGTTTGAAACCATAAAAAAGCTATTTTTACTGCGTAATAATTTAAAAATCAAAGTTTTCAGATTTATTCCTATGGTTGTGCTATAAAACCTTGCTTCTTGCCAAATTTCAGGTTTCTAGGTCAGCGGGAAGCACCCTATAGGTTTTGATTCCCTTGCATTTTGTATGGAAATGGTAAAAAATACAGCTATTTAATTAGCTACGGAACCCTAACAACGAGATAGGAAACAAGTTATACATTTTAATATTCAGCTACTTCGTTGTTTACACTTCAACAGTGATCAGAATTTGACCTAAGATAACCAATTTATCGCGAAATTTATCGGAGAGCAGATGGAGGTATAAAAAGAATGCACAAACGTAACTTGGCAAACATTCCGTTTCACGTATTCCGAATGTAGGATTGTCGAAAATGATAAAGTTCCTTGTTCTATTCATAGCCGCTGTGTCGGTAAGTGTTGCAGAGATTGAACGATCCGAAAAAGACTATGGGACATGGTATCCCATAGCACTTTTCAGCCCGGAAATACCCGACGACCCCTATTGTACGTCTTTCCATTTCAAGAGACAAGCAGAAACATGTAAATGTGGCCCAGATTCCTGGGACGAACCCAAATTATTGTTTATATTACCTAGAGGACAATTCGCTCAACCCATGATTGCCGCAAAGACAATAGAAGAAGTTCCTGATAAAATAAAATGGGGATGCAAATGCCATAACGAAAAAGAACAACCTGTTGTGTTTAGAATGCTAGATCGCAGTCATATCGTGCTATATGTGGAAGCACTCAACCCTACTGCCGCTGAGCCCAGCGCAGCCGTTGTTTTTGCGAAAGAAATACCCTCATCTGAAAGTCTGACGGAGTATCTTCAGGGCCTAGCGGAGTTCAAGGACAGAAACGGTCAGACAGTCTGTACTAAACAAAAACATGTTGCTACAGCAGAAGACAGCGTGAGTGGCATCGAAAAGCTATTCCATAAGGATACTCAGTAATCTTTGACTGTTGAACGAATTACAATTGGATAAAAATAACAATATGCACGTGTTTGATTTGTATTATTTCATCCAAAGACTATATCAGACCTTTTACTTTTTTTCACTACGGATTACATAATTTGTTGATATAGTGCAAAAAGTGTCATGGACGGTGTTATAGTATCAATTACGCAAAATTGCGAGGGTTTCGACGCGATCGGATTAGTTTACCATGTCGAGTACATTCGGCATATGGTTTCTTTCGAATAATGTTGAAACCAAGGCTGGCCTTTGAAATTCTCGTCAAGAATCCAAAACAAGCGGTAAAATGTACATATCATACATTTTATTAAGAAAGCTGAAGAAATGGCTTCTGCATAGTTTATAACCTCAAAATTTGTTCACCTAATTTTACTCGTCATTGGCTAGATAACCACGGGTTAAAGCCATTATTTATTTTAAAAAAAGTTAGTCGTGATAGTTTTTCTTTTAAGTTCAGTGTACATACTGTAGTTTTTTTAAAGGAACAGATTAGCAATTATAGGGAAGGGCGGACTCTGTCAAAAATTATCACTTTAAAGTTTAATGTTTCGCAAACGGATACCTGAATCGGAAAGCGGTGTTACCAGACCGTCAATGTTTTTGAAAGACCTATTCAACGAACCGTAGACCGACCTAACGCACACAATAGAGTCGACGAAAGAAATATTTCATCCCTCAGTTAAGTGTACGGGAAACACTCCTGAAATATATATTTTTCCAGATTTACATATACCCGTACCAAATTACAGCTTTCTAATAGGAAGGAGCTAAGTCGCGGACGGACAAACGGACTTAGCGAAACTTAAGGATTCTTTTTTACTATGGAATCCTAAAAATATACAGTAACAATCTGTGTAATTTTAAAATAACCGAATTGTTGTTTTGTTAATTTTGGAAAATTTGGACGGGAGCGGGTTCTGAATTCAGTCACCAACGGCTTTATCGAGACCCGTAACCTCTGGCCTGACATTTCTTACCATCATTATATAACTGCCTACTAATAGGAAAGTAAATAACACGTATTTATGCTCCGCTACAATGTTCATATTTTTCCGCTGTTTTGTGACATCCATTTAATGCAGAAACCGACATTTTTAACCAACTAAAAAGAAGAAGGTTTTGTGTTCGACACGTATGTATGTTTTTTAATATGTAGGTTCACCGATATCTCCGTCAATAGTGGACAGATAAACTTCTTTTTACTTAACCATGTTACCTAAGTCTGTCGCCAAACAGCACTGTTAATAGCACTGTTCCGGTATAAAGGTAGCATAGCCAACGCCTCAGTATCTTGAGGCTTCTGGGTGCGCACGCGCACCATCCAACGGCCTTACCGTCACTTACCATCACGTGAGATTAGGGGCAAGTGCAAGCCTGTTATATACAAATAAACCGGTCAAGTGCGAGTCGGATTCGCGCACCGAGGGTTCCGTACAGAATATAAATAATTAACATACTGAAAATCATAAATAATAGGTACGGTAATATGCACCCAACAACGCTCTACCGAAAATGTAATTCTGTTTGAAAAACAAACTTAACTTTGCAGATAAATTACACTACAAAGTTTGAAACCATAAAAAAGCTATTTTTATTGCGTAATAATTTAAAAATCCTGGTTTACAGATTTATTCCTATGGTTGTGCTATAAAACCTTGCTTCTTGCCAAATTTCAGGTTTCTAGGTCAGCGGGAAGCACCCTATAGGTTTTGGTTCCCTTGCATTTTGTATGGAAATGGTAAAAAATACAGCTATAGCTCTTTATTGCGTTGACCTATTTTCCACAGATCCAAGCGACGGCAGATTTGAGTATTCGATATTAATTTCAACTTGATATCTCCACGCGCTTCTGAGTAAAAGGGTTTTGACACACAGATATAAATATGGACAACGAAGTGATTCTATAAGTATTCATTTTTAGCTACGGAACCCTAACAACGAGATAGGAAACAAGTTATACATTTTAATATTCAGCTACTTCGTTGTTTACACTTCAACAGTGATCAGAATTTGACCTAAGATAACCAATTTATCGCGAAATTTATCGGAGAGCAGATGGAGGTATAAAAAGAATGCACAAACGTAACTTGGCAAACATTCCGTTTCACGTATTCCGATTGTAGGATTGTCGAAAATGATAAAGTTCCTTGTTCTATTCATAGCCGCTGTGTCGGTAAGTGTTGCAGAGATTGAACGATCCGAAAAAGACTATGGTACATGGTATCCCATAGCACTTTTCAGCCCGGAAATACCCGACGAGCCCTATTGTACGTCTTTCCATTTCAAGAGACAAGCAGAAACATGTAAATGTGGCCCAGATTCCTTGGAAGAACCCATATTATTATTTATATTACCTAAAGGACAATTCGCTCGACCCATGATTGCCGTAAGGACTATAGAAGAAGTTCCTGATAAAATAAAATGGGGATGCAAATGCCATAACGAAAAAGAACAACCTGTTGTGTTTAGAATGCTAGATCGCAGTCATATCGTGCTATATTTTGAAGTACTCAACCCTACTGCCGCTGAGCCCAACGCAGCCGTTGTTTTTGCGAAAGAAATACCCTCATCTGAAAGTCTGTCGGAGTATCTTCAGGGCCTAGCGGAGTTCAAGGACAGAAACGGTCAGACAGTCTGTACTAAACAAAAACATGTTGCTACAGCAGAAGACAGCGTGAGTGGCATCGAAAAGCTATTCCATAAGGATACTCAGTAATCTTTGACTGTTGAACGAATTACAATTGGATAAAAATAACAATATGCACATGTTTGATTTGTTTGATTTCAACCCAAGACTATACCAGACCTTTTACTTTTTTCACTACGGATTACATAATTTGTTGTTAACTTGAATTTATTGATGAGAAATGTATGCTCTAGATATCTGTTCTTGCATCATTTGTAATAGAAGTATTAAAGCAAGATATTCTGGATTCAGAAGTTTACAGGAATGGCTTATAGGAAACGTCCCCTCATCATCGTCATCACCATGAAGTGCCTATGTATGCCACCCAGGGACCATTAGCTGCGTAACGCCTATTTTAGCTGACAATAAAGTTGTACGTTAATGATACTCATTTCCCGAAATTAAAATCTGATCTGTTATATTTAGATTACTGCACAAAGCCAGCTTTCATATTTAAAAATAATTATTATATATTGAAGATAGAGTTTGTATAGAATATGGTGGCAAGCGAAAATAACGCCGCATTTCCTTGAAAATGATGCCTAACGGCAAAATCATGGTGAAAACAAATTAACTCGCATAAGCTAGTAAAACAAAACATAGCATATAGTTTGTAGATTGTTACACAAGGGGTGAAGGTGATCCATTGCGTCCCGGAATGTTTATTTTAGTACGAGGGTGGAATTGATCCTTTCACTCGAATTTCCTTTCAATTAGGTCTACTTTTCATTATAACTGTGAGGAAAGCAAATGACAATATGTGTTATAATAAAACGTATGTTTAAAAAGAATTAGTAACAATTGATAGTAAAATTTGAGCATTTTATGTTAAGGAAGAATATACCTAACCTCGTACAGCGATGTCTTGAGTTATAGCGACTTATTTATACAATAAAATAATCTCTCTCATATAATTATTACGTATTAGATAAGATGTATAGAAATTTAATAAAAGTACGTACGTACAACGTAAAAGGCAATTCCGTGTTTTTTAACCTTTTTACATTTATGAACGCTCACATTAAAAACTCTTTTGTTGCGCTGCGCAGCCAAGGAGTTTTTAATCTGAATCTGAACGCAATAAATAAAAAAAATATTTTATTCCCTAGGGAAGCAAATGCCATTTTCTTCCCACTGATGATCTTAGATGATGAAAAGCCTACATTACGAACAGGAGAGATGATAAATAAAAAGCAAACTCACTAAATATCCCCAAAAAAGGCAATCCCTTGCGTGTATACTCGACACTGCAGTCCGGGTCGTCCGAGTTACTGCAATACATCGGTCTGTGTCCATACATCACGATCCACGGTCTCGCTGCCCTGCCATACACACACGCCATACGTTACACTAGAGTTGCGACTCACCCATGCCAAGGAAGGGAAGCCCGTCCCGGTTCGGCAAGTGTTGGTTCCAACAATCGTCATATTTGTTGCTACAATACATGGGCCGGTGGCCGTACACTATGATCCAAGGTCGGCGGCGCCTGCGTGGTAGATTCATGTTAAAATACCAGTACAAAGTCGTTCAGAGGCGAGAAGTCCTGGCGGCGGAACATTCGAGAGCGGACGGCAATCGTGACGCCAAACTTTTTCTTATCGCGACATACAAGTACCTCTATATCTACAGCGAGTTGACAGACAATCTTCACTAGTTAGAGAGGAAACATAATATCCGGTATGGAAGGTAGCGGAGCCAACGCCTCATAATCTGGAGGCATCAAAACCACGACTAAATCGATTTAAAGGAAATTTGGCATGCGCTAGCCTTTGTCGTGTAGAGGGACATATACTTTCTGTCTAGTGGGATACATTCTGAAGTCCACCGAATCGAAGTTTCTAGAAAAGGCTTTAGAATCATATTGAAAAAGCTCACGATTGAAAAAGAGCGACTCGAGACTTAAAATGACAATAGAACAATTTAATTGTATGCTAAAAACGAAGTGAGCTTTTCAAAATTAGATGTCCTAGAATAAAGAGATAATGTGGCTCACCCATTGACAGGGCTATCGTTAGTGGTACTAAAGAAAATTGCATGAGTTTGGCAGCAGTGTTCACCAATCAACATCTTACTGCGATCACCGAAGCCTATCAAGCGTGGTGATTAAAGCGAAATAATGATGATGGTACCTCACCTATTTTCTGGACGATTGGCCTCAGCCAAGTCAGTCTTGAGCCACTCATATTGTTGGACCAACATTTGGAGACCATAGTTGAGGAAGTAGTACGCCTCAGTGTTGACAGAGATGAAATGTATCGGCCCCAGGTTCCAGCTGAAAGGAGAAGGAACTACATTTAACGTTATCCCTCTCCTAATGCTTCCATACTAAACTTCTGTTGACATAATTTAAAAAAATAGAATAGTTGGCTTTAATAATTACCTAAAAATAGGAGACGAAATTATAGTGTCAACTTTATAGTTAGCTACAATATCCGTTACGCAGCTAATGGTTCATAGATGGCGCTTTGAACAATAATCGAAAAAGTGTTTAAAATGTAAATTGTGATTCACTGTGAAGTTGTATGTTAATGATACTCATTACGCGACATCAAAATCTGATGTCCTATTTTTAGATAGTTACTACACAAATCCAGCTATCAAATTTAAAAGATTATGGCAACAGAAATTTTGTATGAAACTTTGATGGATGTGGATCGCATTAACGATCTTGTTCTGAGCAAAAACTGTTTTGTTCTACCATTGTCACTATGTCAGCTATCGGTTGGATGTCTATCATCGCCGCGTCACTGATCAGCCTCACCTGTAGAACATGCTGTGCGGCCGGTCACGTCGCGGCATGGAGAACCTGGCCTTGTAGTTGCTGAAGTTGTAGGCCTCCTCGTGGTTCCCGGGACACGTCATGTACGGCACTATGGCAGCTAGGGGTTGGATCTGACGCATGAACTCATCCCCGACTTGCGCGTCCTTTTCGTGCATGTCGTAGGCGAAGTCGCCGACGTGGAGTATCACGTCGAATTTATCTCTTTCAGCCTCATCTTGTAGGTATGGGAGCGACTGTGAGTAACACAGAGGAAGACAGATGAACCATAGACAAAAATACAGAGTGTAAAAGACAATATTGTCAGCATTTAGATCCATAATGCTATGCTGTGTTATATATCTTCTCGTCCAAAATACCTCAGCATCTAAAGACAAAAGTCTTTGATCAGTGCGTGTTGCCAGTGATGACATACGGAACCGAAACGTGGTCTTTTACTGTGGGCCGAATAAACAAGCTCAAAGTCACTCAGCGAGCAATGGAACGAGCTATGCTCGGAATTTCTCTACGTGATAAGGTCCGGAATGAGGAAATCCGTAGACGAACGAAGGTCACCGACATAACTCGACGAGTTAGTGAGCTGAAGTGGAAATGGGCAGGCCGCATCGCTCGAAGAACCGATAACCGGTGGGGAGTAAAGGTTCTCGAGTGGCGACCACGTACCGGGAAACGTCTACCAGGCCGTCCCCCTACTAGATGGACCGACGACCTGGTTTGAGTCGCAGGGAGTCGCTGGATGCAGGTGGCTCGGGACCGGTCGATGTGGCGTACCATGAGGGAGGCCTATGTCCAGCAGTGGACGTTTCCCGGCTGATGATGATGATGCTGTGTTAAGTCATCATCATCATCAGCCGGGAAACGTCCACTGCTGGACATAGGCCTTCTCCATGTTACGCCACATTGAACGTATATGCTTTTTGTGTGTTCGTGAAACGTTAAAACGCAAGAGAAATATGCAACTCTTCACGGCGATACATGTCGAGGAGTGAAGTGAGTTAACTTCCACACTTAACAAACACCATGCTCATGCTTCTATAAATAGTCAAGTGATTTCAAATCAGCCTGGTTTTGATGGTCATAGGCCTCCTCCATGTCATGACAATTGACCCGTCCCGAGCCACTTGCATCCAGCGACTTCCCGCGACTTTAACCAGGTCGTCGGTCCATCTAGCAGGGGGACGACCCGGTACACAGTTCCCCGTACTAGAGAACTTTTAATGCTCATCGGTTATCTAATCTTCGAGCGATATTGCCTGCCCATTGCCACTTCAGCACACTGACTCGTCGAGCTATGTCGGTAACCTTAGTTCGTCTACGGATTTCCTCAATTAGCTGGTTCATCTGTCTCCGAAACCTTTCATTTATATCATGATAAAATACGAGTAACTTATCAAAATTTGTTCTACTAGATATGGGGAGGTAAGTCTCACGTGAGCGTTGTCTGTGCCCATGTCCCCGTAGATGGCAGCTCGCACGGTCCACTGCTCGCCGGCGGGCGGGGTCCGGAACGAGAACCGCTCAGACCAACCGAACATGCTGCCGCAGTGGTATACTGTAACATAACACCAGACCTTCACATGTATGTAACATGATCACTAAACAGATCTATCGTCCTTCTTTACTCTACTAGCCCTCCTGAAAAGATTAAACAGTGTTATCAATAATGACAGCGACATCTGTCGACCGTGAACAGTCATTTGTCGAAGTATCATTTACAAGTTGTTTGTTGTAGATGGCGCTGTATTGAGATAATAGGTTATTCGTATAGATGGTAAATCAAACTGACCTGACATCTGGTGTGTAGATTCTCTTTATCACTGATTAGATCCTTGACAATTATTCCAGAATTACTCCTAAAGGAGTGCTAGGACGATAAGTTATTTGAACACTTTTGGAACAAATTGTATGTCTGGAATAATCAGCTGGCTTTACTTTCATTTAGACACAACAGTCAAAATATATATAATGACATTACAGCGCCATCTATACCCAATAGGAACTAACTCAGTAAATAGCGCTTTATTCAATCAATAGAAAACTCTTGAACAAAAAAAAAAGGGAGCATAGCCTTGAAGATTCCAGATAGTGAAGATTGTTATCGTCCCTTACCATCAGACCAGATAACAGCCAGATGTAACGAAATACAAAGTCAGCTCACCATATGTAGTATTATGCTCCAGATCTTTAAGCGTGACCCTGTGTATCCACTGCTTCCTTTGTTCTGGTCCTCCGTCCACAAACAGCTCTTGTGTTCCTTGAACGGTCTGCGACATGGAGCCTGGCCCATATTGCACCCAGCTCCCATGTGAATTGTTGAACGTCGACCATGTCACCACTATGTCATTAGGTTTCTCTGTAATTATTTTTTTCAAAACATATGTATTTGTACTCATATTTTTATTTTTTACAATGGGGGAAACAAAATCCGAACCTTTCAGTACTTTGTTTTTTTGGTGGTAGAGTGTTTTCTATATCCACTTGGCCACACAGAATTAATATAGTATAACATACACAACGGACATTCACCGTCTCCCAACAATACACTATGCCTCATCTCTCCCCGCAATAAAGTGACCCGCTCAAGGATCGCTAATATGGCGCGCGCGAATCCACTCACACATGTGCATGTATACAAACGTCATCAGTTTAATGTATGGAAATAGGAAGCGATATCACGACATTTGTTTCATGTGTCTGGCCTGTGACCTGGCCAGCTACCACCATGGTATGTTTGTTGTGTTCTAGAACGAAAAGTAGCAGAGCCAGCTCCTCATTACATTACATAGGCTTCTGGGTGAGAACGCTTTCAAATCAATGGACTTATCACTTACCATCAGATAATCTGAAGGCTAAGTGCAAACTGATAAAAAAATGAAAAAGGGACCTTTGAAATTTCCCAATCCAGAGTTATTTAGTTTTAGATACGCCAATGATGTCTGCAGGACAATGATGCAAAAAAGGACGATAGCTTTTTATAATTGAATAAGTCTCTGACCTTTGGTAGTTACATTGTGCTACTTCCTATGGAGAGATTAGCTCAAACAAACATGTCACATCATCCGTTATCAGTTTAAATATTATCATTGTTTCATTTGTATGAACCTAAATTAAATATACATACTTTGTACAGTAATTTTACTTGGAAGATTCATACTATAATTATAATTATTAAATATTTAAACCAGATTTATGTCCATATATAATGTTAGTAATCTTAGGTCTATCATGGTACTGCGAGACTGGTGCATGTAATGACACAATCGAGGCTGCCCTCTTGTGTATCATGCTGTAGAAGCAGTCTACATGCGTTTCAGCAAACATCCCTGAAGCGCTGCACAAGCGAGGCAGCTGCAGCAGTTGTTGTATTGTATGCGAAGAGCATTGTAGGCTCTTTACCTATATGAAACCCACAGGCTGCTGGCAGTACAATAGGCCCAAAACAGAGTAACCTTTAAGCCTATTTAGAGTAACGAGCAAACATGAGGGCTAACACTTAATTTATTTTATCGCCATTTATGATACACATGGGAAAAATGGGACATCCAGTAAGTGAGTAATCTAAAGCAGGGTGCTACAACAAGATAATAATAAAGCCATAAATATTTAGGCTTCATGTTGTTCAATAAATCAAGAGACACGACTTTGCCCGACATTGTCCAAAATACAAAAAGTGGTTTATGATTTTAGCAACCTTTGTATCTATATTCTCTTTTTATACTATTAATCATATTAAATTATTATTATTATAAATTAGGTATCATTTGAATCGTCAACATTGTAGGCTTTATGACGTTGTATAAATGGCAAATTAAAAGGGTGCAAATAGGAAACTTAATCTTATTCTAATTGGTAATGTAAATTACATATACATATACCTTTTTCTAGTTAGGGTTTATGTGAAGTATCTACAGTGAAGATCAAACTATGTACCGTAAAATATTTAGTTTAGGAACTAATAAAATCAATTTTTTAAAGCTTCTTAATTTGCTTGGTACTTTGACACTCACCTCCAAATGCAATGTGAATTTGTTCTGGCTGGCAATAAGAACACTTGTAGGGAGGGAGATTGTGTTTCAGTTCAGATCCAAATACTTTCCTCCACTTTCCTTCACATGAACCCAAAATAAACAAAATTATTAGAAACTTCATTTTTAGACCATTTGTGTTTACAATTACAATCCGAGTGGATTATCTGGCGTAGCTTGGATTGAAAATTACGATTGCTAAGCGACTCAATCGATTCAAGTTATTTAAAATACAGCTTGCGTTCTATACCCGCCTGCCAGCAATCCGAAGAAACAAAAATTAACAAAATCAATTTTAGGAATTTGATACATTAAGCTCACGGAGAATATTCAAACTATCATAATAAACTGTATCTCCACGACTTAGAGTTTAAAATTGTACAAATGTACAATCGATGCATGATGACTTTTGAAGCTGAAGTTGAATGAAATCAAAATGAACGAACAATAGAATGCAAAGTTCACAAAACCTGTCCGAAATGTAATTTGATAAATCGTACTGCATATCTTTGTGTGTGTTTTAAGGTAATAAATTCACAATTTTATGATGAATTTGAAAGTGGGAGCTTACATAAGATTAAAAGCTTGAATTGTTAATTTTATTAATATAAGAGTTTATGAATAAAATCTTTGAATCGATATTAATAAGATTTTAATCTCTAATATACAAAAAGGACTTGTTTGTATTGTACGTTTTAAATTCATTCGTTCCTGTCAAGATAAGAGCGGGTAGGAGAAGAGGTCAAGGAAAGGGGGAAGGGAAGAGCGCGGGGACATCTGCTGGTGTTTATAAACAAAGGCAAAGTCTACAAAATATAAAGATTACAAAAATCTCCTTGTAATTGTGGACTGTAGTCCGGACTTGAAAATGAAGTGGTTTATAATTTTATTATATTTAGGACTTTGTGGAGCAGATATGGCTTTAGAGACTGCACCGGCATATAATTGTTCCTACTGCCAGCCGGAGCAAATCCATATTGCCTTTGGAGGTGAGTCCTATCCTTATTTCCGTATGTTAGTTTGTATATTATTTTTCTAATCATAATGTAATAATTGCAATTATGTATTATAATTACATATTATTTATTATAATAAAATAATAATTTACAAACACTTGCTCCACTAAAGGTGGACAGGCGAGCTCCTATGAATGCCAGTAGATACAGTGATGTTAACAACAACAAAAACCTTGCACACCAAGGGTTCCGAACCATAAAAAGATTAGTTACCTTGAAATAAGGTTTATTTACTTGATCGCATACCATGCAAGTTTGTTTAATGATTTCCCTGGGAATGGTTTCCCTGTAATTACAGATTTTTTACATTGAAACCATTGGAATGAGGGAGGGGGTATTCGGCACCCGTTCGTCACAATTTCCCATTTCCCATAACTGTTCCATTCCAAGTTTCAAGTTGATAGAATTAGTAATTTCCGATATAAGCTGGGGCAGAGGGACAGACACCAGAGTGAGATTATAAGGATCCAATTTTTTTCATCGAATTCTAGGTACCCTAAAAACTAAGGATTCTAAAAAATTTGGTTAGGGTGTATAAAACAGGGCTGGTAAAATGGGACATATTTCTTAATCACGCTGGTAAAGTTGTAAATGAAATCTTACATTAACTCAAGTTTGACGAACCTACACTGATTAAGCATATAGATAACTTATGACCTGCAAATAATAACTACTGATAGCAAAACTAATACATTTCTGTTCTCATGAAAACAACAGACCTAAAAAGATATATAAAATCAACAGTCTAGCTAGGAACATAATTTATAAAAATTAATATTGGTATTGATAACCAACAACAACAATTTAAACAAACAGCCTAATAAAGGTCAAAGGTCTCATTACAGAATATATTAAGAGACTTTATGTCTTTAAAAAAGAAGAGAAGAGTCATCAAACTATACCTATGTTCCAGAAAAATCTAACGACATAGTTGTAACATGGTCAACATTCGACAACTCCATTGAGAGTGTGGTGCAGTATGGAGCAGGAGCGATGACGCAGGAGGCCAGAGGGACACAGGAGCTGTTCACTGACGGAGGAGCAGAGCAGAGGCAGCAGTGGATACACAGGGTCACACTCAGAGATCTGCAGTATGACACTATGTACAGTAAGTTCATCAACATGAGTGAGAGTGTGGTGCAGTATGGAGCAGGAGCAATGACGCAGGAGGCCAGAGGGACACAGGAGCTGTTCACTGACGGAGGAGCAGAGCAGAGGCAGCAGTGGATACACAGGGTCACACTCAGAGATCTGCAGTATGACACTATGTACAGTAAGTTCATCAACATGAGTGAGAGTGTGGTGCAGTATGGAGCAGGAGCAATGACGCAGGAGGCCAGAGGGACACAGGAGCTGTTCACTGACGGAGGAGCAGAGCAGAGGCAGCAGTGGATACACAGGGTCACACTCAGAGATCTGCAGTATGACACTATGTACAGTAAGTTCATCAACATGAGTGAGACTGTGGTGCAGTATGGAGCAGGAGCGATGACGCAGGAGGCCAGAGGGACACAGGAGCTGTTCACTGACGGAGGAGCAGAGCAGAGGCAGCAGTGGATACACAGGGTCATACTCAGAGATCTGCAGTATGACACTATGTACAGTAAGTTCAACGACACGAGTGAGAGTGTGGTGCAGTATGGAGCAGGAGCGATGACGCAGGAGGCCAGAGGGACACAGGAGCTGTTCACTGACGGAGGAGCAGAGCAGAGGCAGCAGTGGATACACAGGGTCATACTCAGAGATCTGCAGTATGACACTATGTACAGTAAGTTCAACGACACGAGTGAGAGTGTGGTGCAGTATGGAGCAGGAGCGATGACGCAGGAGGCCAGAGGGACACAGGAGCTGTTCACTGACGGAGGAGCAGAGCAGAGGCAGCAGTGGATACACAGGGTCATACTCAGAGATCTGCAGTATGACACTATGTACAGTAAGTTCAACGACACGAGTGAGAGTGTGGTGCAGTATGGAGCAGGAGCGATGACGCAGGAGGCCAGAGGGACACAGGAGCTGTTCACTGACGGAGGAGCAGAGCAGAGGCAGCAGTGGATACACAGGGTCATACTCAGAGATCTGCAGTATGACACTATGTACAGTAAGTTCAACGACACGAGTGAGAGTGTGGTGCAGTATGGAGCAGGAGCGATGACGCAGGAGGCCAGAGGGACACAGGAGCTGTTCACTGACGGAGGAGCAGAGCAGAGGCAGCAGTGGATACACAGGGTCATACTCAGAGATCTGCAGTATGACACTATGTACAGTAAGTTCAACGACACGAGTGAGAGTGTGGTGCAGTATGGAGCAGGAGCGATGACGCAGGAGGCCAGAGGGACACAGGAGCTGTTCACTGACGGAGGAGCAGAGCAGAGGCAGCAGTGGATACACAGGGTCATACTCAGAGATCTGCAGTATGACACTATGTACAGTAAGTTCATCAACATGAGTGAGAGTGTGAGAGAACTTAGTCAGTGCCATTCTATTCAGTGACTTGAAAACCAACAAATTACGATTCACGTTCGAAAGAGAAAAAAAGTTCTTTAAGTCATCATTTTTATGAAACTTACAGTATACCACTGCGGCAGCATGTTCGGTTGGTCTGAGCGGTTCTCGTTCCGGACCCCGCCCGCCGGCGAGCAGTGGACCGTGCGAGCTGCTATCTACGGGGACATGGGCACAGACAACGCTCACGTGAGGCTCAGACTTGATCTAATTTAACATGACCATTAAAAAAAATAACAATGCGTTAATTCGAACATTTGCCTCGAGTTCTCGACTTATTCAAGACATTAGCGGCATCTGTTAAAACTTTTAAGAATTACGTCGCTACTACTGTCTGGACCATGTATGTCCCCAGTCGCTGTCATACTTGCAAGACGAAGCCGAACGTAACGAGTTCGACGTGATCCTCCACGTCGGTGACTTCGCGTACGACATGAACGACAAGGGCGCGCGAGTGGGTGACGAGTTCATGCGTCAGATCCAACCCCTAGCCGCCATAGTGCCGTACATGACGTGTCCCGGGAACCACGAGGAGGCCTACAACTTCAGCAACTACAAGGCCAGGTTCTCCATGCCGCGACGCGACCGGCCGCACAGCATGTTCTACAGGTGAGGCTGATCAGTGACGCGGCGATGATAGACATCCAACCGATAGCTGACATAGTGGCAATGGTAGAACAAAACAGTTTTTGCTCAGAACAAGATCGTTAATGCGATCCACATCCATCAAAGTTTCATACAAAATTTCTGTTGCCATAATCTTTTAAATTTGATAGCTGGATTTGTGTAGTAACTATCTAAAAATAGGACATCAGATTGTGATGTCGCGCAATGAGTATCATTAACATACAACTTCACAGTGAATCACAATTTTTTCATTTTAAACACTCTTTTTTCGATTATTGTTCAAAGCGCCATCTATGAACCATTGGCTGCGTAACTGATATTGTAGCTAACTATAAAGTTGTAAATTAATGATATTTATTTCGCAACACTATAATTTGGTTTCCTATTTTTAGGTAATTACTTATCAAAGCCATCTATTCTATATTAAAAGATTATGTCAACAGAAATTTAGTATGGAAGCATTAGGAGAGGGGTAACGTTAAATGTAGTTCCTTCTCCTTTCAGCTGGAACCTGGGGCCGATACATTTCATATCTGTCAACACTGAGGCGTACTATTTCCTCAACTATGGTCTGTATCCACTTTTTGAACAGTACTCCTGGCTAGTTGCTGACCTGGAAGAAGCCAGCAAGCCGGAGAATAGGTGACCCAGTTGTATTACTATAGGTCGTATTCTGGTTGAATATTTTCGTAACGCTTGCTTAGTATCAAACCCAAACCAATTGAACACAAGTAGGCATGACAGGATTCGCCTTGTTTGCGTTAAGTTTCAGGAAATTTATCCATACTAATATTATAAATTTAAAAGTGAGTTTGTTTGTCCTTGCTTTACGCCGTATTCGAAAAAATACCGATCGTTTGAAGGAAAAAAGTTTATTTCCAAAATGGCGTCCATTGTGACATACAGTAGAATTGTATCGCTAATCGATTTCATAAGTCCGTTGTTGTTGTTACATAGCTACTCGTCGATGCTTTGACCACACCCGGGTGCTAAAGATTAGCTTGGACTAACAATCGGAGGTCCCGGGTGCGATTCTAGTGGGTGTACGTATCGGTACTCTACGGTAGGGCCAATTCTATGTCCGCCTGACTTACTACCACCTACCACCATGTTACCTCAATCTTTCGCCAAACAGCAGCAAAATAGTTCAGTTCAGTTAATTAATGGATAGATGGCACCGCTGTCGTAGCAAAATTTACCTGTCAAATGTATATGTTTTCGTATGAATTGAATGCAAAGAGTTTTTAAACAGAATTCCTTCTGACATAGTTGTTAACAAGACTTAGTCGGACTGCCATGATGATTTATGACAGATTAATTTCTCTTCTGCGCCATCTATCGAGTCTTTTGAGTATTCCACTGTTAGACGTCACTGAAAGTCCCTCGTTGAATAACTTCAAATTCAGATTCTTGGCGCGAACTTGAAAAATGGTGGTTCATTGCAATTTTGTTAATTGGTTAATAATACTGTTATGTTTGTTTTTTGTGTTATCATGGTGTGATATAGTGCAAAAAGTGTCACGGACGGTGTTATAGTATCAATTACGCAAAATTGCGAGGGTTTCGACGCGATCGGAAGAGTTTACCATGTCGAGTATATTCGGCATATGGATTATTTCGAATAATGTTGAAACCAAGGCTGGCCTTTGAAATTCTCGTCAATAATCCAAAACAAGCGATAAAATGTACACATTATACATTTTATTGAGAAAGCTGAAGAAATTGCTTCGGCATAGTTTATAACCTCAAAATTTGTTCACCTTATTTTACTCATCATTGTCTAGATAACCACGGGTTAAAGTCACTATTTTAAAAAACTTCAAATTGTTGGAATATTTCTAGATGTATGTTGTGCGATGTTTTCAGAGCGATTCGTCCTTGGATCGTGGTGTACGGGCACCGCCCCCTGTACTGCTACGACAAGTATGACGAGTGCCGCTCGTTCAGACATCGTCTGCCGAACAGGGTCGGCCTGCCGGTCCTGGGCATGGGTGAGATTATACTAACACAATCATTAATAAAGAGGACTACACGTCCCCTGCTAGACGGACCGACGACCTGGTGAAGGTCGCCGGTAGTCGCTGGATGCAGGTGGCTAAGTCTAGCAACGGACGTTTCCCGACTGATGATGACACAGTCCAATGTTTATTAAAAACTTTTAAAGATAAACGGCTTTGTCTCTTGTCGTGAATAATCTTATATCTATAAAGCTAATGTTAGTACGTTAAGACTGGGTTTTCTCTATTACCACCAACTCCGATCAACTTCCCGTTGGAGTAGTGAATACCACTTGGTCTTCTGATGAAAGTAAGGGAGTTTGGTCGCGATAGGTGGAAGTGGGTGGAAAATAAGGTTGTGGGTGGCAAAAATGTGAAAAACATATTCATGAGTGAAGACGTTCACATGAGAACTTATGGAAAGTTCAGAAAATTTCTGCAATGATCTAGAAAGATTACATTTACTCTACGTTTGTCTATGTCGGGTATGTCCACCCGTGCGAAGCCGGGGCGGGACGCTAGTAAAAGTGTAAAAATGACAATTGTGATTCACTAAAGATACATTGATTTGGCTATTTGTTTAAATCTTTATTGTTTGAAGGACCTGAGTGTAAATCAAAGAAACTGGCCAACTCTTCACCAACGACCCTCGCTGAAACCCCACACCAAATGATTGTGGTAGCTCACCTGTTGCTGGCGCTCCTCGAAAGTCCTGGACGTCCAGGAATTGAAGTTCTTCCAGTTTGTGAATAGCAGCACTTAACACAACGCGAATTGTCCACCTGTCTTCACACTCGTATATTGTGCGAAATTAATTTGTATGTAGTGACGCGGTCAGGTTCTTAGAGTCGACTGAACTTCTTTTTTTTACAGTAACGGAGAGTACCTTTTTCTACGTCTGTCAGAACCGACGGTATATTTAAATAGTTTGTGAAGGCGGTAAATTTGAAACCGTCTTTCTCCAGCGCCGAGCTACCATGTTTCAATGGATAGAGTAAACAGACTCAGGTCGTCGGATACAAATTGGCCCAAACATAACTGCCCGCCTTGAAAGGATCTCTTTCAAATCAAAAAGAGAAGAAAAAAAATTAAGTTGATATTCTAGGACATACAGATAAAGTTTGTAGGATATAAATAAACTAGAATGCTATAATAAACTACACCTAAACTTGAAAACTAATTAATAAGTAAATATTACGTACTATATTACAACATTCCTAATTCACATTGGGAAGAGGACAGAGACGCACAACGGGACGTTTAAATGTACCAGCCTTTGTTTTAATTAAAGCTACCCGAATACGATTGTCATCGCCACTAAATGTTTTTTGTACTATGCCTAATGGCCAGTGAAGTGGAGGGGACTGATCCTTCATAATTAAAACTATAGACCCTTCTTTAATAGGAGGAGAGTCAGTGTTCCACTTGTCACGCGATTGGAGTGTATGTAAATATTCATTACGCCATCTGTCCCAGTACGAGTGAACCAGTCGGTCTAATAGCATATATCTGGATAAAATATTGTTGCTAATTTCTGGTACATTCACGGATGGTAATGTACATAGAGGTCTCGTATTCAGAAAATGAGCCGGAGTAAGAGCGACAGGTTCAGAAGGGTCTTCACTTAGTACTCCTAATGGCCGCGAATTAAGAATTGCTTCGATCTGACAGAGGACTGTTAATAACTCTTCGTAAGTCAACGTTTGCAATCCTATCACGCGAGATAAATGGCTTTTAAACGATTTTACCGTTGCTTCCCAGCTGCCCCCAAAATGGGGAGCATTAGGTGGTATCATTTCCCAAGCAATGCGGTTATTAGATAGCTCCCTTTTAAATTCATCTGTGAATGTTTCCGATAATAAGAATTGTTGCACTTCATTTAAGTATGATCTTGCACCAACAAAGTTTGTGCCGTGGTCGGAATACAACCTTTCAACCGGACCTCTTCGAGATATGAATCGTTTGAAGGCATTTAAAAACGCGTCAGTACTTAGATCCGAAGCGATTTCAATATGAACTGCCCTGGTAGTGAGGCAAATAAATACACTTAAATATGCTTTCTGGGTAATTACACCTCGCTTTCTAGTCGGAATAACGAGCAACGGACCAGCATAATCAACCCCAGTATGTGCAAAGGGCTTCGAAATTTGTAGTCTACAAACTGGAATGTCTGCCATAATCGGAGTTTGACTTGGCCTCGGGCGTGCCTTAAAACAAGGAATACAAGCGTGAATCCTCGCTCGCACAATCCGCCGCGCAGACAAAATCCAAAATTTATGTCGCAACAAAGATAGTACCAACTGCGGTCCCGCATGACATGAAACGCGATGCACATGATCTATAATAAGGTCTATTACGTGACCTTTATTCGGCAGCAGGATTGGATGCTTATGATCAAATGTTAGATCGCTTTTCCTTAACCTACCACCAACCCGAATTATATCATTAACTATGAAAGGCCTCAACTTTTGGATTGAGGGTGGGCAATTTCTGCCTAAACTGACAAGCTTGAGATACTCCGGAAATTGAGCTTGCTGTACTGTGCGTAAAATGGTTAATTCGGCAAAATCCAAATCCATTTTTGTTATTAATCCACGAGATGTCAAGCGCTTCATAAAACGCAAGACATATACAACAATTCTTAGCAATCTTGTCCATTGAGAAATTCTCTCAGCCAAACTAAGCCAAATGGATTTAGGTGTGTGACATGATGTGGTTGAAAACGCAACAGACTGAGTCTTAGTCTCAGGTAAAGGTTCAGAACTGCTTACGATAAAAGGTTTGATTGGCCATTCAGACATGTCCAATTGTGTCCAATGGGGCCCGTGCAGCCATAACGGGTGCCCTATGAGTTGAGCCGGGGTAAGACCTCGTGACAAACAGTCACTAGGGTTTTCCTTTCCAGGGATGTGGAAAAAGTTTTGAGGGTCAAGACACTCTTGAATTTTTGTGACTCTGTTAGCAACAAATGTTTTCAATTTGTGCGGGCTAGAATGAACCCAACTAAGAGCTACAGTAGAGTCACAAAACGCGTAGACCTGATTAAACTGAAACCGGTCAGAGTACGTATGTAGTACGGTTCTAATTAGTTTTGCCATTAGATGAACTCCCATTAATTCTAAGCGAGCTAGACTGATTGTTTGTACAGGTGAAACCTTTGATTTGGCACAAAGCAACCGTACTGATGTATCGTTTTCGTTTTGAACACGAATGTAGAGCACTGCTCCGTATCCCTTTTCTGATGCATCTGAGAATGCTAGCAGACTAGCGTCACATGATGTCGTTATACCTACATGTCGGGGTACATTGAACTGACTTAGAAGATCAAGTTCACTTTGAAACTTAATCCATTTATCAACGATGATTTGGGGTGGTTCGTCGTCCCAATCCAGTTTCAACAACCAAAGTTGTTTTATAAGCAGTTTTGCATATAATATTAATGGAGCGACGAATCCCATGACGTCCCACAGTCGAGCTATAACAGAAAGCATGTTACGCTTTGTACATGAGCTGGTACTGGGGGACGACACAAAATTAAAATTATCGTTATGCGCGTCCCAAGTGACACCTAGAACCTTCTGAATTAAGGTATAGTCGAAATCCACAACTTGTGGATGTAAATGATCCTGCGGCAAAGAATCAAGTAATTCAGATGAGTTACTGGACCATTTGTGGAGTTTAAAACCTCCAGTTGAAAACATTTTAATCAATTGGGAAGCGGTTTCTTTAGCACGAACTGTGGTGTCTACTGACATGACTACGTCATCCATGTAAAAATCACCACGATTTACAACTTTCGATGCTAGCGGAAAATTTGACGCTTCGTCTTCAGCGAGCTGACGGAGCGTACGCAACGCTAAGTAAGGACTACAAGTCAGTCCGAAGCAAACTCTTTTGAATTCAAACATTTGAATTGGATCACCTATATCAAATCGGTACAATATGCGTTGATATTTATGAAATTCTGGATGTACTTTAATACGCAGGTACATTTGTTCCACGTCAGCGCACAACGCAATGGGAAACAAACGGAAATTAAGAAGAATCAAAAATAAATCCGATTGCAAGTTAGGTCCTGGGTGCAAAATATCGTTAAGTGAGATATTGGTGTCTGTACGAGCGCTCGCATCAAGGACAAGTCTAACCTTTGTAGTCAATTTATCTTCTCGGACCACTCCGTGGTGAGGAATAACATATCCTATCTGGTTTTTACTATCAGCTTGTACCGGTGTTATGTAATCCCTTTCACAATATTCCTCTACTATCGTATCGTAGGCGACCTGAAAGTCTGGATATCTATGAAATTTTTTTTCTAATGCCAGATATCTTCGTTTAGATTCATGTGACGAATCTCCCAACACAGCGGGATCAGTTTTAAAAGGTAAACTGACTACATAAGAGCCTGACGGCTCTCGGGTTGTGGTGGATGCATAATGACTCTCACACTCTTGTTCATCCTTACTAAGTGGAGCTGCACGTGGGGTACATACTTCTTCTGTTTCCCAAAAGTTTTTTAGAAGGACCTCTAACGGTTGAGACGTAAAGGCGCACAAGGTGTGTGCAGTTGAGGCATTATCTTTATTTGTTATTTTGGATAACGACTGATCTACCGACGCGTTACCCATTAAAATAAAGCCAAGCGGAGTTTGGATTGCATCAGGTGAATTGGGTGGACCATTAATTCGACCGGACATTAACAAGCGGGGAAACAGTTGTGCACCGATAAGCATTTCTACCTCACCAGGATTATGAAATGTATCGTCAGCAAGAGGAGTATGAGACAGGTAATCCATCGACGACCGATCAATAGGGGAAGTAGGTAATTTATCCGTTATTTTGTCAACCACTAATGGTCGCAAGTCAAACGAAACCTGGCGATTAAAACGCGAATGAATTTTAACGCTCGTCACACCTTTCACAGTTTTAGTTGACCCCCCGAAGCCATTCACTGTTACCTGTTCAGGAAGACTATTTATATCTAGAGATAAGCGACGACAAAGTTGCGCAGTGACAAAGTGATTCATCGATCCGTTGTCCACCAGTGCTCTTACAAGAAATTCCTTTCCATGGGCATTCCTTATTACAACGCGTGCTGTTGCTAAGAGCACGGTTGTAGAAGGGGGCTCACCGCGTACTGTATGTGAGCACAGAGATAAGTTCTGCTGAATGACTGGTTCAGCAGTGACGTCATTAGATGCCACGTGTGCCGTAGTTGACGGCTGAGGGTTATTTTCATAATTTAGGTTTGTGTTGTTTTCGGTTTGAGGAAAGTGCAACAGAGTATGATGTGTGTTTGATTCACAAACGCCACAAACCTTATGAGAACCACACGCAGCAGTTCTATGTCTTAAACTGAGACAGTTACAGCACGCCTTATTCCTTTTAACAAGATTGTAACGTTCTTTAGGCTGTAGTTTCATAAACTCAGCACATCTGTAGAATTGTTCGTGTCCCGCCCTTTCACAAAGTGTGCAAGTGTCGTTGGAGGCGGTAACAAACGATTTAGTATTTTTTGTGCAATTTAGTTTAGGCGGCACAAGTACGTTACTGGATACCCTTTTACTAGCCAACGGGTTGGGAACATTAGAACTGGTCCTCTCTATTATTTTAGTTTGTTCCTTGATAAATTTGATAAAAGCACTATACGTTGGTAATTTTTCAGAACGGACTGAATTTTCAAATAGGCGTGCCGTTTCTGTATCTATTTTGCTGAGTGCTAAAAATAAGAAGATAAAATCCTTCTTATCGGATATAACTAATCTATCGAAAGCTGAAACTGACCCAGCAAACTTGTCTAAAAAGTTATTCAAACCCTCAACTGTAGCTGACGTCATAGGCTTAAGACTCATGATTTGTTGTAGATAGGTAGTCCCTAAGGTGCGACAATCTTGATATTTATCAACTAACGTGGAATAAATAAGATTGTAATTATCCCCAGTAGGCGGGATTCCGGCGATAGTAGCTAACGCTGCATTTGACAGAACTCCGCACAAGTAAAATACCTTTTCTGAATTATTCAAGCTTGTGTTGTTATGTATTGCGTTATTAAAACACTCATAAAACGCCGGCCATGCCTTAATGTCCCCGTTGAATGTTTGTAAATTGATTGGTGGTAATTTCAATTTTGATTTAGGTTGCAACTCAGAATGAGAATCCATATTATTTTTTAGTTTTGATAATGCGCTCTGTATGGCGCTGTACATGTCTTCAAACGATAGGAATGCGTTGTAGTCTGGTTCAAACCCCGGATTATGTTTCATTTTGGCCAAATTTAAGTCATCTACTGATTTCAAAAAATCTGTCCTCAACTGTGGAAGATTCGCTGCACAGTCAAAAAACCTATCGCGCACAAGCTCTGATGATGAAATATCATCAATGAGATCGTAAACGTTCTGTGCTCTCGTAAAAAACGCGCGTATGCGTGCTTCCAACAAAAGAATTTGCGGGGGAACATCATCAATGGTTTCCTTTACTTCACCCTTTTTTGACATGTTTGAAGATTATGAAAAACCTTTTAAAAGTCACACGATACTCGACGATAATTAATCCTTTTACTATCTCTTAACAGTACCGAATAATATTACTAAATAAGGCAAACGATTTTCACTTTTATTGCACGGTAATAGTGACGTAATAGCAACGACACAGTGACAGCTAACCGGTTCACACCAACTAGAATGTACGTAAGGTATATCGACGTAACTATGATGCGCATAGACTGTACGCACGGGAGCAGGCGGTGCGGAAACTTGGAACAATGACTCACGACAACAGCGACAACGATTCACGGTTGACCGTGAACTTAACTAATACTGCATAGAGTACAAATTACAATGCAGCTTCCAAACGGTACAAAGTTTTATAAATATGACCTCATTTAAAATAATTTAGCACTTTGAAATCTAGCCATCGCTCTTTGTTTGAATACGAGCAAAGCTTTGACTCGGTACATTTAAACACTTGCCATAAAATGTAATATAAATAAATTAACAAATACGTGTGGTGTGAGTAATTCTAAATAATTTGATGCGTTAACAGGGTAACAGGCAGGAGCAGATAATTAAATATTCACGAACCTATCGGTTCTATGAAGCGGATTTGAAATAATTTATTTGTAAATCTATCGATTTACAAGGCGGGAAAAGCAAAAAATTTTTAATATTTACCTTCGATAAAACAGACCTAACCACAAGTCGAAGCTCAAGTTATATGGCTCGATAAGGACCATTTTGATTTGGCTATTTGTTTAAATCTTTATTGTTTGAAGGACCTGAGTGTAAATCAAAGAAACTGGCCAACTCTTCACCAACGACCCTCGCTGAAACCCCACACCAAATGATTGTGGTAGCTCACCTGTTGCTGGCGCTCCTCGAAAGTCCTGGACGTCCAGGAATTGAAGTTCTTCCAGTTTGTGAATAGCAGCACTTAACACAACGCGAATTGTCCACCTGTCTTCACACTCGTATATTGTGCGAAATTAATTTGTATGTAGTGACGCGGTCAGGTTCTTAGAGTCGACTGAACTTCTTTTTTTTACAGTAACGGAGAGTACCTTTTTCTACGTCTGTCAGAACCGACGGTATATTTAAATAGTTTGTGAAGGCGGTAAATTTGAAACCGTCTTTCTCCAGCGCCGAGCTACCATGTTTCAATGGATAGAGTAAACAGACTCAGGTCGTCGGATACAAATTGGCCCAAACATACATATTAGTTTATTTGCATGGAACATGGTACATTGTGATGACAGCCAAAAAAATTTGGTTTCTCACATTCCACCTTTAGAGGCATGCGAGTATTTTAAATTGTTAAATATTTTAACAACGTGGTTTGAATTTACATATGTGAATATATGCAGAACTATGAATATTATTTTAAAATTACCATTACCTTACAACGAATTAAATTGTTTGTATGTGCTATAAATATAATGCTTAAACTATCATCTTCTTACTACCTTCTTTATTAACGCAAATGTTCTCTCAAGAATTAAGCTAGAACTAAATAAACCCGTAGAATTTTGCTCCACAGAATTTTTTAAAATTTAACTTGCTAAGGAAAAATTGCACGGAACCGTCCCCTTACTAGATGGACCGACGACCTTGTTAAGGTTGCAGGTGGCCTATGTCCAGCAGTGGACGTTGATGAAATGATAAATTCATTTTTTGATTTGATTGTCATGTATGTTACTCTAGGGTTGGAGCGCCTGCTCGGGGAGTACGGGGTGGACCTGGTGGTGTGGGCCCACGAGCACTCGTACGAGCGCACGTGGCCCCTGTATGACGGACGAGTGTACAACGGGTCGCACGCGCAGCCGTACGTCAACCCGGGGTGATGATATATCTATAACTAGTATTAACTACACTAGTGTTTAGAAACATTTTACATACAATCCAAAAGCGGTGCCAGAACTGGCAAGAGACGCAGGTTCGAATTCCGCCCGTGACAAAACTATTTTTGTGCCATCATAACTTTTCAAGACAAACCGGCCAAGTGGGAGTCGGACTCGCGCACCGAGGCTTCTGTACAGAATATGAATAACTAGCTTCCGCCCGCGACTTTGTCCGCGTGTACTTCAGGATTTATTCTACTTGTTCGATAGACATAGAAGGCATCTATCTCCATTTCCAGCATAAGGTACAAAATAGTGTTTATTCTGTTACGTAGGCTAATAGTTTAAATAAACAAAAGAAATTTCAACATCTGACATTCAAATAGTCTTCACACTAATATTATAAACGCGAAAGTTTGTATATACGAATTACATATTCTATGGTCGGTTGCTAGGCAACGAGTTTTTGTTATGCCCAAATTGCCCATGTAATCCCACTAATATTATAAGTGTGATTTTGTACAATTTACACAATATGTCTTTATAAACTATAGCCTATATGTTATTCTGATGTATAAGCTATATTATTGTAAAGTTTCATTCAAATCCATTCAGTAGTTTTTCCGTGAAAGCGTCACAAACATCCAAACTTTCACACTTATAATATTAGTAGGATTAACATACTGAAAATCGTATAAGCGCCATCCGCGCTCGCCATTGTTCGGGTGAAGCTGTAGAGGTCGCAGGACCAACAGCATCAAGTACATTCGAATTTTGTAATAATAACAAATGCTAAGAGCGAACTGAACAAGTGAATGAAAAGTAAATTTCTAAAAAACTGACTGCGTAATTGTTACTTTTTATGATTTTTATATATCAAGTGTCACTCTTACAGTAAATACGAATCTAACGACACCTCTCAAGCTAAATCCATCGAGACGTTCAGGCCGCAGAGCGTATCAAACAATTATACATACATACTCTCGAAAAACATAGCCCTCCCTCTATCGCAGTCGGGTAATTAAGAGAGAATTGAACTAGTATTTGTATATAGCATTTTTGTGTACCAATTACTTTATTTTTTATTAATTTCAGAGCTCCGACACAAATAATAACTGGCTCGGCGGGATGCTCCGAGGTCCCAGATCCGGACCCACGTAAGTTCCATATCATGTTCATAAACGACGGGTTTATGTCGGGACTTCCCCTAGAACCTGTTGAATTCCCACCGAAAAAGAATTCCCTATCCTTTTGAATTCACCGCGCCGCGATCAAGTGGCGCCCTCTATTGTATTGAAAGGCACACACACGATGCGAACGAACGAAAATATATGGGCATTTTAACTAAAAAAGCTAAAATTATTCTAACATATAAAAGATAAAAATTTATATTATAAAACTTTAAAAAATAAATTATAATGTTATTTATTTCTCTAAAAATAAAAAAAATCCTAATAATAAAGGTAAAGAAGCAAATAAAGTATAAAATAATAAATACATGCCTGCTTGAATCCGCTCAGGTTGATACCCCCACCCAATAATTAATATTAAAGTTGGAATTAAACAATAAAATTCTAATAATATTAGGTCTAATAATCAATAAAATTATAGAAAATACAAATAATAATACTAAAATAATAAAACGATTTAAATTTAACTCAGAACTTATATAGCTCTTTCTATAATAAATAACTAGGATATGTTCTTCCTTGGGGACAAATATCTTTTTGAGGAGCAACAGTTATTACAAATCTTTTATCTGCAATTCCCTACTTAGGAACTACATTAGTAAATTGAATAAGTGTGTGTGTACATGTGTAAAAAGTGCGAGATCGCATGCGTCCGCGCAACACCCGCAAAACTACATTTTAGTACATATCTCTCGATCATAAAATCCACTAAACTCTGAAGGGCTGTAGTTCAGCAGCAAGTGACTATTCCCGTGCTGGGTTGAGAGTGGGTGCGAAGATGTCCATCGGTAGTGGTGAATCTCATCTTTTCCTTGCTTTCAATCCAACGGGATCACGTGAGTTGTTCCATTGTACCTTGCTCGAAGTGTATCCAGTTTACATTAGATTTTTTCAAGCGATTTGCCTGCTCCATTTCCACTTCAACTCACTGACTAGTCGAAGTATGTCGGTCACTATTGTTCGATAAGGGTTCATTTTGAGGCACGAACACACAAATGTACGCCTCATGTCCAACAGTGGTCTCCAGCTGATTATAACATTGACAATATATTTCAGCGGCACCTCACCCGTGGACGGCGTTCAGATCGTACGACTATGGCTTCACGAGGTTCGTGGCTCACAACCGCACCCACATCTATCTGGAACAGGTGAGTGATACACCAGGGGCTGGCAGCATCGAGCATTTACATATACATTTTCGAAATATCCAGTGCCACTCTCACAATTAAAGCATAAGATAAAATCCATCAAGCCGTTAAAGAGCGTGCCCAAGAAATATACATACATACACTCGAAAACATAAACCTTCATCATTACATCTCTATCTTTTCTCCCTAGAGAGGTAACGAAGGTTTACTGCTAGGAGGTAGTATATAACTTTGTTATATGATTCTTTGCGCGAACTTGAAAAATTGTGGTTCATTGCAATTTTGATAATTGGTTAATAATACTGTTATGTGTGTTTGTGTGTTATAATGGTGTGATATAGTGCAAAAAGTGCCATGGACGGTGTTATAGTATCAATTACGCAAAATTGTGAGGGTTTCGACGCGATCGGAAGAGTTTACCATGTCGAGTACATTCGGCATATGGATTCTTTCAAATAATGTTGAAACCAAGGCTGGCCTTTGAAATTCTCGTCAATAATCCAAAACAAGCGATAAAATGTACACATTATACATTTTATTGAGAAAGCTGAAGAAATTGCTTCGGCATAGTTTATAACCTCAAAATTTGTTCACCTAATTTTAATCGTTATTGGCTTACCACTGGTTAAAGCCATTATTTAAAAAAAACTTTGTTATATGTTTCAGGTTAGCGTGGACAAGCAGGGAGAAGTGATCGACCACATGTGGCTCGTCAGGGACCACCATGGTCCCTACAACATCACAACAAAGGTTTAAGACGCAAGAAACTTATTGAGTTGATGAAACATAACGAGTTAATACTCAGTATAATTTAAGTTATTTTAGAACATAAAGTGCCAGATTTATCTTTGTAATTTCAAGCATGCATGATGAAGAATTTTGTAGAATGTTTTTTAATGTGAATACTGTAAATGAAATAATTATGTAAGGAATCTTGTGATAATGGTAATAAATACATATCTTTTGGTAAATGTTTTTTTTCACGTTTAAATTGAACTAGGAACCTGTAACTCACATTACAGGAATGGCCCGTCCATTCAAAATTACTTTACATCGTCCTGTGTGGACCCGTTTTTGATGTGAAATTCATTTAATCCAGACCATCAGTCCATATTTTTTTAAATTACAATTATGAATGATGTCAAATTTCTAAGTTAAAATAGTATGTTAAATTAAATTAGTATGTTAAATATTAAAACAATCGAATAATTTAATCCAAAAATAATAATTTTATATTGTTCCGGGCAACTACGGAACCATACACTACGCGTAGGACGACACGCACTTGGCTGCTTTTTACTTTATTATAGGTTTGCACTTGGCCTTCATCTCACCTGATGGTAAGGAGGAAAAATTTAATTTGAATTTAGAACATTAATATTAGGATTTGAAAACCTCATATTATTCAGTATTAAACGTCATTTGACATGTATTCCTAAATATACACATTTTTCCAATAATCCTTACAAAACATAAACTTGCAAGGTGTTTTGATTTTTCTGATGAGAAGTATTTCAATTAGTTACATATACGGTTGCACTCTGTATTTTAATACTGTACTATGTACTGTCAGAAAAAGTTAAACCACAGCCAGTATACTGGCTGTATGCATATGCGGCTAGTTCTTAGCAAGGAGACTGCGAGTCTTGTGGTGGAGGCGCGCGGCCGACGTCGACACTCCCCGCGCTGCCCCCGCACTTCCCCGCAGATTGCGTCAGCTCTTCGTGCAAGCATGCGCTGGTGGTTTATGTCTATCTTACATTGAAAGAGTGTTTAGTTTCATAATCGGAGAAATACACTTTTATATTATTACAATTTTATTTAAAGCTGATCTCCATGTATTAACAACTAAATATCCAGAAATGAGCCATGACAATCCTTGACGACCCAGAAGCTGTCGATGACTTCTCCGCGAAGGTCGACGCTGACTTGCTCCATGTGGATGTGGGTGGCATTGTAGACCACGGACCTTGTGTATCCGTAGTCCATGGATCGGAATGCGGACCAGGCGGCCGGGTCAACTGTCGATACAAGTTATATTATGGCGTAAGTACAATGGGTTTACCCCTGGCTTTCAACTGACCTGATGGTAAGCGAATAAAGCTCAAAGGCACTCAGCGAGTTCTCTGATTCGACAAGCTATTTCTACCTAAATACATGAGTAAATAACTTGGGTTGAAATCATTTTAATTACGTGGCTTATAGTTTTATTAGTCATAATTTACTTACCTACGAAGGGATCTGTTTTTTCTCTACACCCTGCTGAACCTGATATAAAATGAACGGGTGCTCTGCGGAAGATATAATTGTGTTTATTACTTTGAGATTGTCAGTTAATAAACATTGAAAACGTGAGTCACTGTACCCTGGGTTCACGTAAGGCTGACTGTACGAGCCATTGTAAACTGTTTCGTTGTAGACAGGCCACATGCGTTCGTACACATGTTCGTGTCCACAAATAACTATATCTACTCCAAATTCCTTCAGAAGAGGCTCCAAAGCTGAAACATTGTTATAAATCAATATGAGAGTATCAAAAATATCATGTGTAACTATTTAGCATGGGCAGGCTTACGGTATAGCCCTTGATATCCCACTCTTGTAAGCTCGTTCTCACAATCCGAAATATCACGAAATCCACTGCAATACATCGGTCTGTGCCCGTACATGATTATCCACGGACGCAACTTTCTGTAAAAAAATAATTTATATGAAGCTTTCATATGCATTGCCATGTTATACAGAGCAATATTATATAACAATTCATCCAATAGTAAATGTTCATACAAAGATTCTTATTAGATTTATTTACAGATTATAAAGATACAAAGCGCAAACACATTAGGACCATACATTTTGAAGGTTAATACATAGGTGTACCTCAAGGCAAGGTAACTTATCTTCCTTATTACCTGTTTTCTTCTTTATTAGCTTCAGTCAGATCTTTTTTCAGCCAAGCAAATTGATTACTAAGTATGTCCAGTCCATATTGTGGAAAGTAGTAGGCCTCAGCATTGACAGACACGAAATGAATCGGCCCGACATCCCAGCTGAAGAACATATTTTCGTAAAGCTTATAATAAGGCATCGTGAACCGGTTTTTGTAGTTACTGAAATTGCTGAAAAAATAAAATTTAATAAGTATTTGGCAAGCAATAACGATGAATTCTTTTCTCTTTTGTATAAGTTAGTATACACACAAAATATAATCGTTATCACATCACTGAGCGTTTGTTGCTGTATACAAACCATTCTCCAATTTTTTCCTCCACAAAAATTATACAGGTCTCATAGAATGCGTCTTGGGGATTAAGAACACTTCTCGTGAAAGTTTCCCATGCAACACCCACCGGAACTAATTTGATGGTGCAAAGTCAAACGGCAACAATGTAGGTCAAAACAGCATTTAATTCATACGTTAGTGTTCAAAATTGAGTCGAATAATATAGTTTTCTTACTATTTCTCCTCATGGTTCCCCACACATGTCATGTAGGGTAGAATAGCGGCAATCGGCTGGATCTGTCGCATAAACTGGTCTCCAAGACGCGCGTTGTCGTCATCTAAATCGTATGCGAAGTCCCCCACGTGGATTGCGAAATCAAAGTCGTTTTCTTCAGCCTCAGTTTGTAAGTACGGGAGAGACTAAACATGTTAAAGTATTTTTATTAGTGATAAATAAAAACGCGAAAATTTAGTATTTTATTT
The DNA here is from genome assembly GCA_910589575.2 of Carcina quercana. Lineage (NCBI taxonomy): Eukaryota > Metazoa > Arthropoda > Insecta > Lepidoptera > Depressariidae > Carcina > Carcina quercana. Next base: position 13,720,337 of record OU342441.1, read on the forward strand.
TAGTGATTTTCCATTAAATAGCTAGGCTATGGTAAATTTCGGATGGACAAATACTTGATTTGCAAATCAATTTATACTTACGTGAGCATTTGCAACTCCCAAGTCACCAAATAGTAAAATGCGTAGCGGCTTCTTTTGGTCAACAGATGGCGGTGTTTTGAAGGAGAATCGCTCCGACCACCCAAACTCCGACCCGCAATGGTACGCTGAGACGTTAAAAAATACAGCTCAAAAATTAAAAATAATATTTGAACCACGATAAATCAATTTTTATATCCTTCCTCCTTCATTGACTTTATACTTGTGCCACAGTCACTCTGCTGCCTCTGCTCTGCTCCTCCGTCAGTGAACAGCTCCTGTGCCCCTCTGGCCTCCTTCGTCATCGCTCCTGCTCCATACTGCACCACACTCTCACTCATGTTGATGAACTCACTGTACATAGTGTCATACTGCAGATCTCTGAGTGTGACCCTGTGTATCCACTGCTGCCTCTTCTCTGGTCCTCCGTCAGTGAACAGCTCCTGTGCCCCTCTGGCCTCCTTCGTCATCGCTCCTGCTCCATACTGCACCACACTCTCACTCATGTTGATGAACTCACTGTACATAGTGTCATACTGCAGATCTCTGAGTGTGACCCTGTGTATCCACTGCTGCCTCTGCTCTGCTCCTCCGTCAGTGAACAGCTCCTGTGCCCCTCTGGCTTCCTTCGTCATCGCTCCTGCTCCATACTGCACCACACTCTCACTCATGTTGATGAACTCACTGTACATAGTGTCATACTGCAGATCTCTGAGTGTGACCCTGTGTATCCACTGCTGCCTCTGCTCTGCTCCTCCGTCAGTGAACAGCTCCTGTGCCCCTCTGGCCTCCTGCGTCAGTGCTCCTGCTCCATACTGCACCACAGTCTCACTCGTGTCGTTGACCATGTCACCACTATGTCCGTGACTTTATCTAGTTTGAAATGACATTGAAAAAGGAAAGAATTTTTAATTTTTTGAATTACCTAGTTGAATATTTAAATGTAAGATTTATGTATAGACTTACCACCGTAAGCTATGTGGATTTGTTCAGGTTGACAGTATGAGCAGTTGTAAGCTTTAGACGGCGTGGCGAGTGTAGCTGAATTACAGAGGTCTAACCATATAACCAGTAAAAGCAATTTCAAATATTTTACTTCCATTGCGTCATATGCTTGGCACTACTTAAAGAAATGGAGTCTTTTAAAATACTTTTTAATGTTTAAAAATAAATAAAAATTACATTCAAGTTATTCCTTTGAATGTATGGCTTTGTTTGGTGTTGAATAATTTTTTGTGTCTGTGAAAATAGTAAAACTGTTTTAGGTCGTTATGTTAAATATTTGTCTAGCAATAAATATCTAGTGATATCACAAGGGTATTTTTAGTTTTTTTATTGTCATGTTTGTTTTCCATTTGAAAATAAAAACACGATCGGTATTCCAACCTGCGTCTTTCGCCACTCCGGGGCAAATACTTTACCAAGTTGTCAGGTCGTATGCCGCATGCAACGGGCGTTAACGAAAAATGACGAGCAGTGATATACATCAATAATTGTGAAATACCAAGATATAGTATGATGGTAAAACATTTGAAATAGAAAAAGCTCAAATCTAGTAGCTATCACATTAGAGATATCATGGATCTAGTTGAAATGTTAGACTATTTTTAAACCCCGTCGCAAAAAGAGGGGTGTTATAAACTTGACGTCAATGTCGTTCTGTCTGTGGAATCGTAGCTTTCGAACGGATGGAACGATTTTGACGAGGCTTTTTTCACGTTAAAGCAAGTTTCCTTGCTCTTCTCCAAGTGTTCTTAGGTATATTTTGTAAAAATCGAATTCGTTACGCAGGTTTTTTTTTTAAATTGACTTAATCACAATAGATGTAGATTAGTGGTCGATGATACCTACCGGTAATCAGATGTCCGCCTGGCTCGCTACCACTGCATTGATAATAGAACTGATTTGTGCCAGTATGAAAGGTCAAGATAGCTTTAGGGTCCTGGGTACGAACGTTTTCCACCCATCTGCCTCAGTGTCACTCATCATCAGGGAGATGAAGGCCGTGCCATAATAATTTAAGCCAGCGCAAATATAATCGACCATGGTTACATGCGATAGCAGAAGACTACCCGCCGTAAACCGTCATCTCATCGCGATCACAAACCCGGCTTTTTCAAAAGCAAGTTTCAGAGTAGTCGGTTTCGGTCGTAGTTCGAAACGAAATATTAATATAGAGAATCGAAAAAGAAACAACAAATAGGAAAATAAAAAAATGTTCTAAATGAAACATAACATCATTAATTAAATGATCACTTATTAATAAAATAATTGCAATATTTTTCATTCAAGAAAATGCTATGCTATTGACATACATATTTTTGATGACGCCACATTCGCAGGTTATGTTTGTATAATACATTTATAAAACTAAAATTAATTAAATCTAAATGAAATCATCGTCGTGTTTAGAATTTAACCAACTACATCTTTAAAAAAACTACAAAAAATAGTATACACAGAGATCAAGAGTCAGTTTTCCTCTGAACACGTATGAAGCAACTAGGTCAGACACTTTCATTTGTTATACGCAAGGTACACACAACAAAACTACACTAAAGGTGAGACACTCGGCCGTCAATATGCAGCGCACACGCAGAGCACACAGTTGCACGTGAGTGTATTTTTGTTGACCTCACTCGTTGCTAGATGAGGTGAAATCTATATATTCTTAAAAAATCCGTGTATACAAATTGACTGAGTATCAATTTTAAAAAAACTGCCATACACTGTAAATGCATACGAATGATTATTTATTAAACATTCGAAAGTTTTCATACAAAATATGGTTTTGATTATATTTACTACAATTAAAAACATTATTGAAACAGAATACTTTCATACAAAATTTATTTCAACGTAATCTTTGATTCTAGAATCGTTCCTGATCGGCTATCCGGAGAAGGCTCATGAGAAAGATAGAACTGGAGAGACATAAGGGAGGCCTTTGCCCAACATTGGGACAATACAGGCTATAAATAATCCTTTTAAAATAAAATATTTCGCTTTCATAAGTAATTCCCTAAAAATACTAAATCAGATTGTAATGTCAGGAAATTAATTTTACTAAAGTACGACGTTGCTGTAAACTACAACATCCGTTACACAGCTAATGGCCCTAAAAATAATCAGAAAAAGTGAGCAATTATGACAATTGTCATTCACTATAAACTTGTATGTTAATGATACTAATTTGTAAGCTGTAGCTGTAGCTATCCAACTTTAAAAGATTATGGTAAAAGAATCAGGTACAACACTTCGCGAATCACCTAAATATTTGCAGTGTAAGTTCTGTTCATTATCCACTAGTGAGAAAAATAATCATAATATGTCAAATATAAATCAAAATTTTCCATCAAAGAGGCGTCGTCTTTACAGCTAAAATATTTTGCAATGAGAGCCATTTCTTACATTTTAACTGTTATCTATAATTATTAGTTTTCATTTGTTACTGTGGACGTTACAGTATGTCCTTTATCGATAACACATTTCACTTCACTGTAACTGGAGTAATTATTATTTTTATTTGCATCATTGTTATCACTTTTTACAACTAACACACCATCCTCATCCACACTGACTTCTTCAATGTCAACATCTTTAACACAGTCGTTATTATTGTCCACGCTGTGATTATCTTCTGCGGTGACGTTGTCCTCACTGAATTCAGCCTCCACAATTATTTTTTCTTCACAGCGATTACAATTTACAGTGTCATTTACAACAATCTGACTTCCATTTACATTATCAGTTGCCAAAACGTCACTTTCTACATGTGCATTTACATGTACAGCGTCATTTTTCTGGACTGTCTTATTTTCTACATGGATGTCAACTTTGGCAGTGTCATTTTCCTGAACAGTCTCATTTTCTATATGGGTTTCAACATTTACAGCGTCATTTTTCTGGACAGTCACATTTTTTACACGGGTGTCAACTTTAACAGAGTCATTTTCAACATGGGTATCAACTTTTGCATCGTCATTATGTGCATCTTTCACAGACTCAGCTTCCACATTATTATGGACAGCTTTTTGAACATTGTTACTACCTTGTGGAGTTTCCTTTTGTTCAGCAGATTCAACTCCACTCTTATTAATGTTCACATTCACTTTGGTGATTGATGCCTTCTTCTTCACGAAGGGTTTTAACAACGTCGTTATCCAATTCTGGGCGTTAGACGCGAAGAATTTGCCAAACTCCTTGAACGCGTCCATATCACCATCGATCAGTTTAATGTTGACCGAGGCGTTTCTCACTTCCCGACCGAATGTCATCGTCAATTGAAATTGCACATTGATGGAATTCTTATCAGCACTGATTATTTCTTCAGTTATTTTAGTCTGCTTGTCCAAGAAAGGCAAAGACATCAAATTGTATAGTTTTGAAAATTGTTTCCTTTTCCATATCGCTTTCGTCATTGTTACCGAGTACCTTTCCTTATCTCTTTTTGACTCAGGGTTTAACTTTTCTTCACATTTCGTGCACTCCAGCTTGAGAATTGTCTGGAACATCGTCAGTATCGTTTTTCGGACGACAGCCTTCCAATCCGGGTCCACTATGTCGGCAGTGTACTTGGGGAAGAGGCCGTACCTATATTCAGGGTGATATTTCGCTGCTATTATTTTCGGCTGCTGCAGTAGAATTGTCTTCAAAAAGTCGACACATTCGTTCTTTTTCCCCTTCTCATATGCCTCGGCAGCGAACTTTATGTAAGCTTTCAATTCTGCAGCTAGTTTTGGGGTGATCGCCGACGCCACGTTGTGGCTCTGTTCGAATGGGTCTTGGACACATATTGATGTCATGAACCTCATCGGAAGGGATATCCCACTCAGCACGTTTTCGATGTACCTCTCGAAGCACCGCGGTAGCTCATTCATGGTCCTGAAGAGCTCCTTTTTAATTGGAGTACCGAGGTAAGGGCACACCACCATCTCTTCGAAGTTAAACGCCGCGTAATATTCGAAGAAGCCTCCGAGGAACTGAGCTATCGTTGACTTGTGTTGGGAAGGCGGCAGCGCTTCCCTTTTGTTCATAAATCCGGTGTTCCAGTGGTCGACTATGACGTCATAGGACCTGTCTCTTTGGAGCATCTCCACTGGCGGCAACACAGAAATCGGAGGCTGTTGCAGGTAGAAGATGATCATCATCGTCAGGGCGTAGTTCGTCAATTTCCCCGTACCGGATAATCCGTGCACCTTGGCCCAGTATTTGATGGCTACAGCCATGGGTATCAGGCGGCTGTCAGTGTGAAGGAGAAAGGATATAAGCTCGCTGTTCTGAGTCCCTAGCGGAGTCTTGAAGCTCAGGTCGCAGTTTGTTTCGGTGGGTATGTGGAAGAATTTGACGATGGGGGTGTTTGCTCGAGGTATGGAGAGTATTTCCGCGAATATGAGCGGATATAACTGCAGTATCCTCTTTGCCTTGTTGACGAAGCTTGCCTGCGCGTGCTGGAACCGCTGCGGGATGTGAACGAAACAGTCCGCGTCGCTGGTCTTGATGCCCAGACCTGTTGTTATTGAGCCAAACGGCATCGCCACGCAACCTAAAACAACACGATCACTTGCTATAATCTTCTAAAATATAATAGCTGGATTTGTGTAGTAACTATCTAAAAATAGGACATCAGATTGTGATGTCGCGAAATGAGTATCATTAACATACAACTTCACAGTGAATCACAATTTTCATTTTAAACACTCTTTTTTCGATTATTGTTCAAAGCGCCATCTATGAACCATTAACTGCGTAACTGCTATTGTAGCTAACTACAAAGTTGTAAATTAATGATATTTATTTCGCGACACTATAATTTCATCTCCTATTTTTTGGTAATTACTTATCAAAGACAGCTATTCTATTTTAAAAGATTATGGCAACAGAAATTTAGTATGGAAACATTAGGAGAGGGATAACGTTAGCACGATGGTAACTTAATCTCAGTCAGGTAGAACGTCAGTCCTTGAACAATCGAGGTCTGGGTTCGATCCTGGCTCGTACACTCGAGTACAACAACATGTATCCACATTTGAACCATGTCACATTCACTCTTGCTTGTTCCTATGTAGTGTGTTGAAGGAAATGTCAGTTAAAGTGGAAAAGGAAATGTACGTTCAAGTTCAAAAGTGGATACATATTTGTGTACTCGAGTGTACCAATGAGTTCCAATTTTTATATTTGGAATTTATGTACGAATGATAAAAATCATTACTACTGACTTTTCGGTGAAGGAAAACATCGTGAGGAAACATGCACACTCCTGAGAAGAAATTCCAAGGTGTGTGTTAAGTCTACCAATCCGCACCACGTGGTGAAATTTGTAGGAGAGTAGGCCTGAGCCCCTGCAGTGGGGACATACTCGTACATAGGCTGTTGAAGAGGATCATAAATTTAAGCCAAAGCTCAATACCCGGCCACTGTGACTGCAAGACTCTCTGCAGGTCCTCGTACAGCATGCTGATTGCGAGTGCCTCCTCCTGGTTGAGCCTGACGGTCGCCAGCACGCGGTCCAGCTGCTGGTGGAAGTCCCCGCTCAGGTCGATGCACTGGGGCTCTACTATCATACCTGCACATATACGCAAGACTACACTGTTTTTTTTTGTGTGTGTGTGTTTCTGCTTCATGGCAATCTGTTTTACAACAATAGGCCACTTCTTTGTTTGATTACTCGGTATGTGTTTTCCTCGAGAGCCATACTTGTGTGAAAGTTCTTTTCACACGACTCTCATGATGTCAAATCTTTTATTAGAGTACTAGACTACACTGTAACTACATATCTTAAGGAACATTTTTCTTAAACAGAGTGACCCACAATACATAAGTTTTCAAACACGAGTAAAAAGCCGTCCGAATACGATTCATATTCGTACATCATCATCATCAGCCGAGAAACGTCCACTGCTGGACATAGGCCTCCCTCATGGTACGCCACATTGACCGGTCCCGAGCCACCTGCATCCAGCGACTCCCCGCGACTCTAACCAGGTCGTCGGTACATCTAGCCCTACTAGATGGATGGACGGCTCGGTAGACGTTTCGCGGTACGTGGTCGCCACTCGAGAACCTTTACTCCCCACCGGTTATCGGTTCTCCGAGCGATATGGCCTGCCTGACTTCAGCTCACTGACTCGTCGAGCTATGTCGGTAACCTTCGTTCACAAACGGATTTCCTCATTCATTTGTTTATTCGACCCACAGTAAAGGACCACGTTTCGGTTCCGTATGTCATCACTGGCAACATGCACTGATCAAAGACTTTTGGCTTTCGACGCTGAGGTATTTTGGACGAGAAGATGCCGTATTTGTACACAAATTAAATTTATTTGCATCAAACATAATACATATGATGTCAGTCAGAAACTTTTCTCACATTTGGTTTAAATTTATGCTGATGCAGTGTCTTACCGAAGTACAAGTTCAACATAAGGTTGAGCAAATAACCACGATAATTTAATTTCGTCAGAGCCTTCTAGCTCTCAAACAGAATGTTATCTAGCTTCAGGAGGAGTATTACTCAGTATATAACTCATATCCTTTATTGAGACAAAAATTAAAAATGAAGTTGTAATCATTACTCTTTTTTAATTGACTTCAAAAAAGGAGGAGGTAATAACATAAAAAAGGTATGTTTTTTTCTTTTTTTAATGTTTTTATTACGTCAGAACTTTTGACTGGGCGAACCGATTTGGATGATTCTTTTTGGTCCCATTTCATTTTGGTCCATTTCTGACAATGGAATCCTATATAATTCTTAGAAAGAATAAGAGAAAACTATATAAATCTTAGATTTGCCTTACTAAAAGGCAATTGAAGTCGGTTTCCAGTTCTTTTTGAACGCATTTACTTGATTATATTTGCGAGCAGATTGAAGGCGCACATATGTCTTCTGACTGCAAACTAAACTGAATTATGTTTTAATTTACTATCCTAACCTAAAATGGGAACTCTCCATATGCGAGTCCGACTCACTCTTGTCCAATTATTGTAATATTGTATTTTAAGCTGAAGACAGAAGAAAATCTTTTTAATATATAGTAATTAGTTAGAATAAGGTTCAGTGTATAATAAACAAATGAACAACATACCTTTCTGTTTGCTCCTGGGGAATTCCCGCTTGAGCGGTGGAAGAGCCTGCGGTTTGAGGTTAGCGGTGTACGGCGTCACCGAGAGGAACGCGCCGTAGACCGTCACCTTCTTGGAGGCCTGCGTGGCGGCGAGCGCCTGCGCAGGCGACGGGAACGAGAGCAGCGCGTAACGGTTGTTCATCCGGTCCACTGTCACGGGCCCGAACTGCGTGAACACGCGAACTATGTCCACCTGCTCCGTGTATGCGGGGAAACCTGCAGCATTTAGTTGCAGTTATGGTTAAGGGTCTCAAAAGATGAGCAGCATTGTTATACAATAAAAGTAAAAAATAAATCATAGTGGGTAGGTACAGTCAGCATCATATGGATCTACGCAACTTTGTATCATGTCACACTCACTCTGACTAGATATAAGTGTATCGAGATAAATGTTATTTAGAAGTTAAAGTGACAAGGCACAAGGGATGACCGATCGCCCCCCGCCGATTTAAAAAAAGCCTAAAAAATTAAATGTAAAGGCTCACCTATGACGTGCACCCTGCGCGTGCTGTCTCCCTCGTCCCGCTGCGCTTGCGCATCTCCCTCTCTTTGTTTCTCCTTGTGACGTCGCGAAGGGGCGCGGCGGGTCGATGGTGCGGGGAGTGCGGGGGGCTGTGCCCGCGCAGACTCCATCGCTCATGGGGAGAGATGACGACCTGGACAAAGGGGAAGAGGTATTTCATTTAACACTAGATAACTGCCAACTCATACCAGTAAAACCAGCGTATGTATATTCTACACTATAAAAAATCAAAACTTACAGACTTTCATCATGAGCATCCCTCATACATCGCCATATCGGACTTTGTATAAGCGGATTCAACAGGCGAATTTTTTAATCAAAGTGTAACCAAAGTTTTTGGCATTAAGGAATTTACCACTCTTTTGGAATGCGTTCTGAAGACAAGAAAGGTCGAAATAAACTCTATACATGTCTCATCTCATAGGAAAGAATATATCACAAGTACATCATCGAGATAAATGTGAAGAGCTCAAACGTACATAAAAGTTTTAAAGTAAGCATTCTTAACAAAATTATTTTTACAGTTTAAAAGTAAATTCTTTCAAAAATATTTTAAATGTCATCGGTAGATTCGGTTTTTTTGTTTTAATAAGTAATTTATGTATATTTGACTGAATAAATATAATTGACATAAAAATTTTTAAGCATATAACAATGAATGAAAATTCTCACTTTTCTGTAATTTCTTAAAACACAGTTAAAAAATTCAATGCACAACACTCTGTTTTACTCCGCACTTCTGAGTTTGTGGCAGATCTGAACGTTAAAAAAAGTTTTATATCAACAGAACTGATTGTTAATGGAGCAAACAACTATTAGAACATGTCATGACAATAAGAACGCAAATCAGTTAATTACATTACTACGATAATGACTTGTTTTTTATGTTCTTTAATTGAATTAAAACATGTTTGACTATTCAATGTACCAGCAATTGGTTCTAATTCAACTTATAAGATTTGACCTAAACAAATGCACATACAAACAAGTTAAAAAAAATTTTCTAGAGTCGGACTCGTGAGGCGAGAGTTCCATACAAAACCGACCGATGGTTGAAGAAAAAACTTAACTTTGCTTATGCTATGGCTTGTACCCTTAGGTACCTTACGTACCCTATAGGTTTTGGTTCCATTGCATTCTCTAAGGAAATGGTCTTAAAATATGGCTTTAACAGTCATATCTTGTTATTAGATATTTGACACTAACTTTACGCTTTGAGACCGACAATGGAGTAATCATATATGCATTCCTTTTTCCTTTTGAGGTACGGAACCCTAAAACCTTGTACAAACATTCCTTTTACATACCTGTATGAACCTCTATCACTTTCTCAAAATACTTCGGTTCTAGAAAGCCTTCATTGTTTCCAGGTGTTAATATAACACCGTTTGAAGATTCAAAGAACTTTATTCCATCTCCCAAAGCCTTCCTCAGATCAATGTATATATAGACTTGTATGTTACTTCTCAAGCCACTTGTCACGTTCGGGTCTTCAAGGATGCCCTTAGCTAGGTGTATATGCTGCCTTCTCATACGGTGCAAGCCTTGTGCCTTAATCTGTGGCCAGCTTTCTAAATATGTCCCATGCACTATTGTTGTATATTTCGGCTGAAATTGTGAATTTGTATGGTTTACATTGAACTATCTCTGGACTAATCTTTGACAAAAGTTTTCATTCTTAGTGAGAAAGTTAAGAGTCTTGTTTGTTGTTTAAGTTACTGAGAATAATCAGACATATTATTGGCCCATTCACCAAAATACAAAGGCCACAGAGAGCTGTTTGTTGATGTGAGCAGCTTGGTACCAGTCAGTTTATTTTATTATAAGGATGTCCTGCAATGGACAATGCCCCACTGATGATGATGACTGCATTTTTTCAAATACCAATATATGCTTATACAAGTTAGATGTTTTACTTACTTCTAGCAATGGTGTCAGTTCCACATCAGACACTGGCAAAGAGTGTCCCTGGTTTGCTTTGACTTCCAGAACATTGGTGGCTGGGTTTTTGCGTAGAGTGAATCTCTGCTTGTCGTTAGATGACACCACCCTTTCAATGTCAGCTTTACTATATTTGCCTCGAAATGTTTTGTGCAGAAGGATTTTATCAACTTCAATGTAGCCTTCGGGACTGGAATGGGAATAAAAATATTTGCTTAAATTCCCTGTAAGTGCATTGAGTTAATAGATAGAGGTAACATAACAACTAGATTTTTGTCGATTTGAGTTGCAGTTTTATTTACCACAGTTAACGTAGTCTCACATTGAGTTACATACCATCTTATTTATAAAGACTTTTGGATGGAGTGTTCACCTGTGAGCAAGTTAATGGTGGCACTGCTTAAGTTATATTTCATGTCCAGAACAACAGAGCTCTTAACACTGGAGTCTGGTGGCAGACTTAGCTATTGGTGGTAGCTAGCCAGGCTACCATATAAAAAATACCTACCACTAACCGAACTACATATCAGAGCCACAATGAGAAATGAACCTGTGAATTCCAGACTGGGAGTCCAACTGTGTAAACACTAGGCCATCAATTTTATCAACTGCTTGCCTGTCTTCTAATAATAATTAATGTGTTTACTTTATCCACTGGACTTTAAGATAGTAATTATGATATCATTAAGCATATAAACCAACTGACAATCAGTAATTCTTTAGGTCATTAACCATAGTGATATTATGAATGTCAAAGTATGGATTTTTTGAGTTTGTCACTCAAGCAACACATATAGAAGAATGGATTTGGATGAACTTTGCATTACATATAGGATAAAAGGGTTTTGTTTGTAACTTCCGCTACATCAACTGCAAAAATAGTTCCACATGAATCATTTATTAACTAAAAAGTAGTCTATTTACATTTTAATCTTTTATTATTTATATATAAATGGCTGTTTCATGCTTTAAGAACATATTCACACATTAACATGAATTTATTTATTGGTGTAAAAACAAGTTATCAGATATTTTTGAAATCATATTTTGAAACCAGCAGGAAAGGGGTGTCTCTATTTTTTTATATCTTATTATGTGGAAATAAAAACCATGTTCATGTAACACTAGGATAATTCACGTAATTCAGGATTTTGTTACCAGTTATAACAATTTGATGAGGTGACAAATCAAAACACATTTGCAGTATGACCCATAGTTACAAAAGATGTTTACAAATAGATCTTACGTAGTTTAATTTACATCATCATCAGCCAGGAACTGGTCCACTGCTGGACATAGGCCTCTTTCATGGTACGCCACATCGACCGGTCCCTAGTCAGACTCCCCATGACCTTAACCAGGTCGTCGGTCCTTAATTTACATATGATAAATTTAAACATACTTGGGTGCTTTTAGCGCTATGATGAATAAGAATAAATTATTGTTATGACCAATGTATCTTAAATCTGGGATTTAGGTTGTCGTGCACAAAAGGGGGCGCTAAGGAATCACAATTGGCAGGATTAGTGATCATATAATGCAATCAAGAAAAGTTTATTTTCGTCAGCGCCCCTTACGTACACCCTAACTTAATGTAAGGTAGCTATAGTTTTTTTATCATTTTGAGACTACATGGTACTGGTAGACCATGATATGATAGACTTAAAAACCGGTTCAAGAATCAACATTTCGAGGTTATGGTTACTATTTTTTGTTTAACTTACCTTATTATAAAGCCTTCTTTGTGAGCTCCGTGCCGGAGGAGCCACGACAAGGACTTGCTTAGCTGAATATCTTTATTATTCCTACAAAATACCATCAAACCGTTATGCGATATTGTTCAATTGCTGACACCATCAGTTTTGACCAATGGTTTTGACCTTTCAACGCACTTACATTCAAATCACGGGCGTCGCAAGTAAAATAAAAACGCACTTGGCGTTTAATTGGCTGGAAGCAAACAAAATAAAACTATAATATGTACACTTTCGAAGACCTTTACCTCTATTTTCCGTAAAAACCAAAAAATAGGAAAACAAAGACCATTACACCATGGCTTTTTTAGCAATGTTGCCAGACTTTAAAATTTATTTAGCTTATGATTAACTATAGAAGAAAAAAATTACTAGACTGTATTATTAACTACACTAGTAATAGGGTATGTACGCACAGCTACACGTCAAGCTATACATTTCAAGTACGAGGGGCATACCGAAAAGATCGGTAATCGAGTACTTTCGATTTAATTAGATTAAAAACTCTTTTTGATGAATAAACACTGGTTAGTTGAAAATCGAATACAATTGACAGAATTAAAAAAAAATTTTTTTTTAAAGAACAATATCAGTTTGAAATTGATAGGTCGATAAAAAAATGGAGCTTACAAGAGAAAGTTTCCGTGCCATAATTTTTTACAACTTTCGACGAGGATTATCTCAGGGACAATGTCTCGCTGAGCTTATATCTATATACAAGAGTGAAGCGCCTAGCCAGACGACAATATATCGCTGGTATTCTGAATTCCGGCGTGGACGTGCTTCTCTTGGCACCGTACCTTCCACAGGCCGGCCAAAAACAGCGGTTACACCAGAAAATGTCGCTGTTGTGCGCCGAATGATACAGGATGACCGACATATTACATATGAGCAGATTCGGGCTACTTTAGGGATAGGTATGACTGCGATACAAACTGTTTTACATGGTGAACTGGGAGTGAGAAAGCTAGTTTCCCGCTGGGTGCCCCATAATTTGTCCGAAGAGCAAAAGGCGGCTCGTGTCAATTGGTGCCGGTCTACTCTGCAACGCTTCAACGGAGGAAAGTCAAAAGCAGTTTATAACATTGTCTCTGGTGATGAATCATGGATCTATTCATATGAGCCAGAAAGAAAGCATCAGTCGGCTGTCTGGGTCTTCGCAGGTGAGATCAAGCCAACAAAAGTTGTCCGCTCTCGCAGCGTATCGAAGAAAATGGTCGCTTCGTTTGTCGCGAAAACAGGACATGTAGTCACAGTTCCCTTAGAGGAACGGAGAACGGTTACCGCTGATTGGTATACAACGGTTTGTTTGCCACAGATGATATCCGAACTCCGTAGAGGTAACCCGAAACGACGCATAAGCCTCCATCACGATAATGCGAGCTCTCACACCGCTCAGAAAACAAGCGAGTTTTTGAAGCAGGAAAACGTTGAATTAATGGATCATCCTCCATACAGCCCTGATCTGAGTCCCAATGATTACTTTACATTCCCTAGAATCAAAGATTTATTGCGTGGTCAGCGGTTTCAAGGTCCAGAAGAAGCAGTGGAAGCATACAAATCGACGATTTTGACCATGTCAACTTCGGACTGGAATTGCTGCTATAATAATTGGTTCGAACGAATGCAAAAGTGCATTAACTGCAACGGAGAATACTTCGAAAAGCAATAAAAATAAATTTAGTTATTTCCTGTATGTATTGTTTTATATTCCCGATCATTTCGGTATGCCCCTCGTATAAGGTGAGCCGGCATCGTGCGAGTGTATACTGGATATCTATAGCTTGATATGTAGCCGTGTGTACTAGTACGTACTATTATAGGGAAACAAGCCATTGTTTAAAAAAAATTAGATTTGTAAATGTATTTCAAAATAAACAGAGACTCTTATTTTTCTCTTATTATTAGAAAAAAATTGTACACCATTAAGGATTTCTGACGTGTAATAACCTGACATGAAGCACTAGATCACAGATCACTAGATGGTAGATGTTATGAAAGGACTTATGTTATATATTTGTATTTATTTGGGCGTTTATTTTATTATTTTATTTTATATATTTCTATTCATTGTGATTCATTCAGAACTCACGAACAAACAACAGTTTTAAATATTGTGACTACAGATTTCTGATTTAAAATTCTTTTTTTCATTTGCTACAAGATTTGTTAGTTCTATTTTATTTAATGATTTTTTAAATGTAAAGTGACAACATCGACAATGCCAATAGGTGCCAATAAATCG